>JAOVVA010000004.1:21193555-21205427 GCA_028565275.1 Leiocassis micropogon | reverse complement strand
TTGCACTAAGAGAAGTAAAAATAAGAAAACATTAGTGAATCCCAGAAATGAATGTGTGGGTAGATCGATGGAAAGATAATTTGTTTGTATACATCACTTCTTGCCATTTGCCACTTAGGCCTTGTTCGAACTGCAGACAAATCTGATCTGTAGGACTAACTGTCCACACTGCTATTTGAAAGTGATCAGATCAGATCTGGTTCTGTTCAGACAGGCAGCCCAAATCTGAGACATTGTTGACGTATCTGCATATTCAGTTTTAATGTCACTGGCGGTACGCATCCACTTGGGTGGGGTTTGGAGGGGGATTTCCTAATACATTGTCCTGTTTCTGTACAATCCCTTTAGCTTTGCCTCTTCTAATGCATCAAAGCCCTATTTCTATAATAATATTGGACATTTCACTCCATCCTCTGTCTCGGGACTATTTTCCTCCATTTCAATGCTATGGTTAATGCAGCCTCATGGAAAATACAGTGTCCTTGAATTTTCATACTGTACTTAGCAGTAATATGGCCAAAAACAAAAGACCATACTGCATGCAGACATTCAATAATCAGTCATAACATTAAAACACCAAGGATAATGTAGGTTGCCTTTGTGCCACTGGGGCAGCTCTGGCACCTTGGGGTGTGGTTTCACAGGGCTTCTGGGTGTGTGCTGTGGTGTCTGGCACCAGGACATTAGCAGCAGATCTTTTGGGTGCTACAGTATGGGGGCCGGTGCATTCAAAGGATCTATGGCTGCATTGGGATTTGGGAGATCAAGATGTCAGCCTTGGGCTCTTTGTCTGCAGGGCCCTGTGTGTGGCAGGCTGTGGTGCACTTCTGGTGCCTTTTTATCATGGACAACATTATTTTTTTCAGTGGTTTGTGCTGCACCGGCTTTTCTTTGGGATCGGATCGGATGGGCCTTTAGTCTCCAGCGGCATGGGATAGCCTTGGGTGGCCATGATCCTGTCACCAGTTGACTCGTATATAAACGAAGATTTTAAGCCTTTGTGCCAAATCACATAGTGCACACTTAATATTGTGTTGGCCCAATTTCTTACAGTGGAATTTGAGACAGCAGGTAACATTGTATACTTAAACGTTGAAGAACAGACAGAATAAAAAAAATATATATCAAGAAGCAATTTACCTTCCCTGAGATTCAATCATGTGATTTACAGTACAAGACCCCAACCTCAACCCCTCTCCCCCTGAAGGACTGATGCAATCAATCTGAGCCAGGGCGGTGAAGATGGCTGTTTTGTGAACTCTTTATTCTGGGTAAGTATTTTATTATTTTTTTTAATTTAAATAAAATGTTTGTTGGCTTACAGGTATTTAAGACAGCTAGAGTTATATACGTGAGGCCGGTGTGCTTCTGCTTATCATTATACTGAGGTACCCTGACGTTCCTGAGGTACGCTTAGCTTACATTAGGCTTCAAGTTACCACACTGTTCAGGAGTTAGTGAGCTAACCGTTCATAACCATATCCATCTTTTATCCCCCCCACTTCTTCTTTGACTTTGCTCAGTAACAGCATCTTAACAGTTAAGGAGTAGTGGCGCTTTAGTACTCGGTTAAGTTAAGAGATAAAAACTGCAGCAGTCGCTAAAGCTCATCTACAAATGTTATTTCCTATCTGTATGAAAACCGAATTGAATAAATACTTGGCCCAGATGGTTAATTTAAAACATCACACCAAATATGTAGTTACTCCTGAGAATGAAAGTAAAATCCTTAAAAATAATCACACCCTTTTAAAAATTAAGCAATACATGGCTTTAACCCATCATTAGAACTCCAGAAACAGTCTTTCGTACACTCTAGTATATAGCCTTATTAATGTCTTTAATTTGTATCATAACTACGTACATATTCTGTGAAATTTATTTATCTTTCTCTTTACTCTTTAACCAGAGCTCTGCTGTGGAGGACCGGGTCAGAGGGGTGACGGATGGTCTTTTGGATCTAATGGAGGAGCATGAACAAGCAGTTGAAGTAGTTGTAGTCCTTGAAGGCCTGGGTGACCTGTGCAGCAGCTCTAGGAGTGATGTTTGATCAAGGTCTGTGCTCTAACCATTTAATTCCAAAAGGACTGGACGAACAAGTTCGAAGCCTCGGATTCACGTTAAGAGACAAACTCTGGCTGGTTTTAAAAATGATTATGATGTTGTAATATAAAAGAATCAGTAAGATACTGATGAGCATCTGGTGTTATACAGGTATTTATTGACCTTTAAACAAATTAGAACCTGTATTCTCCTGTTTTATGTAGATCACTGTTTTAACTTTGACTAGTTTTGGAAGTTGGAAGTTTTTTTTTTTTTTTTAATGTTTGTGCGTTTAAATTGTTGGGCCAATTTTTTTTTTTTTTTTATAGAAAAACAACCAACATCAGTGGGCTACAATGGGACGCAACTTACCTTTTTAAATAGATGAAAAGTTGGGCTAAGTCAACCCCAGAGAAATATAATTTACAACCAATACGATTTGAGGTGACGTAAATATTTGCATTACAAATAATTGAATTACAACTTTTTTTTTTGAACTGGTTACACGTGTGAAATATGTTTGGCCAGAAAATTTCTTTAAAAGTTGAGTGCACTTAAACCGGATGGATCAGGACTTGTTTGTCGGATTGCGATTCAGCAATTTTGGAGGCCAGATGAACAAACTTGCACTCTGAGCTTGCTGAGACTGTAATGCACCGAGCGTTCTGGTGCCTTTCTGTCATGGTCAGCATTGAGCCTGGAGCGGCCATGATCCTGTCACCAGTTTCTTGGTATATAATTGTTAATGTTATTCAATTTATCTGGCGATGTTGTTAGTTTAATGGCTGATTGGCTTAATTCATCCAACATTTATCTAGTTGGAATTTTTACAGCGCAACATCCAGGTGCCAGACACAACAGCCCACCCAAGAGGCGAGGAACCAGGCAGCACAAGGGGAATGCCCAAATAATAATACTACAGTATAAGGTATCAACAAAATAAAAAGACTTTTTCAAAAGCCATCATAATAAAAAAAGTTCTTACTAATTTACTGAGCTACTGAGTTTCAGGACCTGTGCGTGTCTTCTTTTACATTATATGGTGCTTGTAGGCTTCTATATGACGGCCTCCATCTTTGGAAGTCTAAAATTGCACACTGACTGTACCATTAGTGAGGTAATTGTTTAGCACTGTAGGTATGCCTGTATGCCACTGCTGGGGCACTGGGGAGTTTTACTGTGGTGATATGCTGATTTTTATACAGCATGAAAGAATAATTGAGTTTGAAAATTCTGGGCCATTCAAACTATCTCAAGCTGAGAGCAATGTCAGCAGGAACCCTAAAGCGCCATACTAACTAGAACTGTGATATGATTTACAGTTTAACACTTATTTATTATCTGGAAAGACTGGAACAAGAAGAGGTTTAGCATTAAAAGATTTTTACAAATACAAATGAGCACCACAGTGTTTCTTGCATTTATTTAATTTATTTTATTGCTTCCTACTTAATGTCTGCCATATTAATTTGCTGAAAGTTGATTTTATATCGTACCATGATTACCTCCATCTATGCTATGGAAAATGCTGTGCTTTGGTAACAAACTGACGTTTCAAGCCTTCCAAATACCAACCAACTCTTCCAGGGTTTAGTCCCAAATAACGTAAAATATATAGCTGGTGCGCTATGTACCATGTACAATCCTTTGCTCCAAACTCAACATATTGCTTTGTTCAGGCCTTAAAGAGGGATTTGGGATTCAGCCTTGGGTTGGAAGCTAGTTAGCTTTCCAGCTTGGGTTTGCTGTGAAACGACACGGACAGCTCAGAGGCAATTCAGAACAAATTACTAAGAAGACTATTTGTAGTTTTTTCACTGGTTTTGAATGTGGGTTTGGCACTGCCATCTGGTAAGTAACATCCCTTTTACTGTCCAGAAGTGGGCGGGATCATGATGGATAGACATCATGAGGTCACATGCAAAAAGGTCTACAGAATTTCGCAAATATTTGTCCATTTTAAATGTGTGTTGCGAAGAATGTTAGTCTTTGTCAATGGTTCACAGTGAACATGTAGTTTCTGTGTGTTTACCTACAGTATGTGAGGTTCAGCCATGTTCACTGACTTGTCTCACCTTCAGTGTGAATTCTTCTGCAGTGTAAACAATTCCATGCACACTGAGCACTCACTCACCCATACCATCTCCTAACAGGCCAACACAGTCACCTGCAATCCCACGTGGTGCGCGCACACACCATTAAACAAATGGACTGGGCATCCTCTGGACCAATCACACCTTGCCTCAACACCTCCAGTCACCTCCTGGCATTTATCATAATATAGGTTAGAGGAGCAGGCATTCTTCCTGTCAATGTGGGAATGATTCACTAAAGTTGGACCACTTAGTTTTAGCTGCATGTCGTACCTGCTGGCCATGCAACAGTTTGGAAATAATTTCAAGCGACAAGTTGCAAACATCCATCTCTATCACGCTAAAGTAGGCCCAGTTATACCCCGAGTGAAATCTAATATCAGCAAGAAACTATACCTTGTAAAAGAATAAAATACTACTTATAACATTTTATTTAGCTTTTTTATATAAAAAAAGGATTTTAAACTGAAATTGACTTAGTTTTACATTCAAAAACTAAAAGCATTTTTATAAACATACCTTATTGTTATAATTACTACATTTTATATATATATCTTGAAGGTCTCTGTCCAAAATCTTTAAAAAAAAAAAAAAAAAAGCAGTGCAGATGCTTCTTTTCTGGTATTGTTAAACATGTTACTGCGAAACACAATTTAATTATATTTTTATTTGAAAGCATGAAACGTGCATTATAAACTGGTCTCCTAGATTTAGCTAGCTACCTAAAATAAAGGCTCTGGTTTTCTTGAAGGAAGTTGCAACAGGATGTAAGTGCAGATTGTTCTTCAATAAAGTGAAGTTTTACGATACAAACACAAAATACAAATGCCTGGCCGAGAAGCTCTAAGCTAATGCATACACTGGCAGGCTATTGTACATGCTAATGCAGCTTATCATGAAACAGAAAACAGGCCAGAAGGTAGACCAATCAGAAAACAGCACAACAATTAGAACAACAGACACAAGACAAAGACTAAACTTAAACCAAGGCTACAATATAGACTGCTTTTGGTGTTACAACGTGTTCACACTTGAAATTTTTGGTTCGATTAAAACAAATTCTGGTGCGGTTGTTGTGTTAGTGCGCTTCACCTAAACAAGTGTGAACACTGCGATCAACAGCTACGTTACCTGATATGAAGTGTGTCCCACCATGGTTCCTATTTAGACTACACAGGTTCCTAGACGAATGGATGGATAAGATGTGTGCACATCAAACAGAAGCATTTCTGATGATCGCTTAATTCCAATCCCTTCTTGTTGCACCAGAGATTTTGTTTTTGTTTTTTTTACTGACAGTAATGTGATAAATCTTAGATAAGCCATTACTCATTTGATTCTGGCACCGAACAAGACAGCAAGGTGAGTTTTTCAGTAGCTGACAAGTTTCTCTCCAGAGAACACTGTGAAAAGGGTCTATAAACCGAAAAAGGTGCAGGTGAATGTAATTAAGACCATGTGACCCAGTGAAGTGAATCCTGGGATATAGAGTCTGGAAAGCAAGCATCAACATAAAAATTCTCCAGATTTTTTTTTTTATGTTGATTTTATGTTGATTGTTTATATTTATTCAAACGTTAAAAAGCAAAAAGTGCCATTGGTTATATAGAAACTGGAAAATAAAAGTATAATACTGGGATGATTATAAATTAATGAATGGGCGGCATAGTGGCTTAGTGGTTAGCACTTAGTGTTAGCATTGTTCCGGGTTCGATTCTCGTCTCTGTGTGCATGGAGTTTGCATGTTTTCTCTGCACTTGGTGGGTTTCCTCCGGGTACTCCGGTTTCCTCCCACAGTCCAAAGACATGTAGATTAGGTTGATTGGCGTTCACAAATTGCCCGTAGTGTGTGAATGAGTGTGTAAGTGTATGTATGTGTGTGTGCCATGCGATGGATTGGCACCCTGTCCAGGGTGTACCCCGCCTTGTGCCCTTAGTCTCCTGGGATAGGCTCCAGGTCCCAACGACCCTGAATACAGGATAAAGCGGAATAGAAGATGAGTGAGTGAGTGAGTAAATGGGAGGCATGGTGGCATTGTTCCGGGTTCGATTCTTGTCTCTGTGTACATGTTCTCCCCGTGCTTGGTGGGTATCCTCCAGGTACTCCGGTTTCCTCCCACAGTCCAAAGGCATGCAGATTAGGCTAATTGGTGTTCCCACATTGCCCGTAGTGTGTAAATGAGTGCATGTGTACATGAGAACATCCAAACTCCATGCACACAGGCCCTGAAGTGGGAATCGAACCCGCACCCTGGAGGTGCTACCCACTAAGCAACTAAGTCCTGCTATACTTCAATATATATATTTTATAAGTGTTCTGGCTGGAGTTTAGCTAGTCTAAATCATAAGTAGCATGTGTTACAATTTGAAAATAGCTCTCTCAACACCGACTGCAAGGCAGAACTAACCATCACCTGACGCTGACCTCCCCAAACTTTTCCCAGTTGTCCATTGTTTACAATTATATAGCTCAGATTTACACTTCCCTGCGCTTTATGAAGTGTCTTTAGAGAAAAAGAAAGAGCAACAAAGGACTGGTGTCAGCATTTTCGCCTTGGAAACCATGCTGTGATGCATGGAGAAACTATCCCGCACCCTGGGACACATTTCTGCTCCTGCGTTTTGTTTCTATTAGTGATTTTATTTCATATCTCCTTCCTTTAGAAAATACTGCATCATCATATTGTCCCAGTCTCAGGGGAGATATTGTTTTAAATGATCGTGAGTCATTGTTTCAGAAGTAAGTGTAGTTGAAGTGCTCAGAACCCTCGAGTGCAATATCACAAATCAGCTATTGACAAGTTACTGAACAAAGCTGCAGTGCAGGAGCAAAGATGCGTATCTGCGGTAAAGAATACTCACATGTCAAAGCTTTGTTTCATTTTGTTGAAGTAAGAGATCCCTTGTGTTTTGAAAGTTTTGTCTACGCATTTATACCACTTTATAGTGAATGTGTATTGAAAGTGTCAGTTATTTAAGGATGACTGAAAAGTGCTTTTCCATTATAGCTTTGAATATTATTATTATATTTCATATAGTGTGTGTGTGTGTGTGTGTGTGTGTGTGAGAATGAGAGAAATTGTAAATATATGGTCGTTACCGTCTCAACAGGATTCTTGCTTAGAGTAAAAATAATATTTGCTAAGGCTGTTGACAAGCTTTATCTGTGCTCAGAGTTTACATTGAAATAATTCAAATTGGTCTCTGTTTTGTTACTAGGGAGTCATCTAATCAAAGTCACTGAATTGTTACTGTGACAAATTTAATTAATTCCCTTTTGTTCTCTGTGAGTGACACCATTTCATTGTTCCCCTCTAGCAAGCTATCTGGAAATTATTCTGTGACCTAATGTCCTTATTTATCTACCCAGCTACCATCTATCTGTGATATTATTATTCTTGTTATTTCTTGTGGAAGTTTTGACAGTCACCTCTGAAATATTCAAAACTTCAACCAGCCAAACCAAAGTAAAAGAACAGGAAGAGAAGAAACGTGATTCAAAGATCAGGTTATTTTGCCGTGGTATCTTATCAAATAGCTGCTACCGCAGACTTTACAGTGTGTTACATGTAGCAATATGTAGCAACATCTTGCAGCGTACACATACTGCACCTAAAAATTCAGACCCCGTGTTTGGCTATACATAATACATGACGGGCGTTCGAGTCAAGCCGGGATTTGTGATGAAACTTCCTGTGAATGAAGTTTTAAAGACTGCTGTACGTCGATGGATCGCAATCCAGGCCGAGGTGGTTTGGAGCCCACCGCAGTCGTTCCCGTCAACATTTATCAAGTTAAACAAATGATCTTTGAAATTCATCTGAAAAGTTGTCGCTAACTTGCAGACCAACACCACTTACACGGTACAGACATTTTTTTCCCTGAACATTTTCCTGTACAAACCATTTTCACATGTTAGAGGAGTTCCTGGGAGGCCAGCATTTCAGACGTGAAGCAGGCAGTCTGATCATGACTCCGGCCTACTGAAGACCTTTTTGGTATCTAAGCTCTAGTGACACTCTGTGAATTATTTCCGTTCCACTTTGCCATGGACACAGTCCTGGCCTCGGCTGATGTAGACAGCTGTTCTATGAGGACTTGTGACTTGTGCAGTCGCTCGATAGGTTAGGACTGGAATTTACTACAGCCTCCAATAATGAACTGGACTCGATTTTAACTTGAAAACATCAACTATTATATTGAACTTCCAGCTGCATAACGCTCAGCATGACTGCTGATCAATCCCTGGTATCAGTTATCACCCAAATGAGGATGGGTTCCCTGTTGAGTCTGGTTCCTCTCAAGGTTTCTACCTACTGCCATCTCAGGAACTTTTTCCTTGTCACTGTCACCCACGACTTGCTCATCAGGGACAATCCGATCATTTTGATTCATACACATTTTTCCCATTTAATAGAATTTTTTTATAATTTTTTTTTTGATTGTGTAAAGCTGCTTTGCGACAATGACAGTTGTTAAAAGCACTATACAAATAAAATAGAACGAATTGAATTAAATTAGTGTAGTAGAGAAACATAGGGAGTTTTCACTCGTGAAAAAAAAAGTGTTTTCCCTTATTCTGCACAATCAAAATTCCTGAACATGACTCATATTTTCAATTGTTTTTCTTCATTGTGGAATCAAGAGTACTTAACACACAAACTACTCTGAGATCTTCTCAAAGAAAATGGTGGTTTACCTTTAAGAAACACTTAAAGACACACTTAAGGTACAGCCATCACAGAACGCATAAACCTTTTTAAAACTAAGCTTGACCTTCTGAATAGAGAATTCTGACCATTCCTGCCTACTCCAGCAGAGTGTTTGTTCAATCCCACCCACTCTCACAGCTATTCTTGCTTGCTACCACCTGCAGTGTGTTCTAATGGACTTAGTTTTTCCTATACCACGATATTTCAAAATAAGTAATTTTAAGCACAGTGACTCACAATTCAGATGAATGAAAAAAATAATGAATGATTATTAATGAAGCCTGTTTTACACCTGAAATGGTAAACACATCATCTACCATGACTAAAAATAAGCCTCTCCTGTGAGCAATTTTTGTTGGATCACCCAGAACTTGCAGAATCTTAGTCCCAAGGCACATATCAGCTTCACATTGTTTTGATGGAAAACACGGCGGGAAGGAAAAAAGTAAACTCACTATCGACTATTTTTGCTTCTCTGGTTACATAAGTCACAGGTAACAACAACTAAATCATTGAAATGAAAACAGTTGTAGCTCTGAAGTAGGATTACACTGCTCAAGGATCCAACACATATAATGCATGACCTTTTTAAACCTTATAGATAAACACACCTCTTTGCCTTGTCTCTACGCGATGTAAAGCCACTAAAAACATTTATTTGCAGCAGAGACCAGGATCAGGAAGACTCTCTTTTTGAGATCAACACAACTGTTGTCGCAGATGTTTTGTAGAGCTGATTTATCTTTGCAAAAATAAAGTACACACAACTGGATCCATAATTTTAATACTGTCTTTCCATAATGCATGAAGACAGATGACCATAACCTGAGCAGAGACAGACTTAAAGAGACAAACATAGTAAAAAGGACTTTGCAATCATAGTTGTTGGATGGTTTTGGTCATCTTTCCTTATTAGAAGTCTGTGGAATCATAAATCAGTATTTCTTATAAGGCACTCAAAATTTGTTTTCATTACTGCAGTTCATTTGTAGGCAGCATTTGATGGGTTTCATTGTAAAACAAGATAACCACAATTTTTAGACTTTGTTTCGAAAAGTATATTCCTGGGGCACACAAACTTGTCCATAATAAAAGTCTTTTAAACATTCTATTACAAAGAGTCACCTGCCTAAGTAAGAGTTTCATTCGGAAAACTCGTTCGTAAGTCAAATTTGTTCTTAAGTCCAACAAACATTGGCTATGTACTAGGATACTAACACAATTTACTATACACTATATTACAGTAGAGTGTTTTTAGAATCATGCTGAAGGTTGAATAATTCATGTTAAAAAACAATTCATATATGGCATCTTTTCACCTCACTCCATTCTCTCAATTATTTTCACTTTTGTCTTCATCGTTATTGATGGGTGCTTCCTCGTAGTACTGTACCAACTTCATCGCTGCTGCTTTTACACTTGTGTCCGGACATCATGGACACTGCATTTGCAGAGGATGCACGCTGTACAAAAGGTCTGACCATGTGAGACCACATCTGGATATGTGATCTAATGTCTGTTATTACAGTAAATATGCACAAATGCATGTATATATCAAGTTCGTAACTTGAATGTTTGTATGTAGGGGACCTACTGCATTATATACACTCCTACTTTTAGAAGCTTCGATTTATTTATTTTTTAACAGAGATGTCAAACAGCTGCATCTGCAACACAAATACACAAATATTATGCTTATGCAAATGCTAACACTCCGGTCCTTGCTAAAGCCATTGTTCTGCTCTTTGTTTGAGTTAAAGTGTCTAATAAAACTATGCCTGCACTTATACTGTGAACTTAACAAATCCCTTATGATGTCACTCACTTGATTTAGACTGCTCCTGAGTTCATCTGACAGGTGAAGTGACTTTCGTGATGGAAAAAAAGACCCAGGTAGTTAGAGAGCTAAGTCTTTGGGAGGTCTGATTTGCATGCTTATCTATTTGATTTTTCTGCAGCTTGCTTTGGATTAAGTCAGTAATGTGCACATTTGTCCTGTTTCTGCTCCTTTCATAATTGTAGTATAAAATCTTTTCTAAAGATAATGCACTTAGAAATGAGGTCCATTGTACCTTCACTGTATGTGGCATATTATTTCTGAGATCTAAGACAAAAAAAGAAAAAATAATTACAAAGCCGCTTTCCTCTTATTCATTTTGTTTTTGTCTTTTTGCATTTACGCATTTTGAGGGACATTGTCTGAAGTGGTGGTTATTTCTCTTTACCGAACTTCAGTGCAAGAGAGATGGTATTGCTCAAGACTGTGGTTAATACAGTATGTGACCTTTTTTTGTTAGCATGAGGAGTGTCCTGGGGAATTTGGCCACATTTGTTGCTCCAAAAGACTAAAATTGGAGGAGAGAAGACACCAGATGTGTTAAAGCCCTCATAGCTTGAAAAAAAAATCATTTTTAATAACTATGACATGACCTTGTTAAAATACCAAACAACAGTCAAGCAACCATGCAAATAAATAACTGAATCAATGCTCCATTAGTCATAACCATCCCAGTATTAGAGTAGTCATGTTGAAACACATGATGTCAGGCATTTGATGGTAATTATTATCTTATTGAAGTAACTGCAATAAAGAAGATAAAGGCAGACAGGCCAAAGGTGTAAAGAGATGAGGAACAATGCACTCTTAAATCAAGAAGTGAAAAGGTAATGTCCCATTACACACATGCAATGGGTAACAGCATTAAGGTCTAAATCTTCTTCTCTGTCTTTCGGCTGTTCCCTTTCAGGGGTAGCCACAGTGAATCATTTCAATTCTATTTCATTCTATTTATATAGCGCTTTTAACAATGTTCATTGTCTCAAAGCAGCTTCACAAAAATGAAAAATAAAAAAAATAAAAAATTTATGGAAGTGTGTATGTGTGAGAAAGATGTGTCTAGATAATAATGAGATGAATGAGTGAATGATGAATGGAATGTCTCTGATAAGCAAGCCAAGGGTGACGGCGACAGTGACAAGGAAAAACTCCCTGAGATGGCAATAGGAAGAAACCTTGAGAGGAAC
>JAOVVA010000004.1:21143624-21156919 GCA_028565275.1 Leiocassis micropogon | reverse complement strand
TTCCATACAAACTTAAATAATTCTTTTGATTGTGTAAAGCTGCTTTACGACAATGACAATTGTTAAAAGCGCTATACGAATTGAATATTAAGCATTATTATTTTAGTAGTAGTAGTAGTAGTAGTAGTGGTAGTAACAGTGGTAGGAGTATATAGTATTAGTCATCTCACAGCTTCAGGTTCTCAGGTTTGTGTGGAGTTTTTAATGTATCTGTGGGGTGTCCCTCAAGATTCTCCAAAAACATGCAGTAGGTGGATTAATGACTCTAAAGTGCCCACATTTGTAAATAACTGTGGAGATGGCATGTGGTTCATGGCGTACCATCCAGAGTGTATTACTGCCGCACACCCAGTGTTTCTGGCAGAATGCATTACACCCCTGACCAGAATAGGTTTAATGAAATTCATGAAAACCGTAAAAAACCCACCAAGCACGGGGAGAACATGCAAACTCCATGCACACAGACCCGTGGTGGAAATCGAACCCGGAAACCTGGAGGAGTAAGGCTCAGCTAAAGCTTAGCTAACCACTAAGCCACCATGCTGTCAACGTAGAATATTTCTTCTGAATTATAATTGGAGTAATAAAATAATTGGAATAATTGACCTCTTTAGATTTATTCGAACATCTGTTAAAGTATTAAAAATGGTAAATGCATTCCCAGATTATTAAATTGAAGGAAACCCTATATGTTAAATGTTTATTTTAAGCATGGGTGTCTGAAATATCTTTAAAATTTGCAATAATAGCCAAAAGTTGTTCTTACACATCCTCAGCATTTTTTCCAAACGCATGCACATTTCTCTGTATTGATGTGCATTAATCAATCAAAGTTCATACTCAAAATTTTTTTTTTTTTTTTGCTAACTAGGCCCGAGTTCATCTGGTTGTCTAACTCAGTCAGTTCTATGATGTGGCAAAGGAGCCATGCTGGTAAAATATTGATGTTGGTACACACTAAAAAATTCCTACAATTCTGTCAATTTCCATGTTATTTATTTATTTATTTATTTTTTTTTTTATAAAACTACTGCCAAGAATACAAAGGTAATTTATTGATAGTCATTTACAAATCTACACAAGCGTAGCTATTTAATTTCCACCAAATTCTAGAGATATTAAAAAATACAGCCCAAAATATATATATAAATAGTGTTCAGTGTGAAAAAAGAGTGATATTGTTTATTTGTTTGTTTCACTCTGGTGTTTTTACTTCTAAAATAACTATTGATTTGACAGGTGAACACTTATGTTTGAAAGGAGGTGGGGGAAATAATATTGAACTGTTAATCGATATTGTACACATGTCCAAATGTCAAGTGAACCATGCTGTATTGCTGTCAGATTATCAATATTTTATCTTATTCATATCTCAGATACAGTATATCTCAGAGTTCTTATTACTGGAGGACCTTAAGGCATTATTTCTCCTTGTCTTTCCTCACTTGTACATCTCCTGTAGCTGCAAATTCACAAACATCTGCTTTGTGTTGAAATTACTATGACCTTAGACAGCAAATGAACAAGACCAAGCAATTCTGTACAACATGGTTATTAAGAAAACAGTTGTACGAGCAAAGTATTTTGTTCAGTCAAGCTCAATGATTTCTGGGTACTGAGAAGTGCAGGTCATCAACAGTGCAAGAAGACTTGTACAACTACAAAAGCATTAGAAAAGAAAATCCCCCAAAAAGTAGGTATCACGCAAAAGGGAGTGCTGTTGTACTTAATATTAGCCCAAGTAGTGAAGATATCAGAGCCGTGCTGATATTCTGATATTCTGACTATGTAGACAAAAGGTAAGGAAAATAAACCATGGATGTGGTGGACAGTCCTGAGAAACGTTCGAGATCTACTCTATTTCCACTTTAGAATATCAGCTAACAGTTCAGACCTACCCATGCTGCTGACTGACAGTTAGTGTAGTTAACGACTGTTAGAACATCTGAGATGTAATACAATACATATAGTTATATGTCCCATAGGGCCTTATCTATATCACCAAAGGTGGAATGTCTCTTGTCGAATCAGATCATTTGGTCAGAACTAACTGGTGTATAATGAGATATAATAAATGTATAATATAATTATATTAATGAACTATTCTATATGCTAAATAGCTCTTTATGTGTCCTTAACTAACTGTCTATGATATGAACTGAATGAATGCAAATAATTAAACCAGAAGTTATTTTAAAGCTAAATTTAAATAACACTCTATACCATTTATTCTTTGACACATCTGGCACAAGGCATGGTACACCAGGGGGCCAATCCATTACAGGGCGCACACACACACACACACACACACACTACAGGCAATTTGGGAGCACCAATTAACCAAAACTGCATGCCTTTGGACTGTGGGAGGTAACCAGAGAACTAAGAGGAGATCCAGGTGTGAGGCCCCCTTTAGTGCGATACTCCTCACTAAAATCCAGTGGAACCAATTGCCTTCAGAAATCACATAATTAATAAAACACCTGTGTGTAATTTAATATCACCATAAATACAGCTGTTCTGTGAATCCCTCAGAGGTATGTTAGAGAACATTAGTGAAAAAAAACAGCATCATGAAGCCCAAGGAACACACCAGACAGGTCAGGGATACAGTTGTGAAGAAGACTAAAGCAGGGTTAGGTTATAAAAAAAACATTCCAAGCTTTGAACATCTCACGGAGGACTGTTCAATCCATCATCCGAAAATGGAAAGGAACTTTTTGCACAACTGCAAACCTACCAAGACAAGGCCGTCCACCAAAACAGACAGGCCGGGCAAGAAAGGCATTAATCAGAGAAGCAGTGAAGAGGCCCATGGAAACTCTTGAAGAGCTGCAGAGATCCACAGCCCAGGTGGCAGAATCTGTCCACAGGACAACTATTAGTCATTCACTCCACAAATCTGGACTTTATGTGTGGCAAGAATAAAGTCATTGTTGAAAGAAAGCAGTTTGCAACAAGTCATGTGGGGGACACAGCAAACCTTTTGGCCTAAATACGAAACACTATGTGTGGCGGAAAACTAACACTGTGCATGGTGGTGGCAGCATCATAATATAGCGTCAGAATGCTTTTCTTCAGCAGGGACAGGGAAGCTGGTCAGAGTTAATGGGAAGCTGGATGGAGCCAAATACAGGACAATCTTAGAAGAAAACCTGTTATACTCTGCAAGACCGGGGCGGAGGTTCACCTTTCAGCAGGACAACGACCCTAAATATACAGCCTGAGCTACAATGGAATGTTTTAGATCAAAGCATATTCATGTATTAGGATGGCCTAGTCCAGACCAAAATCCAATTGAGAATCTGTGAATAGACTTGATAGTTGCTGTTAATAGATGCTTATTTGTAAAAAAATATATATATTTTTTAATGATTCATCATTTTCCTTCCACTTCACAGTTATGTGCTACTTTGTGTTGGTCTATCATATGAAATCCCAATAAAATACATTTACATTTGTGGTTGTAACGTAACAAAATGTGTTCCAGCGGCATGAATACTTTTGCAAGGCACTATATTATATTATATTATATTATATTTATTATATTATATTATATTATATTATATTATATTATATTATATTATATTATATTATATTATATTACAAAATTTACCAAAAATAAAATCTAATTAAAATGTAACCAAAAGTTTACAACAACTTATATCACTAAATTTATATGATTTCATCATGAAATTACGATCATTTATATTTTCTCCTTATTTTCTTTGTCCAAAATGTGGCTGAAAAAAGTCTTAAAAATGGGTGGGAAATGCTTGATAGCGGCCCAGACATGAATGTTTCAGGTTCCTGCATTCTGACTTGCTAGGAGAATGCACTTCCCCAAAGGTGTATTCAGGGGCAGCTGAAACAGCATCTTTGGGAAAAGGAGTGCAACAGAAAAAAACATCAAGCAGCCAGATTGCAGGATATGCGTTGCATATTAGCTTGTGAAATTAACTTGTTGGAAAATGAACTTGTTTAAAAGAAGTAAAAATATGTGATACTATAATTATTCACACCTTCTATGGATTAATACCTGGAATACAAGCATGTACAGAGGGTGTTAAATAAACTAATGTTTTAAATGCAATGGTTAACATTTTTTCTTTAACATTTTCCCGCTGGAACTACAAAGATTGCTCACTGCAGCAAACTGCAAAGTCTGTTTTAGTGAGCGTTTACTAGCAAACCGTGAGCCCCATGCATGTGATTCTGACACATGGTTCTATCTGATGCTGGTGTAATATAGTCTGTTGTACAAAGTGCTTCTTTCTCCCTTATTACTTTTCTATCCTTGGGCTAGAGTTTAAGCCACTCAATTTAAATTGACTAAGCTAATCTCATTTCTACTTTGTAGAAAAAAGAAAAAAAAAAAAAAGAAGAAGAAAAAAATCCAGGTTCTCATATGGTGTGTCAGCAAAAGGAGTTCAAAATCAACCTTGATATAATGCTTCCATAAACGATATCCTACTTCACCATTTAATATTCAATATTATGTTTTCCTGCTTGCATTCTGCTTGGAGGGATTTTTTTTGCCTGACTTCAGGCTTGAAATAATAACAGAAGCAGGTAAACAGGATGGACGCCCCAAGGCTCTCCCTCTCTGCCTCTTTTATCTCCTGTACCAACTGCAGGTTTCTGATTTATTTGTTTGGTTTTCTCCTCCATCAGCTACAGTAGTAAACAAGCTTCAGACAGGAGAATCAAAGGGCTCACAGCTGAATTTCACTCCCGTCTCCTAATGTAGCATTCTGAGGAAAACACACCATATTTTATACCCTCTCTCATGTTTTATACATTTTATCATGCATAGGAACTTTAATTTATTTCCACAACACAGCCGGTAAAGTAAGTGGATGATGATAAAATGCTTCTTTTTTTTTCTTCTTTCGCCTAGAGTACTGTATATACCCGAACATTACATCTGAAAAGGAACAATGAGGTTGAAATGCAAAATGAGTCCTTTCAGTGTATTTACATCTATATTAAAGAATCAGAAACTATTCTATATACACTGCCACCTAATTCAGGGACAATATCTGAACATTCATTGGAATTCAAAACTTCAATCATATAGCTTTTCATTTTAAATCATGTGTGCTAGAGTACAGAATAATAAAGAAACAATAAGGATTTTTTTCCCCCTTATATAATCACTTGACTGTTAGGCTTTCTGCCAACATAGGACATGTAGGTGGAAGAATAATACTTAATGTGTGTTTTCGAAATGTGCACCTTTAGTTAGACTTAGGGTTGCTTTTCTCTCCCCATTCTGAGCATCTATTGTGAATTTTAATTGCTTACAAATCTTTAATCAGAATATCTGCTCACTAAAATCAAGACTTTAACAATGAAGCAGGATAAGTGAAGAAAGCAGATTAGTCGTGATTATTCGATTATTGTCCATTTTTTGTGCTGATCAGTGTGCTTGTGATTTATAGCTACAGTACGTACTGAGAGCATCATATAGTTCTGCACATGATATACAGCAAAAAGAAAGAAGTGCAAAAATCTTTCTTGTATTTTTGTAATGTAGTCATGAGGAACAGGTTACCTGGAGGACTTCTTTTTGGCTTATTTCCAGTTCAGTCCCAAAACCTGAGCAATTTCAGAGGAATATTTTGTGTTTGTTAAGCCATGCAGTGACCTGTGAATCATTCAAGCATAAAAACCTATCTAAGTTAAAGGGATGAACCAGTGAGAAACAGGTGCAGATAATGACAGATGATCAGGACGGTGATTAGTATACTGGTGATGCTGAATGCTGAGTGGTCGGAACAGATCGGAGAGGAAATTAAGTTGCTGCTGAGGTTCTTACAAACTGTAAACAACCAAATTTCAAATTGTAACTTTAGACACTTTGCAGCCTGTCAAAATAAAACATTTGTTCACATTTCTTTAATTTAATTTACTGTACATAAATTAAAATTGAATTTATTATAAAGAAATGACGAGTGGCCTCTACTATGAGGTATTGGTTTAGCAATGCCTCATTTACATAAACACAGAAACAGTCAATTTGGAGGAGGAGTGAAGCAGGGAGTTTATCTATTTAAAAAAGTATCTGAGGGGTATTTTAGCTGGAACATTAAAACACACACACACACACATTGGTGGAGCTCTGAGAGCCATGTTAAGTTGCTAAAGAAAGTTTGAGAATATGAAAGAAAAACTGTTATGTAACACATTTAACATCTATGTCATCATTACTAAAAGTTACCCATTTGCTAAACTTGTTGTCTGTTACATGTTGTGCCACATTTGGTAAATTTGGTAACATCAATTTCAACCAAATGCTTCTGATGACTAGAGACCAGGTGTGGAGGAATTCCATAACACTCTATGCAGAATTGCTTTAATTCCAGTTACATTAAATGGCTTTGGAACATTGGCTGGCTACATTGGTTTGAATTCTCTAAATGGGCTCCAAGTAAGGACTTTAACAGAGCCACTTCAAAACCTTAACTTTCTCTTAAGACGTGGACCTGCTCTAGTGTTTAAGATCCTTGTCCTGCTGCATACTGCATCTAGATCCACCACTACCTTGACTAAAAAAGTGATAAAAATTTGATGTATTCATTTATTAAATAAAAGTGGTTACTAACAACTAGGGGTGTAGATAAGACCGTCTCTGACGATTCCAAGATAATTCCAAGACAAATCCAAGAACAGGATTAACTGGGATTGAAGAAAGACTTTATCTTTAAGACTTTATCTAAGGCTGTTGAAACCAAGCTGAGACCAAGTCCAAATGGAAATAAGGCAAGATTAAGAGCAAAACCTGGAAAATTAGTGTTTGATTAGTTTGGGCTTAAAGCATTATTGTGGCCCTATACGTTCACCATGGCATAAATGAACAAATGCTTCAACCAGCAAAAAATAAGACTGCCTTTATATGAAAATTCTAAAGCTTTTTGCATGCTCTACTGTTTAATTGTCATGTTGTTTTACCAGTTCAGTAAACACAATGAAATATTCCTGATGTAAAATTAAACAAATCTTAAGTACATATTTATTCCTAGGTTTTTAGAAATGATATGATTTGCCCGAACAAATAACTTTCTGTGCACATGCAAAGAGAACACAAACATTATTTTTTTACTCACTTGTTTCAGGAAGTTCATAAGTTTCAGTACAAATGCCAGCAACTTCGAGAACAAGTCCAAGTCACTACACAGAACATCTTGAGTCTTCCAGCATTACTCAAGCGGTACGCATAAATATGTGGTGAAACAAACATCAAATTAAGGGTTAATTTGCTTAACTAAGGACATGTGCTAGGCCACACAGTCCAAACGCAGTAGTCTATTTATATACTGTAGTAGATGCTCTCAAAGAGCAAACCACTAACAGATGAGACAAGAGAAAAGATGAGATCAAAGGATAATAAAGTTTCCAGTTTTCCCTTTGGCACGGTGTCACATTGTGTAGAAAGCTCCTGAAAGTGAAGCATATTAGTTCGTAGGTTAAATTTATTCTGAAATCTCTAAAACATCTTTCATACATACAGGAGAATGTGAGCAATTCATGGAGAGTGATTTTGAGGAGAAAATGGTCATTCCGTGATCTAGAAAAGGTGTTACATTGGTGGGCGTATGGATTTGAGGAGAGCTTTGACGAGAACTAGGAATTCTTGGCGAGTATAAGGTGAGTGCATGGTCGAGAACGAGGAAAATCCACTGATCTTGTGGTTTTGTGAACAGTAAGAATGAGGATTTCTTGTATGGGAACGGTGTGAAGCAAAGGAGTGCTCGCCAACGCTTTCCTCGATCTCACCAACTCTCTCCTGGATTGCGGAGATGCTCTCCTCTTTCTGCTCAATCTAAGCAGAACTCCTGCCAAGTAGCAAATGCATTCCCACTAAACTTGGAGGATGTCTCCTCGATCACCCATCAATCAGAAATCATCAGCAGCATCAACAATGAACAAATGATCCCAACAGCATTTACTTTTCATCTCCTACCAATATACAACAATAGAATGCTCTGTTTGTTTTTTTTCGCTTTGTTTCAGCTGCTGATGATCTGAGCAGGATTTAAACCCTCAGCAGTGAGAGCACTGAGTGCTAGGCACTGGTCCAACAAGGAAGCTGCTACTAAGGAGAGTAAGTTTACATATGAAGGGCATTTAAATCATAGTGTGACTTTGGATCGCGATCACGAGAACCCAGGAGCTCCAGGAAATTTCCAGGAGTGCGGCAATTTTCTCACCAACATTGCTTTTTACAAGATCTTTCATAAGACTCCTCTCACTCAGCCACTCATCATCTATACCATGTTATCCTGTATACAGGGGGTCTTGAGTCTTTATCCCAGGAGACTTAAGGAATGAGGCGGGGTCCACCCTGGACAGGAGGCCAATCCATCACAGGGCACACACACACATGCACTTTCATTGGCAATTTGGAAACACCAATAGCCTAATCTGCATGTCATTGGACTGTGGAAGAAAACCCACCAAGCACAGGGAGAACATGCAAACTCGGTGCACACAGATAGACCCGAGGCAAAAATCAAACCCAGACCTGGAGGTGCAAGGTGACGGTGCTAACCACCAAGCCACTGTCCCGCCTTTCATAAGACTCCTCAAAATGGAAATTAAACTTTTTTGGTATTTTATACATTTTACATATCAGGAAGGAAGTCACTCATAACTGTTAGCCACCAACATATTGTACTCTTACCATGTGCATGGAGAAAGAATATGGTGGCAACACAAATCCACACACAGGTAATAAGACCCCATGGGTCCTCAGAGACATATAGAATAAATGTGCCTCTGAAGCCCCTAAGAGGTCATCCTGATGAATAATGTAGATTCTCCCTGCCATGTCTATGTTTTATTGAAATTCTGAAGGTAGTGAGTGAGTGGGCAATGCTGGATATTTCCATGACAGGAGTGGGCATAAAAAAGCCACACAGCTATCAGAGATGAGATGGTTTTTCCACTTTCTGACCACATGGAAGCTTGTTTCTTTAATGCTAATCCAAGGCCCTGGAAGGTTGGCGTCAAATCTCATGGCAAATATTGAGTTCTCAACTGCAGGCATGCTCTTTGCCTTTGGAGCAATTCAACAGGATCCGAAACTGCTAAACCCACACTCACAAATACACACACACACAAACACACACACACACACACACACATATATACACATGGATGCTTAAAAAAGAGTATTTGAGTGTGAATTTCATACATTTAAATTATAGATGCATCACACTAAATAAACTGCTGTGTTTTTCTTTGCTTTTTAATAGTTGAGCAACGTTCAGATGATGATAAACAAAAGATCCCAATAGCATTTATCTTTCATCCCCTACCGATATACATCAATAGGATGCTCAGGATTTCCCTCTTTCTTTCAGGTGATGATCTGAGTGGGACTCGAACCCTTGAACACCATTATGGGAATGAAAAAACCTCCTTTATTTCTTTATATAATACACTGCTACACTAATCCATTTATACCAGTGTTTCACTAGTATAATATATAAATGCTTGGACATCATCAGGGCAGAAAGTTTTCTCAGGACTACTTGCTTTACATCAGAAACGCTGACCTCCAAGGAATTCCTTTAATGGCCCAAATTTGTGGAAATTGCTTGGCATGAGGTCCGGACTGTACGGGGGTGTGTTGATAACTCCCAGCTTAGTTCCTGTAATGCTCAAGTGGTTTAGAGCAGGGGTAGCTCATTGGATTAAGTGTTGGACTGGTGCTGGAGAATTCTCAGGTTCAAACCCCAGCACTGTTGGGCCCTTAAACAAGACCCTTAACCCTCAACTGCTTAGATGTATATTAAGATAAAATGTAAGTTTGAAGCAGTAAAATCTTGCTGTTACTTTATAATCCTACAGATGGTGCACTCTAAGCTATTTATACATTGGAATCCCGTGTCGTAGGCATGAATTATTATAAAGGTTGTTTAGAGGTAAAAAAAAAAAAAAAAAAAAAACTATGGTGGATGACATTTTTGTATTCCTCAGTAAAAATGTAGCTTTTTGTGTAATTTAATCTGAAGTTAAATGTTAAACGCTTTTGTATTTGACATTTTTGTTTAAATCCTACCTTTTGTTTTTAAGTAAAAAAAAACCCAAATGTTATAAGGAATGGGCTTCATTTCATTACTCATTTTCAATTCAGTTGTGAAACTATTGAATAAATCTAAGGTATAAATTAATACAGTGTATATATATATATATACACTGTATTATTGTATTATGGGTAATTCCCATCCCTAGTCTTTACAGCTGAACAAGATAAACATGATACATGATAAATTGGTCAAGATTTCAACTTGAAAATGAAAAATGCAATGAGCCCCACTTGATCAAATAAACTTTTCAATTAATTACAATTCAACTCTTTATATTTTCTACGGTGGTACATTTAAAAGGTAAAAAGACACATCAGAGAAAAGTGTGTGTGTTTGTGTCCAGACTGTATTAAATAAGGTTTTTATAGTTGTACAGTTCCACCCAGGGAATTGTCAAAAGAAAATAATTTCGTAGAATTCTGTCATTACTATTTGCTTTAACTTGATTTGGAGTTTTCATGTTTTTAGCAGATGGAAGAAAATACAAAAGTCAAAAATTGCACACACCCTGATTGCAGGGTTGAACTGAAGACCATGAAGCTGAACTTGTGCAATCACAACAGTTTATATATACCTCCAAGAAGCTTTCATGCAGAATGCCTGACCAAATAAGTCATAAAATAGATGAAGTGCTTTTTTTTTTTTTTTATCTACTCATAGATTATTTATTTATTATTGCAACACCATGATTTTCTCTTTCTAAAGACCGAGCAGGAAGTAGCAGTGAATGCTTGGGTGTGTGTACTAAAAAAGAAAAAAAGAAGAAAAGAAGCATGAAACAAATTATCAACTGATCTTGTGAATGTAGTGTGCACAAGATTTCACCTAATGCATGGCTGATAATTTATAAGCTACGATTCACAAGCTCGCTGAGACACAGTTCAGGTGACATGGTTTACAAGAGAGCTCAAACCTAGAGTGAGCTTTTTTTTCCCCCTGCTGCAGTGAACTCTGAGAAATCAATTTTTTCCACCTTGTATTTTATGCATTGCTGATCATCTGTAATGTGT
Organism: Leiocassis micropogon; assembly: GCA_028565275.1. NCBI lineage: Eukaryota > Metazoa > Chordata > Actinopteri > Siluriformes > Bagridae > Leiocassis > Leiocassis micropogon. The sequence goes on along the minus strand of JAOVVA010000004.1, from coordinate 21,145,812 downwards.
CTTCACAATAGAACTAACTGCATAGTCTGATAATTGTCCAATGCACCATTGGGGGTAATTTTTTTTTTTTTTTTAATACTGTCAATCATTCAGTGTGTCATTTCATGTGTACATAACCATGCAATAGAAAAGAGCTAATATATTAACTGATGAATGAACACAAAGCCACATCATCGCCACATCATTTTTTTTTCTCCACTGCCACATGTTTCTTTCTCAATTAAACGTTTAATCATTTTCTAACACCCTCAAAAGTCATTGGCTTAAAACTTTAGCTTCAAGGCTGCTCAAATGACTATTTTCCCCCTACAGCACAATTAGATCTTTGGGTATTATTGTCTTCTAACATGCACACAGCTAAATTTATTGATGCCATTAACAAGCCTAATGGAGAAAAAAAAAAACTGGCCTTTTTGCTTCCGTCTCATTCATGTGGATAGAAATAGCAACCTTTCTTTAATGTGCCATTGTCTAGATACACTCCAAAAGCATTCGGAATATTTATGTTTTCATTACAATTTTAATTAGATTGCACAAACTGTATTTTAAGAGGAATTATATATCTCTGGCAAAACCAAGTAGAGTGCCACGACCGCTGCCGAATTTGTAAAGTAAGCATTTATATTATTATCTGGAGATCAGATACATAAATGCAACACCGTTTTTATCTAATGGATGTTATCCAAATTGTAGTATTGTTTATGTGGACCACATCATTACACACAACCAGGTTGGAAACATACATATATACAGTAGACACAACATATACTCTGGTGATTCGTACGTTAAGTTTCTTCCATGAGCTAAAAGTAAAGGTGTCTTTCAGGTTTTCTGACTCGCTCCGGGGCGCATATACAATAGTTATGCAATTTGATCAACGTTTTATACGTAGTTTGCTATGGAGTAAAGGTGCACAACTTAAATATGGTGGCAGGTTAGAGTTCAGGAAAGTGTTATGATTTCTCCATCAGGAGAAGGTGCTTTTGTGTGTACTGTAGATAAACTTATTATGTAAATACAACTAAATTAATTATTAAATATTGTACAAATTGTAAAACACATTCAAATAGTTGAAGAACTAAAGAGCTGAATAATAATGAAGGCATACAGAGGTTGTGCAAGGCCAGATTTTTTATAAGGCCACACAAAGGAGCATTTACCTTGAGCCATCCTCTGAGATCAAAAAGAAAAACTTTGCAAGGTTATGCTCTTGAATACCTTCGTGTCAGTGTTCAAGGTTATGTCTTTCCGGGCTTCAAAAGCACCCATACAAAGCCGCATTCTTTCTTCGCCTGGAGTCGGAATAATCGCACATGTCGTCAATTATGGTCAGGATTCAGTTATTAGGCCGGCAAACACCTCCTGGTCTGCCTGATTTGCAGCTGAATATCGGTTCCGTAGCATGAACGCTGGCTTACTTGGTATTCTAGCTTGCCATTAAGGACAGAAAGGAATAATGTCAGTGCTCATTAAGAGAGCAATAGACCCCTCTCCATTCTTCTTCTACCACCAACAAACACCAGCGAACAAAGGAAACAGGAGACAAAAGTTCAAACAAGAAAGGACACGCAATTCTCCTTGCTGCTTATTACCGCCGAATATCATATTCAACTGTCAGTTCAGTGTGTTGTCTTCAATTTCTTTTCTCCTCAGAAGCCAGTAGGAAATTATCTGACCAAAGGCAATTGAAAATGTTGAAGGCAAGCTGAGAGAATGAAAAATGAGGAAGAGCCCCAGTTGAAAATTGCTCCATGGCAAAACTAGCTGGATTCCGACGATTATCTTATATGAATATTGACCGAAATTATCTCATCGTTGCCCTTGTAATGATATTTTAAAAGGAATAAAGCAAATGCACTCAGGCCTGTTGTTTTATCCATCTTTCTACCTCTATTTTACTCATGCTCTCAATCTCTCACTCTCACTTGGTATCTACTGTATGAATTTAATATGTCTTTCTTTATTTGTGAATCGTCATATCAAATCAGGTATTAATACAAACAGGTTAGTTTTGCACTATGACCAAGAGAGTGTGGTAGGTGAAATGTAGCAAATTTTCATTTTTGGCAAAAAAAAAAAAAAAAAAAGTTGATAAATACCTTATGATGCTGAGCACGGTGGTGTAGTGGTTAGCACTGTCGCCTTGCACCTCCAGGGTCCGGGTTCGATTCCCGGCCAGGCTCGATTC
>JAOVVA010000004.1:21124839-21136349 GCA_028565275.1 Leiocassis micropogon | reverse complement strand
CACCCTGTCCAGGGTGTACCCTGCCTCGTGCCCTAAGCCTCCTGGAATAGGCTCCAGGTCCCCGCGACCCTGAATACCGGATAAAGTAGTATAGAAGATGAGATGAGATGAGATGAGATGAGACTTTAATGAAGACCGTGCAAGCTGGTTACTCCACTTGTGACAGAAAAACATGCATTTTTTCGACATAAAACTACACTGATGACGAAGTTATTTTTAGAGCTAGAATGGAAATCCTGGTCTCAAAATGAGCCTGAAAGTCATTTTCACAGAATCCTCATTTAAATATTCCAAAAACAGGATTTCGGCAGATTTTTGAGGCGCTGAGGCGCTCCTCATAAATAAATTCGCACTGGCCATATCTCAGAAACTTGACATAATACAGTAATAAACTTTATGTCAAAATGGAGCTTATTGAAGCAGAAATCTGAAAATGTGCATAACTCAAATCACACCCAGAATGTGACTTAGTACCTGATGTGATGTGATAGTGAAACATTTTACATACATCTTTTGGCATGTGCTCCCCTCTCCTAGAAAAAGAAGAATGTGAAAGGGGAAAAAATGGAAATACAAGTGATGACGATGATGAGCCATTTGTCTTAATGCTGTTGTGCAATCAAATATAAACTAACTTGACCGTATCACTGCCAACCTACACATCTCATACTGTGAGTCTTACCAAAATAATACATTTGTTAGAATAACTGATTCATTGAATATTATCATATATTATATTATATTATATTATATTTTTAACTGTGCAATATTATATTACATAGTGCAATTTGACTTGATTGAAAGTGTAAATACTGTATTGTTTTTTTCCCTTCTTTTGTAATTATACACTGTACTGTGTATAAATATTTGTTTTTGATAATGTCTGTTTTTCTCTTTTTGCATTTTTACATGGAACGGTCACTACTTTATGTTAGCAGATTTTAGTAGAAATTTCCCCACTATGGAGCAAATAAAGGTATATCTTATCTTATCTTATCTTATCTTATCTTATCTTATCTTATCTTAATACTGTTTATAGTTTCCAAATATTCCATTGTAATGTTGCAGGTGAACAAAATTCCTCCAACATGACCATAGTTATATAAATCTATTAAGTTTTTATGTACAGCACAGGAGTAGTACACCTTTAACAGATGTGATTTGACAGATGTGATCAGGTTGGCAGGGGTTATTTTAATGGTGGCTGCTAACACCAGTATGCCCCAGTATTTCTATGCCCTGGACACAAATATGTGACATTTTTATGGACTTTGGCATACATTGTGCTTTCAGGTCTGACCACTGGAGACATTTTACAGTCATTGTGGCCGATAGTAGCTGGGTAGCACTACCAAAGCCTTAATTTGTGTCAATTGGCATCTGCCAGAGAGTTTAAAATGACTATTGACTGCAAATCTGCTACAATATTTTCTAAATAGTTTATCAATATTTTTTATGTGGTGTCAGTGCCTCTAACTTGAACAACCTCTATTTGGAATCATAGCCAAAAATAAAATAACGGAAATGTCTTCACTGCATCATCATTGCAAAATCCCTTTTTTTTGAAGGGTTGGAAAATATTGGTAACTAATATTTAAATATGTTCACAGTTAAAAGAGCAGTTTGTAGCTTCTGAAGGCATGTGCTATGAAGCAAATCACTGATGCAAAAACATGACAATCTTTCCAGTCAATAATCTGAGTCTACTTGTTTTGCTAAGGTCCATGGCTCCTGGGTTGTCTTTTTGCCAAAAAAAAAAAAAAGGGAATGTACAGTAGGTTGAAAAGGTGTTTTAAGCATTTTATATGTATTGATCATTTTTAGATCTATAAACACTTTTAAACATAATTGCACATTAAAACATACAGTTTTAATTTTTTTATTGCATGGTTTACTTAGTTAGTGTTATAACTAAGTAACAGAATACAAATACATACACTGCCTGGCCATTCTAAAAGCATGTTTTGGATGGGCCAAATTATTGTTCTGCATCAAGCAAAGAAAACAACTAAGGACATTGCTGGAAATAACTTCAGAACTGTCGAGCATGTCATTAAAACCTGGAACAGCTGTGATAAAAAGGCCTTCACTTTGCTAAAGAGCATCAAGATTGGATTAGGGTGCAATAGGAAAAGTTCATGTGATCTGAAGAGTCCAGATTAGCCCTATATCAGAGCGATGGGCGCGTCAGGGTAAGAAGGGATGCTCCCATCATGAATAGTGTCCACTGTACAAGACTCTGGAGGCAGTGTTATGATCTGGGGTTGCTTCAGTTGCTCAGGTCTAGACTGAATAAAATGAAGTCTTGATTATAGTGAATGACCAGGGTATCGCAACTACAGTATGGAGGTTTTTTTTTTCTTTTTTTCTTCTTCCCTGATGGCACAGCCCCATTCCAGGACTCAAACTGTGAAAGATTGGTTCCGGGAGCATGAGGAATCACTTTCACACGATGATTTGGCCGTAATCAAAGCTATAGGCAGCCGAGTGTGTGACTTTCTTTTGTCCAGGTAGTGTATAGCACTATTCATAAAGAACGGATATCGAGTCCTAAATAAATACAGAGTTGAACATCTCTTTGTTTTTCAGAAAAGCTTAGGAGACAGCTTTATAGTAGATGTGTGAATTGGGATCTTGCAGGACAAGAGGGGGAAAAAATCCTGAGTGTGAGCTTTTTTAATTTAATGTGGACAGCACCTTCTCTTGGGAGAAGGGCCTATTTTCAGCAAAAGTCCTCCCCTTAACTGCAACTCTAAAACCTTAAAGACTCAAAACTTGCTCAAAATGTTAAGGCATAGAGGAAAACACATTCTACTTCTTTTTTCAGACCTACTGTTGTGGTATGTTAACAATGGTTTACCTTTCTGATTTCCAGTATACAACTATTGTCACAAGTGTATACTGTATATGCAAAGGCTATGGATATTCATGGTCAGTTTTTCAGTGTCACTTTTAAATGTAGGAGTTGACTATGGGTGCAGCTGCGGCTATAACAGAGGCTATGTTTGTGGCCGGTGTCAGGGGCGTAGGGAATAGTTTGGTAGATTCCCAGATCATTTCCCATTTTTAAATATATCATGAGAATTTGTCAATTAATAAACATTTTTTTAATTACATAATATTTTTAATTACTAACATGTAAATGCTAACGTGTATATACCATTAACCAATTCTTAGTTGATTAATCAAAAAATGAAAGAAAAAAAAAATCCCATAAATCAAACTGTCTATAAATGCCAGCTAATACAGTTGTTCATGAGTAAAACATTGAATTTTGAATAAAAGTACATGTTTTATGTCCACATAATCCACCAATATAACCAGCTATAACATTAAAAAACATAGAGAGGTCAAGTTGAATAACATTGATTATCTTGTTACAGTGGCATGTGTCAACTGGTGGGACATATTAGGCAGCAATTGAACAATAATTCAGATTCTCAAATTTGATGTGAAGTAAAATTGTGCAAATGTAAGGATCTGAGTGACTCTGACACAGGCCTCACAAGCTGTGATGGCTAGATGAATTCTGGGTCAGTATTATTCCGAAAGAGCAGGTCTTGTGTGGTGTTCCTGCTATGCAGTGGTTAATATCAACCAAATGTGGTGCAAGGAGGGACAAATCGAGAATGACAGGGTTATAAACAGTGTTGGGGAAGTTACTCAAAAAACGTAATCTCCTACAAATGACTAATTACTACTCTAAAATTGTAATTTGATTACATTACTGATTATTACATGTAAAAAGTTACTTTGAAAACATCTGTCACTGCATGCGCCTGTGATGGGCGTGCGCCTCAACCTGTTGTCGCTCCTCGCTCACTCCGTAGGCTCCCTGCGTAGGCGTTACCCCTTCTGCAGGTGCACGAAGGGGCGAGGCTGCCAGGTCGGGTCGACTGGCGATAATTACTGTTAATGGATCTCGGGCTTTCTCCACGTTAAAAATCCTCCTTTTTTCCCTTCCTCCCTCCATTAACCCTTGTCCTTCCTTGTTTTTTTCTAAATAAAATGAGCCCTTTTCCCATAGGACCTCGCCAAGTGTCTGTGTGTCTGTGGTGCCACCTGTGCAAAAAGAGTGAACCTGTTACAACATCAAATGTAAAACTCTCTTCGACGATTGATTAAAGTGCATGCTCGTTAACTGATGCTGCCGTGCAAAACATGATTTTTAAATACATTTTGATTAATTTTTAAACACTACATTTGTAACGCTAGTAACGTAATGTCACTGACATTGGTAACTGTGATCAAATCACATGCATTTAAAATGTAATGCGTTACATTACTGCGATTAGATTACAGTGTAACACATTATACCCAACTCTGGTTATAAACACCAAAGGCTCAATGATGAAGGCTAGGACGTCAAGTCTAATCCAACAGAAAAGCTACTATAGCACAAATTGCTGAAAAACTTAATGATGTCAGAACACACAGTGAATCGCAGTTTGTTGTATGTGTAGTCATGCTGACCTGTGTCCACTGCCAAAAGCACCTACAATGGGTTTGAGATCATCAGAATTGGACAACGGAGAAAGGGAAGAAGATGGTGTGGGCTGATGAATCACATTTTGTTTTACATCATGTGAACGGCCTGGTGCTTGTGTATTGCTTACCTGGAGAAGAAATGCCACCAGGATGCAATATCTGCAAAAGGACAATGTTCTACTGGGAAACCTTGGATCCTGCCTTTTATAAGTGCACCATTTTATGTAAACAGTATTTCTAAATGACAGTGGCTTCTTTCAGCAGAATAATGTACTCTCCGAGACAGCAAAAAAAAAAAAAATCTTCAGGAACGGTTTGAGGAGCATGCCTGGAGTTCAAAACCTGGAAATTCCCAATATCTCAATGCAGTCAGAAATGTGTGGGAGGTGCTAGACAAAGTAGTCCAATCCATGTAGAGGTCACCTCACAACTTACAGAATGATCTTCAGCTTATATCTCTGTGCCAGATAAAAGTGGAAACCTTTTTGGAGTCGATGAGTCGGAGCTGTTTTGATGGCACAAGGGGGAACCTGCACAATATTAGGCTGATGTTTTTAATGTCATGGCTGATCTGTGGATTCCTTCATTATTAAATAAGTTGCAAACAGTGTATGCTACGAATTTACTTCATTTTTAAGACTCTGTAAAAGGATACATTTCTAACAAAGGCTTTCTAAGAGAGCTTGATATGATTAGGCATCTCCAAATGTGCACAGGCGTGTCTAAATGGAGGGTTTGACTGCCAAATAAAATTTGGCAGTTTTTAGGAAAAAAATTGTTGTAAGAAGCAAAAAAAAAAAAAAGTGACAGTTAGAGAATATTTTGTGCATGATTTCTTTGATGTTGCTGCTGTTCCAGTCACCCCAGCAGTTCTGGACTACAATAATAGGGTGCTATCAAAAACTAAAACGTCCAAATGTTATGTCAAAATTGTTTGTGTTATATCAGTCAATTTTGTATGATTTTGCTAAATGCCATTAATTGACCACTGTTTTGTCACAATTGATAAAAAAAAGCCTTCATGTATAACGTAAATATGCAAATTAGTATCAATAATATGTTAGTTGAACTTTAATTTAAAAGAAAATACAGCGATATTATGAATCAATTGTGTTTTTATAGTTAGTCATGCTGGCAGCGTATTGGAACCAGGAAAAAATCTTGGTGCTCACAAAACCTTTTCAAATACAAAGCATGTTAAAGATCATGAGAAACACTGGAAGCAATTACAAAAGTGTGATTCACAATGCATCATCAACCCTACTGTAATAATCAATGACTGCTGGGGTCACTGGAACACCAGTAACAGACTGTAAACATCCTTTTCTTGCTTCTTTAAATTTTCCAAAAATTCATTGAATGCTTTTTGTTTACTTACAGTAGCCATTATTTTGCCCAGCCAGTAGTTTCCCTTCACTGATCACATGAAAGCAAGAAGTGATGTGGTGGCTCCTTTTTGGATGCATTGCATTTTGCTACAGCATGTAATGTGATCTGTTTCTCATGGAAGAGGAGGGACTTTGTACTTAAGATCTGTTGGAAAGAGAATCCCCCAGAGACTGGTTTTAACAGAGCACATTTATGGCTGATTAGAAGAAAATACAACGAACATGAATGACGGTAATCTTGATCACAAAAAACATGGAGTGAACAGCTTAACTTACTCTTATTTACAATAATAGTTTTCAAACTTTGCTATTAGTACTCGTATGGGAAATCTCTACAATATTCCTACAATAAGGAAAATACTAGAGTGAAGCTTATACAGTATAACCTCATCATTTGTCAGTCATTTTGTACAGTACATGTCCTAACCCTATCATTCTACTTTCCTAGATTCTGGACTACGAGAACTTCTTCTTCCAGCATGTTTTTTCTTCCAGAACTAGTGAATAATGCACATTTAACAAGAACTCAGGACCAGCAGAGGTCATGCTGCCCAGAATCTTAATGCAGCCTCTGACAGAGCACCGTCGGTTAGTTCTGTGTCTTGGAGTTAACTGAGGACATCCATTAACTGCTCAGCCTTGCCCTCCTTTTTTTGTATTGTATAAGTTCTTGTGTCTTGAGTCTTGTGTTATACTATATACCTTCCCTATTATAGAAAAGTTTGGACACACTTTATAATTCCATAGACTTCCCTGATTTTTCCTTCTACATTGTAAAACAATCCTGAAGGCACCCAAAATATGAAACATTCACCAACAGTTGAGATGTGTCTGCTACTTATCCTCTGTAAATCCTTCATAACGTCTCTAATCTGAGGTGCTGTTTGTTAATTGTTGATTTCTGAGGCTGGTAACTCGAAATGAACTTCTCCTTTGGAGCAGAGGTAGGTAAGTTTTTGATCTTGCTTCATGAGGGCCAGTTTCATCATGGTGCTTAATGGGTTTTGCAAATGTACTCGACAATACGCTTCTTGCTTTTCTGGGATGTCTGGACGTTGAGTCATGTCAACTGGACTTCTTCTTAGGTTAGTAGAAACGTTTCACTCCTCAACCAAGGAGCTTCTCCAGTCTAAAGTAAGTTAGTAAGTATTTAAGTCCTCCAAGGTCAAAAAAGTCCTCCACTATCTGAAATGGCTTGTAAGGTAAACAATGAAGAAGGTGACAATAGGAGGGAGGGTCGTTAAAGAGTAAAGGGGAGAGAGCTGTTTGGAAGACAATAGAGAGAGATTAGAGAGAGTCGTTAAGGTATAACAATCAGAAAGAGGAAGGGGAGGCCTTAAGTGTGGCTCTCTTGGTGGACGTGTGAAGAGGAAAACCTTTCCTGGGAAGGTCTTCCTGAGATCCGATTTCATCATGGTGCTTGATGGGTTTTGCAAACGCACTTGACATAACTGTTCTTGAAAGAGCTGTTCCAGAAGAGCTGACCTTCATGTCATAAAATAACAACTGACTGTTGTTGATGTTACTTAAATACCTAATCACATATGTATTATTTCATAGGTTTGAAATCTCCAGTATTCTTCTAGAATGTAGAAAAAAAAAAACTTTTGACTGGTACTCTGCATATATAAGTGTTTATAAGTGTTTATACTTTTTTTCTATTTGGAATAAAATTGCCTCCTGCTACGAATGATGATCAATCAAGTGTGTTTTTAATTTTGAGAATAAGATCACTCAAACACTGATACTGCATGCTGTTGATAATGAGAATCCCTCAATCTGTTCCTTCTTTATTATACCGTACTGTCTCTGTCTCCTATTGATGGTGAGAATCACTCAGGCACTGATACCGATCTTAGTTGAGGGTGAGTATAGAGTGCTGTTTATTGTACACTAAAGAGAAAAAATATATCACTAATGCCCACATAGGCCACAATGATTGGCCTATACACAGTATAACCAGGCAAACATTTTGTTTAACCAGTTGACTAAAGGAACTTTCCCACAATACTAAATTTGATCCTGAAATGCTGTGTTCTCAAGATCACAGAAAATCACGCGGTCTTTGTCAGGATGTTGGTCTTTGGATGTTGGTATGACATTGTCAAGTATGGGAGAACTGCTAGGTGTCAAAGGATATTTTAACCATGATCAGATTTTAAAATGTAGTTGCAAGTTAATAAAACATTCTAGCACTTTGGATTTTATTTGAACATGGATGGTGGGCGTTTGTAGGTGGTTTGTGCCTTTTCATAAAGTATCAGAGTTCACAGATTTTAAAGTTAGTTAAAAATCTCCAGGTTTAAAAAAATCTGTTAAACTGTCTAAATCCAACCCTATGCACTAAACTATTAAATAATGCACTGTAACAGATTCCGCACTGCATATGGTGATGTTTTATTACAGAAGTTCCTGGCAGGTTAATGGCCTAATTAGGAGAGAAGAACATGGAGAAGGAAGTAAAGGGCTTATGTGCGTTGGAGCATTGCACATCATTAAACATGGATGTAGTGTTATGGCATGGGCAGGTATGGCTGCCAATGGAACTGGGTCACTGGTGTTTATTGATAATGTGACTACTGATGGACGTAGCAGGATTAATTCAAAATTTTGTATTGCGCTATAATTTCAGCTCAGCTTCAGTCAAAAAAAAAAAAAAGCTGCAAAACTGTTAGTACAGCATTCAAGAAAATGCGATTCATCAGGCCAGACCATCTTCTTCCATTGCTATAACGCCCAGTTATCTCGATGCTTATGTGCCCATTGTGACTGGGGGTTAGCAATCTGCGGCTATGCACTGTTTTATTTTGACACCTTTCTATCAATCTGCCCTACAGTAGTCCTACTGTGAGATAGGACTAGACCAAGTGAGTCTTGGACAACCGGTAACCCTATTACCAGTTCATCAATTGTCCTTTTGTGGGCCACTTTGATAAGTAATCACCGTCTACCACAAACATTTAAGACCTAATGTCGTGGAGATGCTCCAACTCAGTGGTCCAGCCATAGCTTGTCAAAGTCACTTAGATCCTTACACTTGCCCATGTTCCTGCTTCCAACACATTAACTTTGACAGCTGACTGTTCACCTCTTGCCGAATGTAACCAACCTCTTGACATGTGCTTTTGTATATAATCAGCTTATATTATGTATTCAGCTTTTAACAGAAACGTGACATGTAGCACGGTATTCATCAAATAATAAAGTTAGATGTTTGCTTTTATTCTGCAAAAGTTGAAGACGATTCCAATGGTTCATGTCAGTGTTCAGGAAAGGCTTCTGCAGGTGTTGTGTAGGCCTACGAAGAACATCTAAAAAGAAAACTCAAGTCATTCAAGTTATTTAATAGTATTCTCCATGAAAGGCATTTCAATATGACGAACATTGTTGTCTAGAAAGATGACAGCAGATTTAAGCTCTCAAACTATATATAGATGTTTACATATGATCTCTTTGTAATCTTGTTCTTGTTTCATTGCAATATAGTGGCTCAGAAAGCTTTGAAGGTGGACTTATTGTTTCTTCTTTTTCCATTAACAGCCAGACTCGTGACCTATACCCAGTGACCTATAATAGCACAAACAACTGCTGTAACAGGTTCTCTGCAAGCACTTACCACAACAGAGCATATGCTTTCATGTGACATTTATTCCATTTCCAAACTCTTTACCCATTTGCAGTTAGACAGGAAATACAAACTCTATTCCATGGCTCCTATGCTTATGTTATTCTGTAAAAATACGAGTTACAAACCTGGGAATATATGCACAACCAATTCCTAATAAAAAGCACTGATGTGAGATCAGGCTTCAACTTGTCATCACTTAGTCACTAGTTGTTGATTCACACAGCTACAGTATGTGTATGCGTACTATAAATGATTTTATTTTTTTTTAGTAAAGTGCCTGACTTTTCAAATCCTAGAAATGAAATGCCAAATAACATTCATGCCTCAAAATTGCTCATGCACTTTGCATTTAATAATACTGATACATGGAAGCAAGGCAGACCAAAGACAGAGTTTTCAGGATGGCAGGAGGGGCACTGCCCAACAAAGAGATTGAAATATAGCACTACACTGAGTATAAAATAGGTAAAATTGAAATATAATTTGTACATACAGTATACAGTATATACAAAATTTTAAGCAAATAGGTAAGAGTCTTCCATTGAATAATTACCGCAGTGATTAATATGTTTCAGCAAGTTATTTAACCCTAAATGATGAGGTGAGTGGTTTCTCATTTCTTAAACATTACTTTTTCAGAAGGTTCAACTTATTGGCCAGCATCAAGCAAAGAAATCTACTAAGCAGATTGCTGAAACTACAAAATTTGGAACTGTCCAAAGCATTATTAATACCCAAAAGGATAGTGGTGAGCCATCATCTTTGAGGAAGAAACATCAGATTATTTTTGATGAAGTGATCAGAGATCACTTAAACATTTGGTAATATCAAATCATTAAAGGAACAACAGTAGAACTCATGGCTATGTTTAATAGTGAAAGTACGAGCATTGCCACATGCAAGGGATTGGGACTTAACATGCTTAAGAAAACCACTCATCAGTGAGGCTAATGAGAAAAACAAAAACCTTCAATTTGCTAGGGAGCATAAAGAATGGACTGTGGAGCACTGGGAAAAGGTCATGTGGTCTGATGAGTCCAAATTCATCCTGTTTCAGAGTTATCAGTGTATCTGGATAAGAAGAGAGGCAGATGAAGTGTTGCACCCATCATGCCTAATGTCTACCCTGCAAGCCTGTGGTGGCAGTGTTATGATCTGGGGTTGCTTCAGCTGGTCAGGTCTAGGTTCAGCAATGTTATATGTCCGAAAAATTAGATCAGCTAATGACCTGAATGTACTGATTGACCAGTTTTTTGGTTTTTTTTGTTTCCTTGATGGCATGGGCATTTCCCAAGATGATGATGCCAGGATTCATTGGGTTCAACTTGTGAAAGAGTGGTTCAGGGAGCATAAGACATAATTTTCACACATGGATTGGTCAGTAAAGAGTCCAGACCTTAACCTCATTGAGACTCTTTGGAATTAGCTGGAGAAGGCTTTACACAGAAGGCTTTACACAGTGATCTGACTCTCCCATCTTGTAGAGAAATGAATGTGACTCTGGACGGAAATAAAAGTTATGGCATTGCATATGCTTATCGAAATGATGACTCAGCGAAAGCAAAAGGTGGTCCAACGAAATATTAGTGTGTGTGACTTCCTTTTTTGTCTGGATGGTGTATATTAGGGCTGAGGATATTAACATGTTCACACTTACAATAAATGGGGATCATAAAAACATCCTTTTCCCTTTCTCGTTGAAGTTTTCGCCATGGTGTTATGTTCTGTGCAGTTGTACCACTGACCACTAGGGGTGCTCTCCTTAATGATTACAATTCAGCACGTTTATGTAAGTTCATTAGCCCTTTTTAGGGGATTGCAATTCAGTTGGGACTTGCTTAAGAATATTCTTGTAGAAATAGAATATAGAAATAGAATCTACCTTCAGAGCTTTGTAAACCACTATACAGCAATGAAACATGAAAAAGACCTCTAAGACACGCACACATACCCTGGCCGAAGCCACTAACCCAAACACCTTTTCCCAACAGGGTGAACACATAACA
>JAOVVA010000004.1:21110039-21124739 GCA_028565275.1 Leiocassis micropogon | reverse complement strand
ATAAAATATACATAGGTTTTGAACAATAGATACTTTCTGGACCATAGAAACATAATCTTGTTTGTCATTTAGGCTAATTACATATTATTGTATAATAAACATTACAGATACGTTACATCGTATCATCATTTTCTTTTTGCTTTTAATTCTAATACTGATTATTCAAGCGCCTTTATTGTACAATAACCCATAACCTAACCACATTACTGTTATCCTTTTAATTTGAGAATTTTAATAAATGATTAAGTCTAGAACAAGACCAATATGTAAAATAATAATAATTAAAAAAAGGAATTCAGCAGCACAAAGGTCTCACCTCCCTCATCAGTCATGTCTGCTCATTTAAAAAATGAATGCATAATTTACTGAGCTTCAGTATGAATCTAGACATATTCCTCTGATATCTAACCTCGGTCAATTACTTCTCTTTATCAATATCTCCCATCTTTATTGCACTGGCTCATTTGCATTTCATAACCAAATACTAATATTTAGTCTTTGAACAAATGCTTTATGGTAATACACCTAAGGTTCTCAGGGCTATCAATTACTCGGTGTGTGTCTAAATCGAGAAAGTGGGAGCTAATTTTCTGCCCGTTAAGGTGACAGGACATACGATCCTTCACAATCATTACCACTGTGATGTGATTACTTGCTTTCCAAACCCCCAGGCAAGTCTTTTAACCTCTGCAGACCTCAGCTGCACAGTTTCATCATATGACTAAAGCTGATAAAAAATGAAAATTAAGATGTGACCATGGAGGGATCATCTACATCTGGGATCGAATTTACCTGTCCTGAATGTAATATAAAAATACCTCCAGATGACACCAGATTAGGCTCTGATGGAGCAGTTAGACTGGCATGGGAATAGTACATTATATACAAGTAATGTTTACTATGTAAAGATTATTTACCTTACTGGGCAAAGCTAAAGCAAGGTGAATATGTATAAATTTTTATTTATATCATTGTTAAATGCTAATTCTAACATTAAATTGGATTATCCTGTTTATCTCGAATTACAGCAACAACTCTGGTTTATTTCTTCACAAGTCATGATTTTTGTACTGTAGGTGCCTGGGATGAGTTAGACCAGAATTCTTTTAAATCTGGTGCAATAACAACAAAGCAATCTAGACTACATTCCACAGCGAACAGTGGAATCTAAACAGTTGAAATTGATTGTAGCCTGTTAAATTGTCTGTGCACTTTCCACTAAAGTAAAAGCTGTAAATAATAATCAAAATAATAATCCATCCATTTTCTTGTGTAGAGAGTGTATACCAGGAAACCAAAGCAGGGGACACCCTAGATTGGGTGATAACCTATTGGTTAAATACACACACACACACACACACACACACACACACACACACACACACACACACACACACACAAACTCCATGCACCTCAGCCTTAATAGGTTGAAGCATCATTGCTTACCACTAGGCAACCATATTATTATTATTATTATTATTATTATTATTATTATAGCATGGCAAATGGCAATGCAAATTCATTAACTGTGCAGTTGCATCTTAGTCGACTGCAAATTGGTAGGTTGTGGATTTAAACCCCAGTACCCCACTTTTGGTACACCGTCAACCACCAAGCAACCACAATCACCACTGCCAGGTAAACTGAACAACATTGATCACAAGCTATATACCCGCAAACTGATGACAGAATCTTAGGCTCCCAAGGCTCACCCATCAAGGGCAGCCATCCAGTCTGATCCCATAACAAAACCAGTGCAACACGCATCAATGCTGGCCATGATAGAAAGGCACCAGAACACCCAGTGCACCACAGACCACTGCACATAGGCCACAGCAGGCAAAAAGCCCAGGGCTGCCAACCTCCTCATCCAAACTACACAATCAAGATCACGCACCCATGGGATACACCAGGCACACAAGGCTGATCCTCAGATGCTTCATCCCGCATCCCACAAGATTCAAAGGATCCATTGCCAATATTGTGATTTAGAAGCCGTGGATGAATGAGGAGGTCTGCCTTCTGCTCAAAGCTTGCAACACAGCCTTCAGGTTTGGAGACTGTGGGACCTACAGTGTCGCCAGATGCAATCTGACAAGGGGAATCTGCCAAGCCAAACATGAACACAAACAGCCAATTGAGGAACATTTCAACCCTTCTAACCCCGACACATGTGGAAGGTGATTCACTGGCCATTGCTGTCTTCAAACCAAAAGGGGAAACATGCTCAACATGTTCAAAGCAGAGCTATCACTAGGTGAGCAGCCACTCTCACTCTCCACCGCTGAAGTGTGTGACCCGGAGAAGGGTAAACAAACAGAAAGCAGCTGACCCTGATGGCATTCCTGGCCAGGTGTTCAGAGCATGTGCAAAGCAGCTCTCGGAGGTCTTCAATGACATCTTTGATCAGTCATTGGCTCAGGAAACTGTCCCACTTGCTTTAAGTCTGCTTTCATTGTGCCAGTGCCAAAGCACTGCAAAAGCACTCTGTCTTTTGTCCCATCGCACTCATCCCTGTCATTGCAAAGTGCTTTGAAAGATTAGTCCTCACCCATCTTAAACCCTGTCCACTACTCACTCTGGATCCATACAAATTTGCCCTATTGCCCAAATAGGTCAATAAAGGATGACATTTCCACAGGGTCCCATTCTACCGTGTCTCACCTGGACAACCCAGACACTTATGTCAGGATGTTGTTTGTCGATTTTGGCTCTGCATCCAACAGCATTATCAGGTTCATAGATAACACTTTGGTGATAAGCCTGATCAATTAGACAGCTTACAGGGAAGAGATTCAGCTCCTAGTGGCATGGTGTGAGGACAACAAAGTGAAACTCAACACCAAGAAGACAAAGGAGGTCAGTGTGGATTTTAGGCAAGCTTGCAATCACACACAAACTCCCATTCACATTAACTGCTAAGCATGTACCTAGCTTTAAGTTCCTTGAGGTCCACATCTCTGAGGACTTCACCTGCTCTCTGAATGCTTCTTTCCTGATTAGGAAGGCACAAAAGTGCCTCTATTTTCTAAAAAGACTTAAAAAGTCCCACTTGTGCTCCAGGGTACTGGAGAACTTTCACCACTGTCCCATTGAGAACATCATCACAAACTGCATCTCAGTGTGGTACGGCAACTGCACTGCTTCAGACCATTAAAGCCCTCCAAAGGGTGATGAAAACTGTCTGTAGAATCATTGGTATTCCGCTACCAAGCATCGAGGACATTTACAAAATTGCTGTTTGCAAAGGGCGCGAGGCATTATTAAAAGATGCCTCTCACCCCAATCATGAACTATTCACCCTTCTCCCATCGGGCAGGTGCTACAGGTGCCTCAGCACCCACACAAACAGAGTGAAAAATAGCATTTTCCCTGTGGCTGTTACTGCACTGAACAGCTGATCATGGAGTGTTAACCACTACACTACTGCACTGTCACTTTCAGTCTATACTGCACTACTTCATCCAGTATGCATCTTTACACCATCCATAATTTATCATTGCACCGCAGTACATTCCTCCCATATATTGTATTATACAGAAATTCATATACAGTATGTACATATGTCATGTATCATGTTATCTTGTCCCTTCCACTGCACAGTCAAATTTTGCACATTATGCTGTACATTCTACTTATACTCTATCCATAATGTCTACGAATCTAATCTAATCTAATCTAATCCTAGGTTTTAATGTTATGGCTGATCGTCATAAATGAGATAAGGGGGTCTGCAAAATGCCTTACTTGATCATCATCAAGTAAAATGCAACTCTAAAAGTAATAAATGTCAATTGTAGAAAATAAATGTAATAAATGTAATAAATGTCCATTGTATAAAAATGGAGTGCCCAGAGGAAACCCACCAAGCATAGGGAGAATATGCAAACTTCATGTCATGTTGATTAGTAAACTCTCTTCACTACATCATACATTCTGGATTAAGTCAATATAATACAGTCAGCTATAGCAGAATACCACACTACACTACACTACAACAGGTGGAAACACTAAACACTACAAAATTCTCCAGATCATCCAGGCTACTAGGTCCTTTCTAGTGGACTTTTCTGTTTGGCTCACAGCACAGGCTTTCAGTAGGCTTTAGATCAGTAGACATCAGATTGTCCATGTCAAATTGTTCAATTCTGTGGTAATTGATCCACTTTTCTGTATACACTGTATATCTTACTCAAAGAAACAACCATGGCACAGTGGTAGGGTCTCAGTTGAAACAGTCTTTTTTTCCAGGTTAAAATCTCCAGGTGCTTTTTTTGGACTCTATATAATATCTTAATACCTGTATTCCTAGACAGTTCATATAGCCTGAGAAAAACATTAAACATCCCTGCATTATCCCAAATCCACTTTTGATTATGTTATTTTCAGTACACCCATAACACACTGTATGGTAACTACCAAAAATCTAAATTTTTGTCATTACACAATAAAACCTGGTTTCACTGAAAGATCTAGCAGTGCCTAGGGAACTCCATGCTTTTTGTTTGGGGCTGGACTTGTGATTGCATGAAAGTCTGACTTTTTTCTGGAGGGGCTTCCAAAAGTGTTTAGTTTATTTATAGATTTTGAAACTTCGTGAAAAATTCTACCATCTTCTATAAATCAAGAATCAGTCATGATCCTTAGAGACATTGCTGCCTCTCTAACCATCCTACTCACAGTGTGTGGATGAAATCCACATCTGTTGTCTTCTAGACATAAACTGGCTCTCTTTTGTGGTTTTTAATTATTACCCTGCCTTTTGTTTCTACTTAATATGTCTTATGTTTTATTTATAAAGCATAACACATTTTTGTCAATTTTTTATTTGTTAATCTGTCAGTGTATGTATTGGAACTCCTGATCCTTGAAAATCATCTGATAACTTGTCACCAACTTGCGCATCTGTCTGTGGGAACCGTACGCATAATCAATCACTAACATCACTCGTACATTACAGGAACTCGTCTGGGAGTTATTGGCACATCCCCTGTACAGTCCTGACCTCGGTCCAAGCCATTTCCACATGTTTGGGCCATTTAAAGGAGCTCCTGGTAGGCCAGTGTTTCAAATATGAAGCACGTAGTCTGATCATGGTGTACTGAGAAAACTCTCTACCTTGATGGTATTCAAGCACTAGTGAAATGCTGGGATAAGTGCATTAGTTTAGTAGAGAATTATATACAGTAGAAAAATAAAGGAAGGTTTTCTCTCTCATGTCTGTGTTCTATTATTCTGCACAATCAAAAGTTCCCCAGTTTGACTTGAACACCTCTCGTACAACTGCACTTAAGTGCTTCCTGTAGCCATGAATGAGTTTCTTGCACCTCTCTACTGGAATCGTGGACCACCTTTCTTTTTTAAACTGCTCCAGTCTCACAAATTGGAAAGATCCCTTCACCCAACAGTTGTTTTCAGATCTCCCCATACTGTAAGTGTTCCCTGAGATTTAGATCAGAACTCATTGTTGGCCACTTTAGAACAGTCCAATGTACGTTTTGAATCCATTTCTAAGTGCTTTTTGAAGTGTACTATGGGTCATTGTAATGCTTCTTCAGAGTTCATGATACCATGCCGAGATTCAAGGCTGCCAGTGGTAGTGGCAGCAAAGCAACCCTAAAACACCAGTGGTCCAATTCTGTGTTTCACAGTAGGTATTCTGTTTCATTTTTTTCTTTGAAGGTTTATTTTATCCTGTAAACATAAAGATGATTTGCTGTAGTAAAAGGCTTTAATTTGGGCCCGTCAGTGCAAGAAGTATTTTGGCTCAAATCAAGGGTGTTTTCGCCAACGCCAATCTTTTTGAAGTTTGAGAAGTGGGTCCTCCTGGCTCTCCTACCATAGACCCCCCCCTAGAGTGCCAAATTGTGCAAATTGACACTGTTGTAAGTTGTGTCTAAAGGCCAGCTCGGATATGTTTGGCAGTTAATCTGGGTTCTTCTTCTGGGATCGTTCATCAATTTTCCACTTCCATCCACATCCAAGACTACACAGACCTTTGAACTCGTTGATAATGTTGTGTACGGTGGACACAGAAACATCAAAGTCTCTGAAAATGAACTTGTATCTGTGCAATTGTTTATGCTTTTCCATAGTTTTACATCTCATCTCTTCGGGTAATTCTTTACTTTTCTGTATTTTCTCCCTGTTCCATGAGATGTGGTACATGCAGTTACACAAAGCACAAGTAAATTCACCTTTCCTCCATGTGACCTGCACTGTAAAAACAAAAATAAGGCACCGCAACCTTAAAAAGTTGCACAGCTTTTTTTCATTTACTCAACTTTTAGAGAGATTTTCTGGCCAAACAAAATATTTCACATTGCGGCTTAGCTGACACAATGTGTCCCCAGTTCAAAATGTTAAGTTGACTCAACTTGTAATTCAAATATTTAAGTCAGCTCAAGTAGTATTGGTTGTGGGCTCAATTAATTTCATCTATTCAAATAGATAAATAGATGTTGTCCATTGATGCAGTTGGTTCAAGTGATTGTTTTTCTATAAAAACAAGTTGGCCTAACAAAACCACAACAATTACAACACACAAACATTACTTAAAAAAACTGTATTATTCCAAAACTAGTCAAAGTTAAACAGTAATCTGTGCAAAACAGGAGAATACTGGTTCTATTTTGCTTAAAAGTCAATAAAATATTTTTTTCCCCCAATGTGTCAGACACAAAAGATGGCGGCAAGAGTTAGTTTTTTAACATGTGAATCTGAGGGGAGCGTGTCTCTCCAAATCCAATAATAATGGTTTGGATGGCTTCATACAGTAGGTGTATGTCCAGTCCTTTTGGAATTTAATGTTCAGAGCACAGACATGACCAAACAGCACTCCTAAAGCATACTGTACCATGCCACCCAGGGCATCAACACCACTGCAACTTCATCTGCTTGTTCCTGCTCCTCCAGTGGCTCCAAAAGGTCATTCGTCCCCCCTCTAACCCAATCATCAAAAGAACAAGTGAAGTCAAAGACAAAAGATAAATAAATTTCATAGCATATATATTTATGATAAAAATTAGTATATGAATAAGGCTATATATCACCAGAGTGTGTAAAAGACTGTTTCTGGAATTCTAATGATGGGTTAAAGCTACGTTTTGTTTCATATTTTTAAAAGGGTTTGATATTTTCAAGGGTTTTACTTTGTCATTCTCAGGATTAACTACATCTCTTCTACATGACCTTTTAAACTAACCGTTGCATTCATGCAAATAAATTAACTGATATAATACTCGTACATGAGCATAAGCCAAACTAACAGCAATTGTTATGATAATATCCATGAACTTACCGTGTACTGGAGCACCACTACGCCTTAACTGTTAAACACTTCTGGGTTGTTCTCGAACTTTCATTAACTAAGCGCTCCCGTAGTCGTGTGTGCATCACATATACGTATAACGTTAACTGTCTAAAATACATGTAAGATAACTGAAACCTTTTTAACAAATAAATAAATCAATACATACCCAGAATAATTAGTCCTTAAAAACTGGCATATTCACCAGTTTGATAACGTGTTAGTCTGGCGGACGGGACTTATAAACTTGATATATTTTTTTTTAGTTCACAACAGTGCCTGTTGTCTCAACAAATACCACTGTAAGGAGATGGGCCAACAGTATAATATTAATTCATTTACCATTTATCTAGTTGGAGTTTTTAAGTGTGGTTGAATTTGTGACTTTTATAACCAGCACCCATCATTTGTCACCCGCAATACTGAGTACAGCAAGATTACTTGATTGAAATGCATTTGTTTTAACAAATTTTTCTTGTTATTGTGTGTGAAATAAGATTAATTTGAGCTGTTTTTTGTGTTGATATCATTTTGTGAAATAACTGGTGCCTCATCTTATATATATATATAAAACAAAAACAGTTTTCAGAAGCAACAGTTTCAATTATTTTTGGCCACAACATTTTTTTTTTCTCTTAGAATTGATTTACTTCAATTACAGGTTCGATTTCTATAATAATTGTAGCATAATATTAAGCAATTTACCCACAACAGCAATTCCCCATAACCATTTTAATGAGGGTGCCAATAATTATGCTGCTGAGTATGTATAATTAAAGTTCACTTTGGATTTAGGGAAAGCGATAATACTCGTTTAATTAACTGTTTTGATGGTTCTCCGAGCAAAAAATGCTGAGAGGAACAACAGGACTGTTAGTTACACTACTGTGTGAAAAGTAGCGAGATAGATGGAGAGAGAGATAGATCGAGAGCAGGGAAGGTCATAAATTATGTCCGAGCTAAACAAGCTCTTGAATAATTCAACGTTGTAATGTGGCTAGGAGAAAGGATGTGAAGAGACTGGCTGGCAGATTATTCAGTGTGAAGAAGGGGAATTAGCCCGGAGCTTCGCGGCTTCGACTGGAGAGACCTGTTGTGAAGAATTAAACCCATGTACCTGAACATCAGGAACTGTGCTGTCAGGCAAAACAGCATAGACGCTTCACGTTTACCTTACTTGTCTATGTTGGGAGAAGCGAGGAGTCTTTGTTCTGTCTGTCTCTTTAGCATAGTATGTGCTAGGAAACCTCATCTGCTATAATAATAACTATATTAGTGCAGAAATTAGGAACATAAGTAAAGCTTGATGAAAGTGCTGTAGTAAATATGATGAGTTAAGTGAATCTCTCTCTCTCTCTCTCTCTCTCTCTCTCACTGTGGGTGGGTTGCAGGCATGTCAAACATCTGGTACTCTGAGTAAAATGTTCTACAGCCTTGTATGCCATTATATATCTGCTCAAGCGTTCTAAAGCAATCCAATAATAACAAGCATAAAGACATAAAAAAAGGGGAAATAAATCAGATGATGAAAAGCCTTTTAATGCTTAATATTCCTAATCAGTGTAATAATTATTCCATGCTTGATTGTCAGGACTGAAAGTCGCATGTGTTCCCATATGCTTTTTACTGAAATATAATTAGGTTAATTAATCTTGTTGCACATCCAGAATGCAACAAAATTAAACAGCCGTGATGACTGTGGCTTGACTTTCCAGTCCATCAGATCTGTGTGGGAGTACAGTACCTGGTGAGCTATTTATTTTCAATTAGAGCTGCTGGATCACAAATCTCATTGGAGGTGCAGGGCTTTATTTCCCCTGGGTCTTGTACGGGCTTGACTCTGCAGGCAGAAACGGGTCAGAGGGTAAAAAACAGAGACTTCTGAGGTGTTTAAAGATAATGAAAATACATACACTGGGTCTTAAAAACACAAGTTGGATTTCAGAATGAAATTTCACACTTTTTTTTTTTTTTTTTACTTAACTTTCAGTGGACTGAAGTGCAAAGATCCAAGAAATGAAAGGAAGAAAAAAAAAACACCAATAGGCTGGTGAAAATATTTCTTTGATATTTGAAATTACTAGAGCTGGGTTAAGAACTCTTCAACACATCATCAAAACCTGGAAGGATAGTGCTTCGTGGAAGAAATGTGCTCAGAAAAAAAAATCATGAATGGAGATCTAGAACACTTAGAACAAGTTGCATGGTTCAAAAACATAGTAAAAGGTAGAAAAGTAGGTTTAAATAGTAAAAGTAAGAGCATTTCCATACACACACAACGTGATGAGAACTCACAGGTTTGGGACTAAACAGCTATCCATAAGAAACTCATCAGATTAAAAAGGCTGGAATTTGCTTGGAAGCATAAGGATTGTATTTTGGAACGATAGATAAAGGTCATGTAATCTGATGGCCCTACCCCAGAGCAATGTGCGTGTCAGGGTAAGAAGGGAAGCGCATGAAGCGATGTACCCATCATGTATAGTGTCCACTGTACAATCTGGGGTGGCTTTAGTTAATCAGGTCTAGACTCAGCAACATTATGTGGCAATAAAATGAAGTCAGCTGACGACCTGAATGTACTGAATGACCAGGTTATCACACCTATGGAGTTTTTCTACCCTGATGGCACGGCCATATTCCAGGAGATTGTGAAAGAGCGGTTCTGGGAGCATGAGGAAGCATTTTCACACATAAACTTGTCAACAAATTGTAATCAAAGCTAAAGGTGATTGAATGAAAGCTTTTTGTCCATCCAGTATTGTTGCTAAAAAAAAGGCAGAATGAATTATAAAGTAATCAAGTGATTGAATGACTAATTGAATATGTCACATTTTTTGCATAATATACTTAGCTAATATACTTGTGTTGTGTGCTAAACAATTTATGTATATATATAAAATTCCTGTAGGTAAAAAAATGTAAAAATTGTTTAGCCAACACTGACATCAATCAAAATGCATCAAATGTATACCCTGAAAATAACCAGAAAATATGGTTTAGCTGACACTTGCTTGTTTCAGCAGCTCAGAACAGCAGATCTGGTTGCAGAGTACATGTAGTGGCGACAGACCCTCTGATAGTGCCCTGCTGGCTATCACCATGCAAACAGACACTCTGGGATCCGTGTAAGAGGCTTCCCATTGTGCTACATCTGTTATCATTTTAATCCTTCAACACATAGAACCACCTGTCACCAGGATTCTGTCAGCAAGAGGAAAAAACTGCAACTGATTGAAACCTGCCAGAATAGTGATTCATAAATGTATACAATTTGTAAGTGAAATTTTAAAGTGATAAGAGCAAACATAAAAATTTAACATTTACATATTACAGTAATTGCCATCCATATTCCACTGTGACTGGTGAGTTCGCATGAAGGAAGGAAGGATGGGAGAGAGAGAGACAGAAAGAGAGAGAGAGAGAGAGAGAGAGATAAATGCACTTATTTCATTACATCTACCTACATAAACTAAAATGCCAAAAAAAAAAAAACAGACAAAAAAACACCACCACAACAACCTGAAATATAAAGTATGCTTTAACATGAATCTTTTGATCTCCAGGCCTGATTGAAGAGTGCTGTGTATGACATGTGATAGAGTTATAACAGAGGTGAGAATAAGAATCTGCAACGATTTCCCAAGGAATCTGAGACCGGGAGATCGAACATGTTCTATTATAGATTATATATTATATTCTGGTTCAGGAAGAATGTAGGACAGGCACTTTATAGTTTTTGAAGATGATGCCCGCTGTACATCACCCTCAGAAAGAGAATTGTAATGTATTGGACTTAAAAATAAAAACGCATATGAATTCTGATCACTCCAATTTAGATTCTTAACAACATTATTATTTTTTTCCAACTTAATTTGTGAAAGCATTTTTTTTTTCATTAGTAGCAATGAATTATATTACGATCTTAAAATAATCACTTTTAAGAGTTAGATATAGTGCATATGATATTACTAACTTTGAGACTTTTTAAGTCAGACCAGGGCTTGTGATAAAATTTCTCATGAACGACGGCGTAACAACAAATTGACATTTACAGAAGACTTCAAGCACACTACAGTGATGAGACCATTATTCACAGTAAAACATCTGAATGATTCAAACATTTTAAAAAAGGCATTATGACTGTACTCAGAGCCCACTGCAATTCTTCCCATGAGCAATCAGCGAGTGTATCACCTGATCCATGAAAATTGATAGATAATTTGCAGAAAAGATGCATCTGTCTGTGGAAACTGTACACAATCAGTTAACACCACTTGTACATTACAGTGACCTAGCTGGGAGTTATTGCCACATCCTGTATAGTCCTGACCTCACCCTGAGCTGTTTCTACATATTTTGAGCCATTAAAGGAGTTCCTGGGAGACCAGTGTTTCAGATGTGAAGCAGGCAGTCTGATCATGGCTCCGGCATACAGAGGAAACTTTCTACCTTGATGATATTCAATCACTAGTGAAACACTGGGATAAGTGCTTTAGTGTAGCAGGAGATTATATCTTCATCAGTACATATAATAAAACTGTAAAGGCAGTGTGTCTCTACATTGAGGATATTTCTGAAAAAATCATTTGGGGGCACCTAAGATGAGTAATAGAACATATCAAGATTTTTTTTTCTGTCTGTTTGTTTGTGGCACGGTGGGTAGTGGTTAGCACTGTCGCCTTGCACCTCCAGGGTCCGGGTTCGATTCCCGGCCAGGATCGATTCCCATCTCTGTGTGCATGGAGTTTGCATGTTCTCCCTGTGCTTGGTGGGTTTCCTCCAGGCACTCCGGTTTCCTCCCACAGTCCAAAGACATGTAGGTTAGGTGATTTAATTGGTGTTCTCAGTGTGTGAGTGTGTGTATGTGTGTGTGTATGTGTACCCTGACGCATACACATGCGATGGATTGGCGCCCTATCCAGGGTGTATCCCGCCTCGTGCCCTAAGTCTCTTGGGATAGGCTCCAGGCCCTCCACGACCCTGAATACAGGATTAAGCGGTAATGATGATGAGTGAGTGAGTGAGTGTTTGTTTGTGCACACATGGTGTATTCACAGGTGTATTTGGCCAAGCTTGAGGTAACACATAGGCTTCATCACAGTCAGTGTCTGGGAAGAGAAGATATGCTAATTAGAAATTTAAAAAGCCTTTATATAATAAAAAAAAATGTAATCGTGAAAAAAAAAAATTATTAGTTCATCTCAAAATTCCAGAAATGACGCAGTACATTTTTAACTATGCGCTTATGAGTGTGCAACTGAAATATACTTAATAAACGCAATCTTACACACTTCATGGTAACATGTAAAATTTTGAGTTCATTCCAAAATTCAACAGATGTACATTTTCTTAAAACGCGCTCATGAGTGTGCAATTAAATTTGCAGGCACATCTAGTAGAGAAATAAAGGGAGTTTTTACTCTCATAACAGCGCAGTCAAAAGTCCTAATTTGACTTCACTCGTATCATTGTGTCTAAGGAAATATTTTTCAAAATCTCTTTTAAACTCTAATTTTAATCTGTTTCTTATTTAACATTGAGGCAGCCACACTTCTACATACTATATGTCATGACCCATTGTGACTAAAGTATTGAACCCTCTGCCCTGCACGGTTTAAAAAAGAAACATTCACAAATCTGTTGTAGCTCATGCAATTCTCATTGGTTTTATTATAATAATAATAATAATAATAATAATAATAATAATAATAATAAAGACCTGCTGCTTAATATTAGTTACTAATATATTAGTTATTAAATAAACTTGAATTTAAATTAATATTAGTCATTACAGTATTACATAAATGCATTCAATAACGTTTACTAGGTATAGTATTTGCATT
Source organism: Leiocassis micropogon (assembly GCA_028565275.1). Taxonomy (NCBI): domain Eukaryota; kingdom Metazoa; phylum Chordata; class Actinopteri; order Siluriformes; family Bagridae; genus Leiocassis; species Leiocassis micropogon. The sequence continues at coordinate 21,111,584 of JAOVVA010000004.1, read as the reverse complement.
TTTTTATTTTAATTATTGCATAATTTACATTTTATTTTTTATCAACTGTTTATTATGCTGCTTCAAATGAAGCCATCAATGTATGTATGTATGTATGTGTGTGTGTGTTCACTGAAACTGGACATATGAAGATCAGGGGAAAAAAAAAACATCACTTGGTTCTTCTCCAGGCTTCACCTGTCCCACTTTGAGTCTGTGCCCACTGTAGCCTCCGATCCCAGGTCTTGGCTGACAGGAGTGCAACCCGATGTGTTGTTCTGCTGTTGTAGCCCATCTGCCTCAAGCTTTGACATCTTGTGCACTCTGACATGCTTTTCCGCGCACCACTTTTATCCAGAGTGGTTATTATGATTTAGCACAGCCTCTATGTCAGCTTGAACCAGTCTGGCCATTTCACTTTCACCTCAATTATCACGAAAGCGTTTCCACTTTTCCTGGATGTAAAAGTCACAGGAGATCAGCAGATTATGAAATATTTATAACAGCTCATCTGGCACTAACAAGCATGACCTGACATGGTCATAGTAAGTCACTGAAATTACATTAATCTGAGAAAATTATGATGTTTAAACCAAACATCATAATCGAATCATCATACAGATCTAAAGCTCTCGATCTGTATCTGCATGATATTATGAACTGTGCTGCTGCCATATGGGATTTGTTGATTGGATAACTGCACTCTTAAAATTGAGCTTTAATTTCAATGTGTATTGTAGTGGCAAAAAAAAATAATTGATGAAATAACCTAGTCATTGATGTTACACAGCTGTTTAGTCCCAAGCCTGTAGGTTCTGGTCACTATGTGTTTGTGGAAATGCTCTTGTCATTGTTTTTACGATGCAACTCCGCCAAGCCTTTACGTGATCTCCATTCATGATTTCTCTTCTGCTTACGGTTCTTCCAGGAAGTTGATGGTTTGCCACTATGCTTCCAGGTTTTAATAATGCATTAGAGGGCTCTTAATTTCAAATCTCCTTAGATATTTTCTTTGCTTGATACAGAACAGTACAGTAATGAAGACCTTCAGTAGTAATGATTATTTTTGGCCAGGCAGTGCATACAGTATAACCACAGGTTATGGACCTTTTGCCATGTGAACACAATATCTCAGCTGTTAATGCTTTCTTGTTGTTGGACATGGACACTCTACACTTTATCTCTTCGTGTCTGGCAATCATACCTGCTGCTACCACCCATCCTTATGCCATTATTATTGCTCATTATAACATCATATTACTGGGCATTGGCTCAGTAGTAGGTTTCTCTCCTGCCATGCGGAAGGCCTGGGTTCAATTCCCACCCAATGCTTAAACCCCAGCCACTGGATGTAGTGACGGTCCCAAGCCGGGAAAAAAATGGGAGGGCCTGATGTGAGGCCAAAGACCAACAACAACAACAATTACATCATGTTCCTACAGGTCTGTAAATAGTTCTTCTTAATACTTTTTGCTGGATTTGATTTGATTTAACTACCTTATACTTTGTTTAGCACCGGTTAAACAAAAATGTCTAATTCTAATTGAGAAAGCCATTTCTTAGATT
>JAOVVA010000004.1:21091538-21102091 GCA_028565275.1 Leiocassis micropogon | reverse complement strand
TATATATAAAATTTCCCTATAATAGTGAATAAAAAAACAACAACACAAAGTTCATTATAACTTCTTACATCATGTTACTAGTCATGTTAGTATAGGACTTTCATCATGGTTGTATTACAAGTAAAAAAAAAATAAAAACATCAATGTTATAACGGAAATTTGAATAAAAATATTTAATTTTAATCACTGTGAAATAAGAAATGAGAAGTATTTGTTGATGTTTATGTAATGCATTTCTGGCAGCCGTTACATTATACGATGTGAGAAGATCTTCCCTACTTTTTTATGTCGCTTGTTATACTGTACATCATGTTCCAGGCACTCTGACAATATCCTGCCCTTTGTATAATATAATAGAATATAATCTCAATTACATAAATTGCATGCAGTATTGTTGCTACTGTACAAGCACATGAAACTCACTGACCATATCTACCTAAACATGTGAAAAATTACTCAAAACTGACCAAAAGAAGGATGTTATGTAACACACTTTTCCAATAGTCCAGTGTAATATCTTTACAAACCATCCATATAGTGTCATGAACTAGTCTATCAGCTGAATATCAAAATGTCCTTCAACATTCTGCCATGGAAAGCATCACTAAAGTCCACATAAATTGCAACTTTAACAGGACAAAGGATGAGTTGATTGTCTATACAATCAGACAATCCCAAAAAATTACAAATAAAATAGAGTAGTTAAAAAAAAATGGTCATAACCAGATCGATCAGAATCATTGGTGATTTGTTGCTTTTGTTGCTATCCAAATAAAGTGTTACCAGATGTTGCAATGGGACTGATGGGAATTTAATGTTTTGTGATCCAGCTTATAAATAAAATCTCTAAGCATCTCCAGACATTTTTCAAGATTAACACTATACCCATACAAAATAATTCAGCTTTTTCCAGTCCCAAAGCCCAAACAAGAAAGGAGAGGACCACATCGATATGTTCAACGTGAGAGGAAAAAAAAGATTAAAAAATAACATGCCTATAAAGGAAATCAATGTTTTTGCTTTTTCCGAGCATGTTAAGCTGATAAAAAAACAACAACAACTACTACTTCAACTTATTATCAGTTACAGGCCTGAGTGTTCTAGTGTAATGATTTAAATATTCATTAATATTCATGCAACATTTTGCGAGTTACAAGGTAATCTTAGCAACAAGTGAACTTACTAGCAGATCTAAAGTGATCTAATGTTGATGATTACTTTCTTAAAACAGGTACTGTACCACTGTCTAAAGATCATACTGCTATAAAATCATCCAAAAGTTGTTCACACTGTTGTTATCACTCAGTAAACAGGGAAGGAACTGGTAGATCAGAAGACTACCCCAGGTTGACAGGTATACTTTTTAAGTTGAGGAGGCATTTTTACTGGTTGTGGGTGTTTCAAGCTGGCTGTACAACACAGGAATTACTAGTTGCATTTATTCCTGGAACGCAGGCTTATTAACAAATTCACTTCTAAAGATTTAGCCAATTGTAAATGCAGTTTTGGCTGGAGTTGGGTCCTACTTCATTTTATGCAAAAGAAAAAAATATATATGAGCACCAGTCCTATTCCAACCTTGTATCTTTTTATTTAAAGTGTTTTATTTAAATGTTGATTCAGCATGTCTGGACATGTGATTCTGTGTAGGCCTAATATACACTGATCAGCCATAACATTATGCCCGCTTAATACTGAGTAGATCGCTTTTACGCCACCAAAACACTAATGACCTATGCGTTATGAGACCTTTCTATGGAGATCAGCATTTGCGCCTTGTCAAAGTCACTCAAATCCTTACATGTGCCCATTCTTTCTGTTTCTAACACATCAACTTCAGAAACAAAACTTCCATTTGCTGCCTAATGTACCCACCCACTTTCAGGTACCAATGGCACAAGATATTGTAACCGTAGCTACTGTAACAAGGGCCAAATTGTGACAGCTAGATGACTGGGTCAGAGCAACTCCATAAACTGCAGCTCTTATGGGATGCTCCAAGGCTGCAGGAGTCAGGACCTACCAAAAGTGGTCCAAGGAGGAAAAACTGTGAACCAGCAACAAGGTCACGGGTGGCCAAGGCTCAATGATGCACATGGGGAGCTCAGGTGGTCTGATCCAAGAGCTGCTGTAGCTCACATTTTTGAAAAGGTTAATACTGGTTTTCTTGTAAAGGTGTCAGAACACACAGGTCATTACTTGGGACCTACTCAGTATTAAGCAGGTGGTCATAATGTTATGGCTGATCAGTGTACAAATACAATAAATGCTAGTGTTTTTGTTGTTGTCGTTGTTGTCATGCAGCAGCTAGCATGTTGTTTCTCAATTTGAACAAAACAAGGGTTAGCAGGACTAGCTATCTGAGGTGTCAGTGGAAGCCTGTTAGCACTAACTTGCGAAATAAATCAAGAAACTGTTATTGGGACTTTCTGTACCTGATGCTAAATACCAACATCTAACCCCGCTATGCACTCATTTTTCAGCTGTATATCACTTTAACCATAGTTAAATTCACTAAGGGATCCAGTGTTATTAGCTTCATAAAAAAGCATTGGTGGAATTGGCAGTAAAACTATAGCTGAAGGTATTTCCAGGCCAATATTTGACAGTTAGAAAGTCCCTGAGTACCAGGCTGAAAGAGAGGGTGAAAAAATCATCATGAGAAAGTAATATTAGGATTAGTCCCTTAGGGTAAACAGGGGACTGACATGCAAAGATTCATAGGAATGAGTATTAACCGACTAGTTGCACACCAATCTAGTCATAAAAAGCACTTTTCCAGAAGCGTTTTCATTTAGAGACTAAAGCCAAAGCACACAATAGAGGAAAATTGGATTTCTCAAAGATGTCGTTATATTTAATTCACATTGATTCCAACACCAAGACCGATGCTGCACTTATCTCATCATCTCCTCTCATTCCTTTACACATTTATCTGAGAAAGTCTCATCTCCCATATAGCTTTAAGATCCTGCTGAGTAGCACGAGTAGCTATCCAAAATACTCAAGGTCACCCTTAAATAGCATTTCTTATATCCGAGCTAAGCAATCGACCACGATTTACTCCATCTAGAGGAAAAAATGCATCCTCTCCAGCCTCCCTCACAACTGCCGATCGTCATGGACTTTATTGATGTCTGCATCTCAGCTCGGCTCTCGTCTGTGTATCAGTGCGTAGACATCATCAACAAGGAAAAGTGTTCACCTAAACCCACTCGGCAGCCATAAATCTGGAGGATCTGGCCCATATGAGATGGCCCGCTTGTGTGGACATTATGGGTGACAGTGAAGGACGCTGCATATCAACAGCGGCGCCGCCTGCATGACAAGGGGCAAGTGTTCAGGATTAAAAGCTCCAATAGACAGAGGAGAAGAGAGAAGGAGGGAGGGAGGGAGGGAGGGAGACAGGGAAGTAGAGAGGGAGTGAAGAAAGAGGGAACAGCACAAGGTTCTTTATAGTGAGGAGAAGGACAAACCTTGCTCAGCCTTGGAAGCATCAGCCTGTGCTGATGATGAAGTGAGCCTTCTCTCACCCTTTATAAGCTGACTGAAAAATCTTGAGATACTCAAGTTTGTTTGACAATAATAATAATAATAATAATAATAATAATAAAAAATACCTTTTATTATAATAAATTCTTTTATCAGCTCCCCATGGGTATTTTGTTGTTTTATGTTGGCATCAAGAAAATGCTATAACCTTAAATGTAAAGCATTTTCTTGATGCCAACATTAATAATAATTATATATATAGTTTTAATAGTTTATTTATTTTGATCATTTAACAAAATATTAATGTAATCCAAATCAAATTAGTATTTGTTGTGACCACCCTTTGTCTGCAAAACCAGAATTGCCATAAATTTTCCCAGGTACAATTGTGGCAGAAAAAGCGTATACGTACTACAGTACTCCTATAGCAAGACCTTGCTCATTTAACACATTAAAATATATTCAAATTTTTATGAAACTGATTATTAGCACCTGTTAAGTTAAATTGCTTAATCATACATCTGATCCTGCATCTCTAACTTCATGCAAGAAAACATTCTTTTTTTTTTGAAAGCATTCGAACTTTACAGCATTCCTTCACACATGTCTAAAACCTTCGCACAGGACTGTATATAAAATATATACATTAGTCACAAAAAACATCCATGTTTTAAATCATTTTATTTACTTTGATAATAGCTGTACTTTATAGCAAAACAGCTCAGCTGATCACCATCAGGAGTACGCACTAGAATTTATTTTCTCATACGGTAAACTCAGACTATACTTTTTTCTTCCCTCTACACCCCCATCTATTTTAATACACAACAGTTTGGTAATTACACTGAATGATTAAATTGACCTTGCTGGGTTTATTTAAGAGAATCCAATTAATCTAAGGGTAGTCAAAGCTCTCTCCTGGCAGATTATAGCTCAATTTCCTCAGAAGCAGGTCAAGCATCTAAAAACAGAGACATCACTCTTTAGGCTGCCCTCAGGGACTGTTCTGAACAGTTTGATGTGGCTAATGAATGTGCCGCCTTCTTTGCTCTGGCCCCTTTGGAGCGCTCTTATCTGGAGAGCTTTTAGCTATTTGTTATGCTAAATATTATAATTCACTTACATTTCAAGATACATTAAAAAAAACACAATGACGTATAAAATAAAGTGATATAAATTAACTAAATGCAGTCGATGGACTTCTGGAGAATACTAAAGCCAAGAAAGAGGACGTTTAAGTCTGTTACTGCGATTGCAGTTTCCCCAGCAGTCATGGACTACCATAATAAAGTGCTGGCATCACCTATGTACTGAAGTGGTAAAGAAGGAGGCTAATGATTCACTGTAAAGAGAACTGAGATACTATTTGTAATGCATACTTTTTTTTATTTTTATTAAAAAGCAGCAAACACCAACAATTTTCCTTGTTCCAATTTGCTGCTGGGTTGACAATCAAACCACGGGTTTGCTTTCTTTTTTTTTTTTTTATTAAAACAAATTGCATATTTACATTGCCGCAAACACCGATTCATCCATTTCCACAAAAACCGAGAGAGGTGGAGTTATAGCGTTTTGTTAAATCATATAAAATTCCATACAAAATTCATACAAAATTCAATATGACCGCAACTAGTTTTGTGATTTTGTGTGGACTTTGTGACTTAAAGAGACAATGCACAACAAAATGTGTCAATACTTATCATTTGCATTTTGTAAACTAAAATAGATCTCATTTTGCATTAAAAAAATTATATACACATACCAACAGCAAAAAAACAAAAGCAAAACAAAAAGAAACAAAATTGATAACCTCATTACAAATAGTATTAGACGTACTACTTGCCAAGTGAGCAGGCAGTTCTCAAAGTTGATGTGTTTGCAGCAGGTAAAAATGGGCAAGTGTGAAAATCTGAGCGACAAGGGTCATAATGGAAATGGGAAGGACAACATGGTCATGGTTGTCCAAGACTTATTGATGCACACGGTGAACCAATCGGACAGAAGAGCCACTGAAGCACAACTTGCTGATTAGGTTAATGGTGGCTATTATAGAAATACAATGTGTTACAACATATTGTTGTGGATGGGGCTGCGTAGCTGCAGACTGGTCAGAGTGCCTGGGCCACACCACCCCCCCCCCCTCCCAAAAGCACCTACAATGGGCATTTAATTGGTGCTCGTTTAAATTTGAACGATGCCCGTTACACCACCAGCAACAGCCTGAACCCCTGGATACAATTAAGGATGGTTCCATGCAAATTCTGACCCTCCTCAAGACTCATCAGAAAAGATTGCTTTAAGATGCACTAAGGAAAGAAAGCATGGAGCCGTGTCAGGTGTCAGGCTCTAAGCAATGTTCTGCTAGGTTCAATGTGTTGTCCTGGAATTTATATTGGATGGATGTCGCTTTGATATGTACCACCATCAGGACACATGACATCATCAGCAGTCATGGCAAATGATATATTTTTTCATCATCGTTACTTCTGATTCAAAGCTCATTAGATGGAATCTTTTCTCAGTTAAAGTATCATGTTTAGGTAAATACAGTAACTGCTCATGAATCTTTTTGTCTCAAATATTCATGTAAGACTATTTTAAGAGTCATTCTCAGGAGCATTACACAAGCTATAACTCAGGTATTTATAGTTCCTTATTGCTGGTTGCAGGTGCTTTAGAAAATGAGTTAAGAGTAAAAACTTCACACCATTACCGGAGAGCATGTGGATCGGTTTGTGAAACACCGGTTTAATGAGACTCTACTAAATATATACATCTGTCAACAGACATCAATAATCATGACACGCTGCTCACGGTCTCTTTAATTAGCTCCTCTGACAGTATCTATCAATTACGCCTTGTTCTCTAACATTTCCTGTGGGTTATGGAGCCAAGTCGTTTGTGCTCTTTGATAAGTGAGGCATGTGCGACTGCATACTTCATGAGCCTTAAATTATTTTGGCAATTTTCACTCAGGTAAATGAAACCTTAATGAGTAGAACGGAGTGTAATTCAGCCCCATTCATCTTAGTCCTGATCTGTAGGCAGGTTAGAGCTGGATGGATGAGCATCCGCATGCACCATACAACAAAGCTTCAGTCATTACGGTCAGCGTTATATTAATTAACATTCTCGGTGTCGTTCTCAATTTTCCGAAACGTGTTGCTCTCAAAGCAACGATGAAAGTCATAACAGAAATTTAATAAAATGTTTACAGCAAACACTGGACAATTAAGTAGAAAGCTAAAGTCCCTCTGAAGGCTGCAGATATAACGCTTTGATGAGTTCTAAAATGGAGCTGTATTGTTTTCTCAGGTGCCATCCACATCTGTTCCATAAACATGTTTAGTTTTGCTTGGTCGCTCTGTAATCGTGCTTGCACGCCACAACAGACAGGTGTAGCTGCTAAATGAAGTATTACATAGTCATTGGGACAAATTGTTCCCAACAACTGACAAGATTATCTAGGGGATGAAAGTAGTAATAGGATTTAGGATTTTTCCAACGATCTGCTATCCTGGCAAACGCAATAAGAGGAGATAAGTTGGGATTTGATTGCATGATTCTGAGGGATATAATGGAATTTGAAGTCAAAACAACAAGCAGACTGATAAGGATATAAAATCACATCATTAGGTGCATCTTGCTAATACTGGCTTGGACTTGATTTTAGCTCCAGAACTGCCTGAATACTAGAAACATTCCTTAGAGATTTTGTTCATTATTTTCATTGCTGCAGACGTGTCAGCTGCTCGTCCATGGTGCGAATTTCCCATAATATCGCGTCCCATAATAAGGTGATGGATTGAGATCTGGTGACTAGAGAGGCCGTTTGAGTACAGTGAACTTGTTGTCATGTTTGAAATGATTTTAGCTTTGTGACATGCGGTGTTCTCCTGTGGTCATAAAAGCATGGACAAGGTCAGCAACAATACTCAGGCAGGATGTGGCATTTAAACAATGCTCAATTGGTACTAAGGAGCCCAAAGAGTGGCAGGATGGAGCCATGCTTTCATGTTATCTGCGCCAAATTCTGACCCTACCATCTGAATGTCACAGCAGAAATCAAAACTCATCAACTCATCATCACCCAAGGGCAAAGTTTTTTCCATTTTATATTGTCCAAATTTGGTGAGCCTATGAGAATTGTAGTGTCAGTTTCCTGTTCTTAACTGACAGAAAAGGCACTGGTGTGGTCTTTTTCTGGTGTAGCCCATCTGCTCCAAAGGTTCTTCATAGATGCTCTTCGGCATATCTTAGGTTGTAATGTGATGTTACTGTTGACTTTTTTTTTTTTTCTTTTTTTCTTCAGACTATTCTCTTTAAACCCTAGGAATAGTTATGGGTGAAAATCCCAGTAGACCAGCAGTTCCAGAAATACTCAGACCAGCCCTCTGGCACCAACGACCATGTTGAAAGTGCTTTAAATCACCTTTCTTCCCCATTCTGATGCTCGGGTACTTCAGCAGTTTGACTTGACCATGTCTATATGTCTAAATGCACTGAGATGCTTCCATGTGATTTCCTGATTAGATATTTGCATTAAAGTTCAGTTGAACAGCTGTACTTTATGGAATGACTGGTGAGTGTAAGTACTAACACTGAAAATGTTCATTTACACACAGACACATAATGCGCCTGTTTAATTTTTCATGGCAGTTTTATAGTCCTTATGTCCTGATCCACACTATCTAAGCTTTTAAGTACATGTTGAATAGGTGATGTGTGTTAGGCATTTTTTTATGTCATGTGCATACTTTTACCCAATGACTTTTCAGCAATTGCATTGTTCTTCACTGACACTATACTGGGAAGAGAAGAGGAGGGAATTGGCTGCAAACGCACCAGAGGAAACAGCGTTATAGTAAAAAGAGTTCAAAGTTATTTGAGGCATAAGGTTACAGTATATTATGTCCAAAGAATGGAGTCACGCTTAATGTATACATAACCATGACATGCAAAAAAAAAAAATCATGACTACATTTTTCATTTCTCTTCACAAGGATGATTTTGATTAATTTTTTTTTCAGAAGGTTAACGTATTAATGCGTCCTTATCTCCATAATCTCTTCAGAGTTCACAGATTTAAACAGTCGAGAGTCAAATTGCAAAACAGAATACAAGCTTGACTTCTTCCTAAAGGCATTAGCAATGTAATCTACTTCTTTTGTTTGTGTCACAGCTAAGATCCAGCTCTATAATCACTTTATAATCCAGTTTAAAAGCAAAGCAGATTATACAACATTTTCAATTGATGGTAAGTAAGAACACAGTGATGTGCATTATCACTTCGAGTTTTAGTGAAGGCATTCCACACACAGACCCAGATTAAAAGCTGAACGATATCAGGCATTCTGTTCAGTCCTTGACCTAATCCGTCACAACTGAGCAAACAAGAAAAGAAAAAACGTTAAATGAAAAAAAAAAAAAAAAACATAAAGGGTGTCACGTTTTTCTTGATGTTTTACATATAAAGAAAGTCTATACTGGGTTAAAATTTACCGCAATTCTTGTGAATTCAAATTAAATTGTGTGATATAGCAAATTAGATTAAATTCAACTTTATTGTCCTTGAACAGTGTACAAATACAAAGCCAACAAAATGCAGTGAGCATCCAACCAGAACTGCAAAACAGGTGTTAATGGTGTAAAAGTGCAATGAGACAGTAAGGTAAGTTGGCAATAAGATCCAACTGACATGCAGATGGCACGGTACGAATAATGCAAATGGAACACAGGCATAAAAACTGCAGGAACATTTTGCATTAGTATATTTTATATTATTTTTTATTATATATTATATATTATATTATGATAAATAAAAATTGTATTTCAAAATAATAGTTTTGTTACTTTATTTAACCAGGTAAAGATTATCCTAAAGCTACACTACAACCCTAAGAGACCTGGCTAAAAGTGGGGAAAATGTCATCCTGAGGCAGGAGTCCATGTGTAGACTGTTCTTTAATAAAATCAACATTTAACATGTTATACAGTATGTGTCGTGAGCAAAGGTCTTAGGCACCCTGTGATTTTCTAGCACAAACCTCCCTATGTATTATTTAGGACTATATTATTGAATCAGTACAAAAACATTTCTGATTTTCAAACATCAGTATTCCACCACAAGAATTTGAAGCTCCAGAAAAATATTTGTAAGCCAGAAAACGAAACAGCGAGTTATATAAATTACTACTTTTCAGACAAAAATAAAAGGATGCTGATTATGCATGCAAAAAGAAGCAGGTGTGACAGTCAAAGTCCTCAGAAGGACAGTGTTGGGTTGTTGTGTAAAATTTAGTAGCTAAATAAAAAAATTAAAAAAACACACAAATTGTCCCTGCCACTAAAAGTGTTATAATACCAAATACAGAGTTGATTTATTACTTTTTACTGGACCTTATTTATTTATTTTTCGTGGCACAGTGACTTAGTGGTTAGCACTGTCACCTTGCACTTCCAGGTTTCCTCCGGGTGCTTCGGTTTCCTCCCACAGTCCAAAGACATGCAGATTAGACTAAACGGTGTTCCCAAATTGCCCACATTGTGTGTGTGAGTGTTGGCCGGAGGTCCTACCACGGTTGTACAAAATGGGAATAAATACAATTGTCACCATTGGCCTCCACGGTCCATAGTTGGTCCATAGTTGGAGGTTCCTTGGTGGATGGATGTATAGATTTTTTGTTTGTTTGTTTGTTTGTTTTTTAAGACATTCTTACTCCACAGCATTTATTTGCATGTTCCTAAGACTTTTGCACAGTACTGTACAGGCCTATCTGTTGATGCTACTGCAGAAGTATTACACTTTTGAAACGGTATACTGAATGTACCGATATCAAATATTGACAGATGCATTATAAATTCCAAACTATTAAAATGTGTAGAACTTGTAAATAAATGTAAGTTGATTCATTTACAGGCTGGATGACGTCTTTTCTGAAGAGAGGAATGTTGCGCAGATTAACATGCCACTGTATATAGCATCAGGGTCTGGGTTCGATTCCCGGCCAGGCTCGATTCCCGTCTCTGTGTGCATGGAGTTTGCATGTTCTCCCCGTGCT
>JAOVVA010000004.1:21068455-21082817 GCA_028565275.1 Leiocassis micropogon | reverse complement strand
GATGCCCTTCCTGACGCAACCCTCCCATTTTATCCGTGCTTGGGACCGGCACTGCATCCAGTGGCTGGGGTTTGGGCACTGGCTGAGAATCGTACCCGGGCCTTCCGCATGGCAGGCGAAACACCTACCACTGAGCCACCAGTGCCCGTGAGAGCCCCCTAGTGAAGGGTGAGAATTGGATATGACTGAATTAGGGAGAAATTCAGGGTAAAATCCAATGATAGATGACGTAGATCAGTTTACACTGTTACATAGGAGTTACTCTGACAGTTCTGGAAATGACTTTCCTTATCAACTTTTTTTTTTTTTTTGGCATTTTCCGAAATCACTTAGATATACAGTAGATGTTGATATTTGAGTCCATTGGGGACAAAAAAAAGGCACATTTTGTGCATGCCATTTTTTTTTTTTTTTTTATTAAAAAGCTATTAAAACTCACGAAACCCACAGAGTTAAACTCTTTAAAAGATTTAGCATTACCATAGATTATGCAAAAAGCAAAAATGTGTTTGGATGGAAAATAACAGGTATATGGAGGAAAGGTCTTTGAATAGTGCTGTTAAACTACTGTATAAAGGTCATTATATTTCTTTGGACTGTGACAAAGTACTCTTACTTAAGTAAAGGGAAAAAGCCCATCATCTAAGGTGAAGCTATAAATAGTTTGAATTGTAATAACTCCCCAGAATTTATGACCATCACTTAATGCTTTTTTTTTTTTTTTAATTTATCTTTGCCTTTTTAAAATCATTGATTTGCATGAAGTTGATTGGATGTACCCGGTTATCTCCAGAGATGTAAAATGGCATGTATTATTCTTTTTTCATAGCAAACATGATTTTTATGCATTTTAATGCCTTTGATATTACTTATTATGCTGTATGAGTGCTACTTTTGAAGTCAGGGCTCTGATGGGTGATCAAGAGGAGCCCCTTTTCCATTTAGCCTTGGAAACTACAGAGAGCTTTCCGAGGTTAGCAGTGGCCATTTATAAAACCGAGCCTTTGACCTTATCTCTGTGTATGTGTGTGTGAGAGAGGGAGAGAGAGTCCAGGACTGATGGCCCTGCACAATCAGGTACCGATGGGGAAGCTGGGCCAACAAATTACAAAAGTGTACCTGCAGTTTTTCAACAGTGATGCATCAGCCAGAGATCACCCACTGCTTTGTTCGACATGTAGGACATGTATCATACTCAAAAAAAAAAATGTGATTTAATATTCATATACACGCAAACACACATATATATGGCCATTAAGGATGATGCCATCATCATAGCACTATTTATTGTTAAAGTCACCTTTTTTAGTTTATACAATAGTTCTGGCTCCCCGTAGCCATGACGGAGCTGCTGTCACTAACTAGACTTTCGGGAAAATGGTGCAAGCATTTGACACTGGAGTCAAGATTAGGGTCATTACCTGCTGATGTGGTCTTTATATGCATCTATGTGTGCTTAAGGTCATTCATGGCTGCTTTTTCGCCCCTCGCTCGCTCTTAATGGCTTGCTAATGCGATGGTTGCAAAGGAACAGCTCATTAAGGTCTTAATGGTAAAGCCAGATGCTGAGGCCCATGGGTAGATTATTGCACACAATAATCATTAATATGGTTGAACACCAAACGTCTCAAGAGGAAACAAAAAAAGTCTGTTATCATTCACCCAGGACAAAAATGTTCCCTTTTATATTCAACCACCTATCCGCTGCTGAGAGCCTTTTTTTTTTTTTTTTTTTTTTTTTTTTTAAAGTAGAGCAAACCAGAAGCAAGACAAGTGATGAAAGATCTGCTCAGCACAAAGCTACATGATATGGTTTATACAGAAATGGTTAGCCAGAGGTCTAAGGAGCAGTGCTATGAGCATCCTAATCAAACGCAGAATGCATGAGAAGAAAGGAAGACATACTGGGGAGAAATTGACAGCGCGACGGATGGAGGGATAAAGGAGGCCTGGGGTATTCGTCAGTTTCGGTTTAATATGAGGGACATCTGTAGGCTTGACAATAAGTGACATGGATGCTTGTCTCTTTGCATCAGTGGCATTTAACAAAATCAGAGCTCCCATTCAGATCCTTATCCGCACTGCAGAAATAAAGACAACCATACCATGTAATTTACAAATCCAATTTAATAGCACGCTAATGACAGTCGGTCCTTTCTCTCTCGGACTCTCTCCCTCTTTTTGTCTCTCTTTTTCTTTCCACTTTGCACTGCAGTGGTGGTGCTCTGCTGAAGTGATGGTTGCCAGGTTACTGCCTCTCAAAATGCACAATCATAAATAACAAGGAGTCTATTAAAAAAAGGACATGAGCAAACTTTGGGATTCTGGTCATGCAAGAATGCAGGGGTAGGACTTGTCTGGTTCACTCGGACTATTTGAACCTGTGTGTGTGGGTGCACGCGGTTTTGGTCCTGGTTAAAATTAACAGGAATATTTATTTGCATAAAATAACTGATAGCAATCTGTTTATTAACAGGGAAGAAATATCTCTGCCAACTGTGCACACAACAGACTTAATTAGAATATAATTATATTGCATTTATTTAATGAAATCTAACTGAATTATTTTTGTTTGAATTCTACACTCATCATACTTTAGAGCTAATGACCGCCTAATGCGTTCAAGGATTCATTACGTTTCCGCAGGCATGTTCTGGATGTTCCAGTCTTTCTTGAATTTTGCCGGGGGCACGGCGGGGAACCATTATTCAGAACTTGGATATTTTATACATTGCCTTAATCATTTTTTGAACTTGCAAGAGCGGCACTTAAGTTGGGGGATCCAATCGGTAATGGATGTAAATAGGTATAGCAGCTGCATACATAATTGCTGTCTTGAAAATATATCCAAAAGTCATTAAAAAAAAGATTTTAAGTCTTACATGACAGAAATTTTACATAGATAGACAGATAGATTTTCATCCTCGTAGGACTGCTTTCAGGGCACAGAACAGGTAGATAGAGTGAGTTCAGGACTATAGGGAGCATGCCATGACACCTCAAAACTAAGTTAAAGTGTCTAAGAGTGTCAAAAGCGTGGGCAGAAGTGTGCAGAAGTGCATCATCTGCATTTAATCCAAAGTTTAGGCTTCAGCTCTTCAATAAGCATCTCACTGTAATGAGCACTGTTGTTTACTGAACTTTTTTTTTTCGTGATAATGTTCCAATACTGGCCCTTATGAATCCCGGGAAACTGTAACGGTTGACTTTTGAACTTTCTCTTGGTTGGCGATTGAGGATGTTTCTGTTCTATACTTTTAACGGACCAAATTATTCTTGCAGATATCCAAACACTTCTGTTTATGTTCCTCCTTGCATTGTTTCGGGACAAGGTACACCCCTCAGACCACAAAAAAAAAAAAAAAAAGCACTCCATGTTGCTTTTTTTTTCGTGCAAATCACAAATCAGGCGTCAATTTTTACTTGAACCGCAGTTACAAATAAACGTTCACACCTACACAGCAGGGACTGGGGAGACAGTAGCCTTGAACGGAAAGCGCTGATAAGACAATGAGGCCAACATGAGGTTTTGGATTGCAGATCATTTTTGACTCACCCTCATATTTACAGGAAAGTACTACAATGATTTATATCAGTGGTCTTGACCTACCAGTTGATCGCCATGATATTTTTTTTTAGATTGCAACCATCATGCAACATTCAGAAATATGGTCAAATATTTGCTGGTTGGTTAGATATTACTTGCTCTATTTTTAATCGCTCTGTAACCTTATGAGCATGGGTTAGCCCAAAAAAATGTTTTATTTAAAAAAAAAAATTAGATTATACCTTTACAGACAACTGTTTCCAGCTGCAGCATATCAACCTGCTCTCGGTTCAGGAAATCATGGCCAAGCAATGAGAAAAGGAGACAATAGATCATTTTGTTATGAAAAACCAAATTTGCTTTTAAAACCATTTACCAAATTCATCCAACATTCAAGGACTCATGAGAGAAAAGAATTCAAGAATTTTCAATTGGTTTTTAAAAACAGGAAAACTAAAACCTCGGTCACAAATATACTTATGATCGACGGGTTCCTACGAACTCCCTGTCCCTGTGAATTCTTCAGCTCGTAGACATCCGAGGCAGGGATCATAGTTTTCTACAGCCACCTTAGGAAGTTGGTACGGCTGCCGTTAAATTCTTAAGAAACAATTTAAGGCATCCTTGAGAAAAAAATGCTGACCACTTCTACAGACATTCGTAAAAGTATGGTTCGTTCTTAGAAGCTCAGCGAATTCCAGCGTGGTCTCGTGTTAGGATGCCACCTGTGCAATAAGTAAAGTTGTGAAATTTCCTCACTGCTAAATATTCCACAGTCAACTGTTAGTGTTATAAAAACAATGTGGAAGCGATTGGGAATGACAGCCATGAAGTGATAGGCCACGTAAAATCACAGAGCGGAGTCAGCAGATGCTGAGACACATAGTGCACAGAGGACGCCAACTTTGTGCAGAGTCAATAACTACAGACCTCCAAACTTCATGTGGCCTTCAGATTAGCTTAAGAACAAGGTACACCCCTCAGACCACAAAAAAAGCACTGCATGCTGCTCTATTTTTCGTGCAAATCACAAATCAGGCGTCAATTTTGACTTGAACCGCAGTTACAAATAAACGTTCACACCTACACAGCAGGGACTGGGGAGACAGTAGCCTTGAACAGAAAGCGCTGATAAGACAGTGAGGCCAACAGAAGTTTGGATTTCAAATCATTTTGACTGACCCTCATATTTACAGGAAAGTACTACAATGATTTATATCAGTGGTCTTGACCTACCAGTTGATCGCCATGATATTTTTTTAGATTGCAACCATCATGCAACATTTAGAAATATGGTCAAATATTTGCTGGTTGGTTAGATATTAATTGCTCTATTTTTAATCGCTCTGTAACTTTATGAGCATGGGTTAGCCCAAAAAAAAGCAATTTATTTTTGTAAAAATTAGATTATACCTTTACAGACAACTGTTTCCAGCTGCACCAGCTTTGTGCAGAGTCAATAACTACAGACCTCCAAACTTCATGTGGCCTTCAGATTAGCTCAAGAACAGTGCGTAGAGAGCTTCATGGAATGGGTTTCCATGGCCGAGCACCAAGTGCAATGCAAAGCATCAGATGCAGTGGTATAAAGCATGCTGCCACTGGACTCAGTGGGCTCAGATCAGTGGAGATGTGTTTTCTGGAGTAATGAATCTGTTTGGCAATCCGATAGACGAGTCTGGGTTTGGCAGTTGGCAGGAGAACAGTACAGTGTGACTACATTGTACCTGTATAGTTTGGTGGAGGGAGGATTATGATGTGGGGTTGTTTCTCAGGTTGGACTCAACCCCTTAGTTCGAGTGAAAGGAACTCTTACATCCAACTATGTGGGAACAGTTTGGGGACGGCCCCTTCCTGTTCCAACATGACTTCGCACCAGTGCACAAAGCAAGGTCCATAAAGACATGGATGAGTGAGTTTGGTGTGGAAGAACTTGGTTGGCCTGCACAGAGTACTGCAAACCAGACCTTCTCGTCCAACGCCAGTGTCTGACCTCACAAATATTTAAAAGAAAATGTAAAAATTCCCTTAAAACACACTCCTAAACCTTGTGGAAAGCATTTCCAGAAAGCTGTTATAGCTGCAAAGGGGACGGGGCCCATATCATATTAAACCCTATGGATTAAGAATTGGATGTAACTCAAGTTGCATGTGAAGGCAAGCGAGCACAATCTGGTTAATATTCATATATATTTTTGTAAGTGCTTGAACAAAAATAATGTTCCAAGTTGCCATAGTAAAAGTTGAGGAGTGTTTATTGATATACAACACAGGATATAAAGTTGCTGCTTGTTAACAAAATTATACAACAGTTATTCCCAAACATTCTGATTGGTTGAAAGTCATTACATGAGTCATGTTGAATGGTGACACCACTGGGATGTTTAACTATATAAACCACTTTGTGTCGTCTGTGTCCAACACTCGTTAATTACACTAACTGTCAGCCGCAGCATGAGTGAAAGTACTGTAGGTCAATACGGGCTGCAGTGCTGAGGGGAGAGCAGCTGCCTACCAAAACCCACATTCAAAACCAGTCACAAAAGCACTTTCAGCAAGAAAACACATCTGATAACGTTCATCTTAAACAACATTTTTTTCTCCTTAATAACTGCGTGTCAATGCAGTTAAACAGCACCATGCAGGACAGACGAGCTCTAGAGAGGGTGGTGCGATCAGCTGAGCGCTTCCTCCGCACCGAGCTCCCTGACCTGCACTCAATCAACAGCAAACGGTGCTGGACCAAAGCCAGGAAGATAGTGAAGGACCTCAGCCACCCCAACAATGGACTGTTCTCTCTGCTGAGGTCAGGAAAGTGATTCCGCTCCCTGAAGGCCAACACAGAGAGACTGAGGAAGAGCTTCTTCCCGCAGGCGATACGGTCTCTTAATCAGTACACCACACAGTACTGATCCATTTTGCACATCCACACATATGTTTCTTGCACTTACTCTGGACATTCTGGACATTCATTGACACTAGTGGTCACTGCACACCTGAACATTCATGGACATTACTTACTTATTCTATTTTATTCTGTTTCCCTGATGCACATAAGCCACTTATATGTGTATATATAGTGTATATGACACTTTCAGCCATATTTGCACACCACCTGGACATTTCTATTTATATTCAACTTAATTCCTACACAAAAATTCCAAAAAATAAAAAAAAAAACAAATTATAATCTGTTCATGAAAGATGGTGTTTGCAGAACTGTTGTATAAAAGCAATATCATACTGAAGGTTGTGGTGTATTGTTCGATAACACAGTTGTGCTATATGCAGCAATACAGCGCAACCTCATGTGTGATTTTGGTTAATCAATAAAAACAAGAAGCCAACAGAATATCCTTTGACTTTTGGAGCAACTAAACCAAAAAACAGCAGTTTAAAAGAGTACAAGTATAACATGTCCCCTGTTAACAGAGCATATGCACAAGGGCGACCGTCACAGGTGCGCTTCAGGACTTAACATACAACTTTAATAAATCTAACAGGATTGTCCTTTCATTTCAGAAACTCTTGATCGTCTGGGAATTTTATCCACAAAAGTCTCTAAAGCTTAAAAGTTCCGAAAAGCATCCACAGATATCCCTCCATCGGTCATCCACTTCCAGCAGCTCATAAAGAAAAGTCTCAAATCAAACTGACTGGCTCCAAAAACGCCCATGTTGCACTATTTGTATTAATGTGATAACTCCACCGAGACACTAAATCAACTTTTTTTTTTATGCTAAATAAACATCTGGTACAGATGGCGTAAAAAGATACTTGGTGCAATGATACACCAAATCAATTAGTCTTAATTCATGCCATCATTCAGGTACATGGCAGGAACCTCCTGTTCAATTTGGTGGGCGACCACATAGCAAAAGGAGAAAAAAATAATTTTTTGGTTCAATTTTACCTCTGTGGCCAAGGTCCTAAGGATAAAAACCTTGCATTAGAAGAAGATTCGCTGGAAAATGAATGTAAGTATTGCAATAATCTAAGTGTGACAGGATTTTTTAAAACGTATTATTTTGAGGAACATTGATATTGGTGGCTCAGTGGTAGGTTTCTCGTCTGCCAAGCCCAGATAAAAAGGAAGGGATTGCGTCAGGAATGGCATCTGACGTGAAACCCGTGCCAAGTTGTTGGTCTGCTGTGGCAACCCCTAGATGGTAGCATCCGAAAGACTTCACTGAAGGCCTTGAAGCCCATAAGGTTAACAGTATTAACAAGTTTCTGTTAGAAAAGTTGCCTATTAATAATAGAGCTATTTTGCAGTGTCACTGCGACTGTTAAATCCAGTACTGGTAAATGAATTTTAGGGTTAAAGAGTCTTACTTAGTGAAATATCACTTCTAATCCAGCACTTTTGCACATTTAGCTATTGCTTTAAAAAGAGAAAAAAAAAAAAAATCATGACTTATAGAAGATACAGGATTGCTTAGGAACCCAGTCTGCTATTTCTGAGATTCAACCAAACAACGTTCTGATTTCTAACTTAAAGCTTTAAACAATTAGTCAATACAACATGCTTGGGTTAATTTAACCATGTCTTACACCGAATTAACTCACACTGAAAGACTCAATCAGTTGTATGGTCAAATCCCAGCTATTTCAAGATGCCATGGTTATGGCCTTGAGCAAGCAGGTGACCGTTATATCTTCTGTATTCTGCTAACATTTACAATGTTTTACAAGTGTATAGTGTAAATCCTTTACATAAAAAAGTTTACACATGTGTATTGTGAAGCCTATTGACTGATTAAAACAAACAAGTATTTTTAATTACAAATTTTTGAGATGACCAGCATGAAATGTCTTTATTATGTCATGAAATTTCTCCCACCCACTTGTCCACTTTTGAGGTATTTATTATTCTGCATGCAGTAAGCCTCTGCCGAAGTTTAACAGTATATACACTGATGAGTCATGGCATTATAACCACTATCAGGTCAACTGAGTAATTTTTACTACCATGGCACCTGTTACAGTGTGGAATATGTTAAGCAACAAGTAAATTGTCTGTTCTCGAACATAATGTATTCAGCCAAAACATGGTATTAACGCTAAAAAAAAGTGTCTCACCTAGAGGGACAAGTGAATTTTTAGATAGTATCATATAAAAACATTTTTCATAATACTTAATGCTTCTTATCTCACGATACTTGCTTTATTTTTTTGTAAATATGCATACACATTTAGATTTTTATCAGATAAAAAGAAACACATTTGCTAAATACAATTTCATGCATTTTTATGTAGTGTCTGTAACTTTTTTTAATTTAAATTTTTCAGTGATCTTAATTGTCATTCAGATGAAACTCGGCCAACTTTTACATGAAAAGACATAAACCTGAAAAAGTGTATTATTCTAAAATAGAAAATTTTATCATATTGCAACATGACATGGTTACGGACACTACAGATGTTTGCTTTTTAAGCTTTTACTAAAAACCAGTTTGATCAGCAATTTTTATAGGTTGAAATATACTTGAAATGTACTTCTAGAAGCTTACACCAATTGTCGCATCAATATGTGAAAATATGAAAAATGAGAAATGAGAATATAAATATGAATATAAAATATGAGAAATATGAATAATTTGCATTTAAAATTTTTATTGTTTTAAGCAAGACAGTATAACGCTGAACAATGGCTATTTTTTTTTGAGCACATACAAAATCATCTCTCCAAAACGGCTAAAGTTAGCAACTCTAGGGAAGCAAGATTGGTCACTTTAATGTTGCAGAAACTTTGGAAAATGTGAGTTCTTTGGCGCTCACATTTTTTCTATTACAGTGGATGTAAAACATATATATATATTTTTAATAATCGGCACCAGTACTGTGTTTTGGCCAGTTGGAAGTGGGACGAAAGGGCAAGAGTACAGGTTCTAATATTTTCAGTATGCGTTAGTTAGTATTAGGGCTGCACAACTTGATAAAAAATATCACATTGCGATTATCTTGAAACATAGTGCGATTGCAATTTAAACTGCTATATTTAACTACCATTTTCTATTTAAACATATTTATCTAGACTAACATCAAATAATTGGACAAATGATCTCATTAAGAGGATGTTTCTTTATTATTATTATCGAGGAAGGAAGATGTGTGCTGGAAACATGTCCTGAGTTCACAAGGCTTACTGATGTGTAATGAGTGTGAAGACATGCCCGTCTGGTTTGATCCTACAGATGGTCTCCTGTAGCACAAATTACCGAAAAAGTTAATACTGCCTATAACAGAACACATAGCTCATTACAATTTGCTGCATACAGGGCTGAGTAGTCGCACGACCAGTCAGAGTGCCCATGCTGACCCCTGTCCCCCCTCAACAGCATCTACGATGGGAGTGTGTGAAGGGAATATTAATTGCAGGTGAAGTAGGCAATCTCGGTAATGCTTCCATCTCCAGCCACAATGCCCAAAAAACATACAGTAGCTCCGGTCGGAGCATTCATATGAAAGTGTGTTAAAACTAATGAAACAGACTAAATTGCTATTTAAAATGCGAAGGTACATTTACAACTATTACTTATGATATTTTTAACACATCTGGGGTTGACGAAGGTTAAATGAGAAGCATTTGGAGATTCTAAATCTACATTTGGAATTTAGTATGCACACCTTAATTACACCTGGCAGGACTACATTCAAGTAATTCTGAGACTCCACTCAAGTTATTACAGACTGACATGAAATGAAATGATTAGTTGCTTAGAGACATGTTATTATAACTGACAAATAGAAGAACAGCCCAGACGAACCTGAATCCCAATCCTTTTTTTTTTTTTCTCGGTTTATAAAAGAACTGCTAATACATTTTGTTAAATATGTCTATTACTTCACTTTGAAGATGCTCTGGTTTGATGGTACTCCAAAATAATGACCTTTAAAGTGAAGCTTTATCCAGCACAAGGTTTCCTAGAACCCCATCAAAAACTTTTGTATTGCAAAGGATCCTTCGTACCTTTTGTACCTTTTGACTGTGCAGAATAACAGAACCACCGTTATGAAAGTTCTCTTTATTTCTCTATATAATGCCCTGCAACACTAATGCACTTATCCCAGTGTTTCATCAGTGCTTGGACACCATCAGGGTAGAAAGTTTTCTCGGTACACGAGGGCCATGATCAGACTACCTGCTTCACATTTCAAATGCTGGCCTCCCAGGAACTCCTTTAATGGTCCAGACATGTGGGAATGGCTTGGGGTGAGATTTGACCTGTACGGGGACGTGGCAATAACTCCCAGCCGAGTTCCTGTAATGTACAAGAGGTGTTGGAGATTGATTGTATGTACAGTTCCGAAAGACAGATGCGTCTCTTCTGCCAGTTGGCTACAAGTTATCTGTCCATTTTAAAGGATCAGGTGTTCTATTCAAATGTTTTACTGTGGCTAAGTGTCTCATCATCGTACAGTGTTTAAAGGTTTTTGTAAATGTCAATTGAATTCAATCACAAGTCCCGGTAGTAATCAAAATCAAACTAGTGGAAAAACGCTAACCTTATAAGTAGGGCTGAATGAGAAAATTCTGTACATTTTGTTCATCTAAGGAGAAACATATGATCCTGACTATGATGGTATATACAGTAACTCTTTTTGAAAGATGTAGCAGGCTTAGAGGCAAATATAGATGTAAGTCAGTTAAGCATGGCCATTAGAATATTATGCAACATCTGGAAGGTGGGATAATTAAATAAACAAGTATTTTTAAAGTTTAGCATGTTGTTTTCATGTCTGTTTTTTTTTTTTTTTTTGCAATCCAGCTGCATTAAAATATCAAAATGTTTTAAGGCGCTAAGGAACATAGGGAGAAAAAAAAAGGACATAACACACATAGGAGGGGTTGAAGGGGTGAACATATAAATGGGTCAGTGTAATTAAAATTACTTTATTTAGTTAATTTAAATGTATTTTTAAAATTAATCTACAATATAGTTTAAAAAAAACCACAGCTTTTGTGTGAGGTTAAGAAATCCCGTCTTCTGCGTTCTGATTGGTTACAAGAATGCTCTCTCATCTATTATTGGTTAGAAAATTCATAAAACAATTGTTGTGTTTTTAGCGCAATATTTGTTAACTATTAAAGTGCTTTGTTATTAAACATGATTTATGTACAATTAAGTGAATTACAAATAATGATGATTATTGAAGTAATCTAAAAAGATTGCAAAACTGTGGACAATTTTCAATATCCTAGAACTCCAAATTTTATGCACGCACTCTTTGAAAACACTATTGAACAATATTGGATTGTATTTTTTCTTCCTCCGTTGTATGAATAATTCATGCCACATCTACTTCAGATGTTCATGTGTTTGCGTGTTCGTTTTTGGTCACCATAGGGTAACGCGACACTGCTGTCTAGAACCGCGCTGATAAATACAGGATTATCTGTCCTTCATCAGAGTCTCGCTCTTGTCCTTTGGTACATTTGCATTCATGCCTAGCCAGCGGA
Source organism: Leiocassis micropogon (assembly GCA_028565275.1). NCBI lineage: Eukaryota > Metazoa > Chordata > Actinopteri > Siluriformes > Bagridae > Leiocassis > Leiocassis micropogon. The sequence continues at coordinate 21,070,806 of JAOVVA010000004.1, read as the reverse complement.
AGAATGTCTCAATGACTGAATAAATTCTCGGTGGCATGTTGGACACAGCATAAGTTGAATCAATGCATCTGCTGTGCGAAAGCACATCCTTTAGAAGATTTTGTGATCTGCTGGGAAGCAGAAAGACAGACAATAATTTAATAAGTGTGCCTATGAGATTTATTGGTTGTGGAATAAAGAAAGCTGTTTCTGGACTGGCTTTTATTTGGTTTTGCTTTTTGTTGTTGTGTGTGTGTTTTTTTTCCTGTCTATCTCTCTCTCTCTTGGATATAAGAACCGTTGTAAGTAAAAAATGTATCAAATCATGCAATTGCCAAAAAGACTGCTTACAAGCAAGCATGCCCAAAACCTTTCTTACAATCATGTGACAAAAAAATGTATATTAAAGCAAGCAGAGAATTAATTAATAAAATAAATAATTATGATGTATTTGCTCATACAAGCCTGTAATATTGTACACTAGTGTTGAGGCATGCACTTAGCTCAGGTGGTTGTTTTTTTAGAAACGCTGAGTTTCTCATCATCACCTGCACTTTTCCACTTAACAAAATAGACCATCCTTGTATCTTTCTCACTTTTTCATTGTTGTTTTTTTTTTGTTTGTTTTTGTTTTTTTAAATCACACCTGCTTTGGGATTCTGCTCAGGCCGTGCCAGACCACTAGTCTGGAAGCTGTATTGATGCTGAGGCAACACTAGAACAATCTGAAACAGCATCATCAATCAAGGCCTTCCAGGAGTTTTGTGCAGAGCGCAGATTAAATCTCAGCTGTATGAGCTATCGCGGATCTAGACTTATGCGAAGGGGGAGGTTGGGGTGGTGGTGGTGGGGGGTGGGGGTTGAGTTGGCATTGTGATTTTAAAACGTTTACGCTGGATTAAACATCAGACTTCCTTTCTCCGAAACCAGTGTTATGGATATGAATAAATATTTGACGTTTAAGAAATCAAATCATACATAGGATGTTTGTTCAATTTAATTCCAAATGAATTCATGGTAATAAAATAAACTGGGGTTTACTTTAATCAGTAGGAATCATGTTACAGTTCAGGTTTATATTCAGGCCTGAAGCTAGAAATCCAGAGAAATTACTTATTCCTAGACAAGTGAACTTGGGTGTTTAAAATACAATATATACAGTAGATTGAACAAATTAAAAATTTAAAATACAGTGGTACCTCAGCATATGAATTTAATTCGTTCAGGAGAAAATTCATACTGCGAAACACATTTGCCCATAGGAAAAAAATGTAAATGCAGATAATTCATACCAGCCAGCCAAAATATTACAAATATTATAAATTTCCAACACCATAATCATATTTTTGCGTATTAAAAAAATCTAAACATTTAGAAAAGACATGTAAATTAAGTAAAATATGAAATAAATAAACTTTAAACCTCACTTAACCTTGATTTATTATTCTTTCTGGCAGCGGCTGCTTTAAAAAACAAACTAAAAGCGCCTCCCTTTTCTTGCTACCGTCCTTGCTAACATTCTTGGACCCATATTGCTAAATGTTGCACAAAAGACAAAAAAAAAAAAAAAAAAAACATATGTCAAGTAAGGGTTTAAGGTACCTCTGTAGTAGTCAGTACTTTCAAGCCCAGTCCATTAGCTAAGTGAAAAGATTTTCTTGATTTTGCTTGTTACAAAGAAACTATACAAATTCCAGTTTATTAAAAAAAAAAAAAAAAATTGCTTTCAGCAAACACATTTATAAACCTGTTTACATTCAGAGCAGGAAAAGAACTAAAGGGAAAAATAAAAGGTCAACCTGCCACTAAAGAAATGACGAGACTGAAACACCACAGCAAGTGGCCTTAAAATTTACAACGTAAAACTGAGAAAGTCTTAAAAAAACAACAAAAGAAAAACACATTACTATTTACAGGAACTTGTTCTTCGGGACTTGTTTAAAAATGAAAACATATGCGTAACTAATTGGATGAACGCTAACTAACTTCTAATTTATTCAGTGACCTCAATCAAAAAGGGATAAAACCAGTATTTATTTTTTGCAGAAGCATGCAGAGCCAGGATCCGACATCTCTTAGATTTGAGGCTTTCACAAAACTATTTCCATAAATCAAGCTCATCAGAACACATGAGAGTAAAAACTTCCTTTAGTTCTCTATATAATCCCCTGTTACACTAATGCACCTATCCCAGTGTTTCACTAGTGCTTGGATACCATCAAAATGAAAAGTTCTCTCAGGATGCCTTAGCCATGATCGGACTGCCTGTTCATGTCTAAAATGCTGGCCTCCCAGGAACCCCATTAATGGCCTGATCTGATCACCAAAGGCATTCTGTTTTTGCAGGATAATGCACAACCTCATACTGCCCA
>JAOVVA010000004.1:21044329-21062339 GCA_028565275.1 Leiocassis micropogon | reverse complement strand
TGTGTGTGTGTGTGTGTATGTTGAGTTTTGATTATGATGCACTAACCCTTAGACATCTTTATAACGAAATATTGAGTCTTGACACATGAACGTTTAAGTAAAATTTAGTGAAAATAAATATTAAGCAAATTAAGTACAAAATTTAATTAAGCATGAAAAAATATCAATTATGATATCACTAATTACTGTTTAATTGGTAATAAATTACAAACTAAATTCTGGCTAACAAGATGTGAAATTAAGGTCAAATTGCATGCATGCATCTGCTGAATCAGATCTGTGCTGTGCTAGTCTAGAACTAATCAGCTTGTTTTTTTGTTTTTTTTTATAAATGTAGATTATATTATTCACACAATAAAAATTTTTTTCTTAATTAACCATGGTGATTTCTGGGGGTGAGGGAAAGGTGCCATGGCTACCTTAAAGCCCCTAGACACCACCCCATGAGTACGACTTATTTATTTATTTATGCATTCTCATATGTATTAATTCATGTACCATAAAACAACTGATCTGTAACTACATTCTTACATTCTCACATTTCTTTATATATTTTTTCTTTCAATGTAATATTACACTGTAGATTTTTCAAATAATAAATTAGACTTTATTACATTTAATAATTTGTATCATTTATTGTGGATATACAGTATATTTAATTATTTGGCATGTTTAGTTTTATTTAATTATGGTGTATTAATGCTAAAGTTCCAAGTTCAATTCATGGTAACTGATGCATTAAACTATATCAGGGAAATGAACCTTAACGTGATGCATAACCATAAATCCTCGACGGTCACCTGCACATCTGTACATTTAAGAAATGATTCCTTTAGTCAATCAACTATTGATTATCAAATAAGGCCAACAAAATTGGAGGAATTAATGATCTCACTGATTTTGTGCCTGTGGCTCTTGGTCTCAGAGGTAAGTATTTAAGAAACTAATGATCTAGTACAATTTTCAAACACAAAAGAATTTACACAAAATAGTGTAAAAAATATATATATATATATATATTTTTTTTTCTAGGTGATGAGGTCAGAGGATTAATACGAGTGCCATGGTAGCTCAAATTAACACTGTTAACAACCCTGGTGAGGGGAAAAGCATCTCAGAATTTAGTTTATTAATTAATTAAGTTCAGCTTTATTCGTCACATATACATTACTGCACAGTGAAATTCTTTACTCTTCGCATATCCTGGCTTTTTTGTTAGTAGGCTGGAGTCAGAGAACAGGGTCAGACATTATACGCCGTCCCCTGAAGCGGACAGGGTTAAGGGCCTCGCTAAAGGCGGAGCTCTGGCTCGAACCGTCGACCTTCCGATCAGTAACTCAGAGCCTTAACACACTGAGCCACCACTGCACTTTGGCGAGGATGGGCTACGATGACAGAAGAACACTGTCTGGTGAAGATCTCATAAATGGCATGAACAGCCACGTCATGGTCGCTTTTTTTTAATCCTGATATTTATAGTAAACATTGTTGACTTGATTTTATGAACTGTGGATTATGCGAATTGCAGGGATGTTCAGGTGTACCTAATAAAGTGGACAGTGACTGTACAGTATATCCTATTAAAACAAAATGATAGGGGTTTTTTGTAATCATGTGGTTTAACAGCCTTTTAAAAACAACTTCTGTTGTGAACATTTCTGTTTTGGATGCGTGATTTTTTTTTTCTATTAAAACAATTCAAATTACTTTATTTACCTCTCAACAATCCTGCTATTGAAAAATCACTAGAATTTTCCTTTGAGCACTTTGATATTTAAAGGTTAAAGGTTTTATTGATTCACTGCCAGTATTCCTGGCAGGTCAGCGCAGGCCATTATTCAGTTTCAGTTTCTCATATTTTTTCGGACCAGTTGTTTTTTCCAGTTTTATGAGGAACGAGTTCTCGCTGCCAATGCTAATCTATAATAGTGCGAATGTAATTAACATATCTTTCCACATTTAGCCATATGCCCTATAACAGACGTCCGTTCCTAACTGATTTGTGTGATCTAAAAGGTCAAGGGTTTGGGTTGCGCCTATTTCTCAGTGCTATTGAAAAACCTTGCTGCTTTGTGCATGCAAATAGTAATGCACTCGCCCTGTCCTGATGGACATGCAAACATGGAGGCCTGTGCATAATGACTTACTCTGTGGCTGTGTATACAAACCCTGAACTTGAGCCACAAGGCTGAGGCCTGTCATTCAAGCTGTGGGTGGAATCAGCAATCCACTGTGATTGTGACCTTGCCCACGAACGGCTGTTTCCCATAGCGAGGCATGCGTATCACTATCACTGGAATCGTTCGCTAAAGGTGACAGATCGAGTCCCTCGATCGAGGAAGCATGAATGAGTGACTGGTAGCAAAGCACGGTGTCCGTCTTCCGAGGAACGGTGGTGCGCGGGGTGTACTGCAGGTGTGTCATGCTTAATGCCGTCTGTAATTTCTCACCCAGCGTCGGGAGCAGGAGTAGCAGCCGGAGCGCAGCAGCTGCTCTGACAAAGAACGATGTGCCTTCACTTTCTTCTATACTTTTAACAAAGGACACGGCTTCCAAACACAGATTCATATATTAGATATGTTTGGTGGGATTTAAGCAGTTAAACGGACGTGCCTCGTGACTGCACACAGAATATGAGTTTTGTAATCGATACCGTTTTAGTAATTTACCATGGGAATAAAAATTCATAAACAAAATTGGATAAAAACACTAAAGTGACATGCATATCTTATTGGCGTGGGCTAAATGATGTTACGCCGCCTGCAAACTGATAAATCCAAGCCATCGGAGTGGACAGGTTTCTCATTTTGAGCTAAAGCTGAAGATTACTAGTAGGAAAGAACAACATTTCCCTATTGATTTCTTACAGTGGACATTAAGGCCAGTGTGTGTGTGTGTGTGTGTGTGTGTGTGTGTGTGTGTGTGTGTATTTGTGCATGTGATATTGACTGGATGACAGAGTGCATTACATATCCCTCCCCCGTAATCCATCCATCTGCACCCGGCAGTGCACGGGACAGAAGGAGGGATGATGGTGGAGGAATGGAACAGAGGACAGGACTAGCTGGGGAACCGCAGCGGCCCACAGGGTCGACATGATCTAATTAAGCGATCGCGATGTCCGAGCTGGAAGTCGGATAGGAGGTCCAGACCAAATGTTCATTAGCACTCACATCTCTTTTTTGGGTTGATGCCTAAACACACACACACACACACACTCAAATCCCTGGACTACACCCCGGTGGTGCAGACTTCAGCTCAAACTCAACAACAGCTGAAAATAAAGATGTCTAAAGAGAGGGGGAGAGAGGGAGCAGTCTGGGGAATGACAAATCATTCTGTCTCGCTCCTGCTCCCTTGCTAACAATACACGCAGACTTTAAGTACTTTTGACAATCGATAAGATCTGAAGAATGTTGAATTGTTTGCAAATTGATAGAGATTCAAGGTAAACGATTTTTTTTTAACGTCAGCGTAATCTTTTTATAGTTCCACAATTTGTTCACTGAGACAACTGTAGAAACTTAGTTTCCTAATATAATAATGTGCATATTGAATTTTTCATAATTTTTTTTTTTTTTAAAGCGGACGGACCTACAGTATAATAGCGAAGACATTCAGTGTCTAATGGATTGAATTACAAACTAGAAACTCCAAAGGAATTGTAGGTAACAAGTAATGCAAGTCCTAAAAAGGAATTTAGAGTGACCTTCATTACTTCTTAGCAATATTAAGTGTTTTTGGTTATGTTTCATAAGAATACGTGCAATTTACTCATTTAATGCTTTTCTTAATGAAATGTTTCATAGCCAGACTTTTATGGTTTTGTCCGCATGTTCAGCTCAGTGTCCCTTAAAATGTAATCTGCACCTGTGTCCTTGTCTTTTTTTTTTTTTTTTAATCTCTGACAGATTGCAAATGATGCAGCAGATATTCTGAGGTTCCTCCAGGAACAAAGTGCTTTCGGGGATCTAAAGGAGCATGGGGGTCCACAGGGAAGTGGTCCACGAGCACCAAATGCAGACGAAGCAGTTTCCTGGAGTCAGCTTCTCCAAATGGCGAGAGAGGGTCTACTGTATAACCGGTGTGTTGTCCAAAGCAAGGCACCCGAACTCTGACAGCAAAGGTCAATATGGATGCTTCTGTCAAGATTTCCTTACTAGAGGATGAGAGATGAAGGAGGCAGCTGGTATCCAGCCTCCCAATGCTCATGAAAGCGTCGCCATGCCTCCTGCCCCTCTCGGCCACATTGGTATACCTCTCGCTCCATATGGGTTGGTGTGCATCGCGACGTGCAATGCTCCATTCAGTTTGTCTTTGTCTCAAATCTGCTCTGTTCGCTTTGTTGTTGTTGTTTTTTTTAATCATGTAGCTTCACTTATCACTTATTCACAGTTTCATAGCTATACTGTAGCTCCCATTCGGTTGAGTTTGTTTGTATGTTCAGTACAATGTCTAGTAAAATGAAGTCTGCGTCTGCATCCTTGCCGCTTCTAAATCCTGACTATTGCTTTAATAGCTGCCATTCTTACATGTTCTTTAAAGCTTCTTACTATTGGGGTTTTATGAATAAGAGAAAAAAAAAAGATGTAGTACTGACTATGTTTTTGTCTGTCACTTATTTTTCCCCCCTACAGTCCAAAAACATACCAGTAGGTGAAACGGCTAGTCAAAGGTGCCCCTAGTGTGCGCACGCTACCCACCTGGGGGTGTTTCTGCTTTCACCCAGCTCCCGACCAGGATAAAGAGTCATATATGAATAAATGAATGAATGATTATCTTACACTCAGTGGTATAAAAAGACATAAAAAAAAAAAATCTTTAAAAATGGAACCAATAAAACCAAGATCCCAGTGGTCCACAGAGTTTCCATATCCACATGGTGTTCCTAGTCAGAATCTCTATGATGGCAGATTGACTCGGGAAGATCAAGGGCAAGAAAATCCACTGCTAAAGGTCAGGCCAGTCAGTACATGACAGGAGAAATGAATTCAACCAACCGAGCAACACAACCAATTATATCCAGTCACTAAGAATACAAAGGGCATGTAAGGAAAGTCAATGTCCGTGGTTCTCTGAGTGCAGAGGTTTGAAGAGCTAAAAGTGTGTTCACTTCTGACTGAATATAATACATGAAGCTGTGGTGTAGAAAGGGGAAAGAGGGATAGTGTAGAAGTAATCGTATAGGCAAGAGAAATGTCCGAGCTAACTAAGAACACTGATGTGTTCGGAGAAGACTGTTCCGTCATAAAATTAACCAAAGTATTGCTACTGAAGGTTCTTAATATTCTCATGCAGTGGTGCTCATGCTCATGCATTGTACACAAAGTTATAAATTACAAAATAGAAATTGTAAGCAAATTTATAAATATGAAAGGCGTTCAAGTCAAACCAGGACTTTTGATTGTGCAGAGCCATGATCACATCTGAAACGGTGGCCTCCCAGGAATTCCATTAATGGCAAAAACATGTGGGAATGAGGTCAGGACTGTACGGGGGATGTGGGTGTAACTCCCAGCCGAGTTCCTGTAATCTGTAATGATTGTGCATACAGTTCCGACTGACAAATGCGCCTCTTCCGCAACTTGGCGAGAAGTTATCCAGTAATTTTCAGGGATCAGGCGTTCTACCCACATGTGCATGTGTGCTCCCGAGCCGCCTCGGCCGGTATCGCCGTTCACGGACGTACGGCCTTCTTAGAAAACCATTCAAATGGTTTACTGCAGCTACAGTAAGCATCTCATCACCGTACTGCACTTGAGGTTTTATGTAAATGTCAATCGCTTTTATGCCTTCATTCACCAGAAATTTCATCACAAGTCCCTGTTTCACTCGAACCCCTCTCATATAAATAATATCCCAGTGGAAAAATGAGACGGCTTTTGGATATTCTTTGAAACTTTGAAGTCATACAACTGGAAGGATAAGAGTATATTATTCAAAAAAAAAAAGAAAAGAAATGCGTTTGTTAGCTGGGATATGGACACGGAGCCCGTCAGAATTCTGCACTAATGAGCTTCAATTTTCCAAACTGATATAGAAACGAACTGAATGAAAATCTTAGTAGTATATCTGTCAAGATGGAGCCGTGCTCTGCCAGTCATCCAAAGTGGTTTTATGTGCCATATGGCAGAACGCAGCCGTTGGAGATTTTTTTGAAAACATTTTGAATGACTATGAATACAGATTGTCTTTAATGAGGATAATGTATGAAATTGTGTATGTGTGAAATGAATGGATCCTGGTGCAGGTTGTGTTGTGTTTGACTAGATGGCAGTGCCAGTCTTGTGTTTTTCTCTGAGCATTGAGCATCATCATTACGGTCCTGCTCCTTTTCTCTTTGCCTGCTAACTTGGTCTACAAAAACATATCCTCCTTATAGCCTCCTATAAGCCCACGTTCACTTAAAAAAAACAAAAAAAAAAAAAAAAAAACAGACATGCCTGTGGGTTGCTCTATGTGATTGCAAACTTGTGTGTGTGTGTGTGTCTATGAATTTGCAGTTTTAGATCCATTTTTCTTGGTAGTTTTGGGTTCATTCGATTGATCCATGAATTTCCTCGTATAAGTCCATTTGGCCGAAGGATTCCATCTGAATCCACTCGGTGTATTTCTTCTTTTTTTTTTTTTTTTTTTTTTCACTTCCCAATTTGTTCCACACTTCAGAGCTGCTCTTTGTGAGGGGAGAGTGGTCTGGAGCTGTAGCAATGATGAGGAGTAAATGAAAGAGAGGGAGAAAGGGATGGAATAAGAGTGTGTGAAATGGACGAGTTGCTGTTTAGAGCAGCAGCTGGAAATCAGAGAGTACAGACCGAGAGGGACAGACCATATCGAAATAGCTACTTCGTTATTGTGTAGGTTTGTGTGTGCGAGAGAGAGAGAGAGAGAGACGGAGAGATAGAGAGAGGTAGGCGAAGATTTATCGTGTATGTGTGTGTCTAAGAGACTGAGAGGGAAAGGTTTAAAGAGTATCTTCAATCATGTTGTGAGAACCTATCAGATTGTATATCTGTGCATGGATGGATGTATGGGACAAATCCTCATGTGTGTTTCAACTCACCGGTGCTCCGAGGCCTTAGAGACAAATACACAGTGTGCCTTGAAGTGAGCACTTACCTGCTTTCTGAGTAGGAATAATAACAGCACTGGGAGCTCCAGGTTGATCCCCGGCTTGGCTTTCTGTCTGTGTGGAGTTTCAGATCTTTTCAATGCGTATGCATCCGCTTCTCCATGTGCTCCAGGAACCTCTCGTCTGAAACAAAAGCCTGCATTTGGAGTTAAATAAGTTATGATCCCTATGAGCCTTTAATTAGATTATTATTACACTGATTAATATGTTTTAGCTGGCAACAATTAAGGAGATTACCGAAATTGGGTTAAGACCTGTCCAAGACATTATTAAAACCTGAAAGGATAGTGCTGAAGCGTCAACCTCATAGAAGAAATGTGGTCATGAATGATCATGATCAGAGATGATTTAAATGCTTGGTGAGGTTTCATCTTAAAAAAAAAAAAAAATGGACAACCAAAATCGCTCCTAGGTTTAATATTGAAACTGCATTTCCAGACACACATTTTGACAAGAATGTAAAAAAAAAAAAAGCTTTTAATTTGCAAGGGAGCATAAAGTTTGGACTTTGAAGCAATAGGAGAAAGATCATGTGGTCTGATGAGTCCAGATTGACCGTATTTCAGAGTGATGGGCGCGTCAGGGTAAGAAGGGAAGCACATGAAGTGATGCACCCATCATGCACTGTACAAGCCTCTGGAGGGAGTGTTATGATCTGGGGTTGCTTCAGTCGCTCAGGTCTAGACTCAGCAACGTTATGTGGAAATAAAATTAAGTCAGCCGACGACCTGAATGTACGGAATGACCAGGTTATCACATCTATGGAGGTTTTCTTCCCTTATGGCACGGGGCATATTCCAGGACTCGAATTGTAAAATGTGGGGTCTGGGAGCATGAGGAATGATTTTCACACATGAACTGGCCACCACTGAAAGTCAATGAGATGTGCTGGAGAAGACTTTACAGAATGATTCGACTCTCCTTATCTCCTGCTTCATCAACGCAAGATCTCAACCAGAAAATGAATGCAAGTCCGGATGGAAATAAATGTGATGTTTCATACTGCTGTATGATTTTTTTTTCTCTTTTTTTTTTTTTTTATTCTGCATGAGTGTGTGATGATGCTCTATAATAAAATTGTAATTTATTTATAGCATGTATGGTTATCTTAAAAAATTCTATTACAAAATTACAATAAAAAACAAACCTTCTCTCTCTTAATATATGGTTGAAATTGTTAAGAAGAATTAATTAATTGAAGAGATAAAGGTAATGAGATGATGCCCTTATAATCTCGATTTTTTTTTTTTCTTTGAATAAATTCAATACAAGTTACCGGGGGATGGGCAGATCGGGGCCTTACTTTTTATTGTACTTTCTTTAATTAGAAGACAATAAGTGATTTTCAGACACAAAAAAAATATATAGGATTTGAACAGTAGGGATTTTTTTCAGGTTCTTTTTCTGGGTTCGATATTATATAAAACATTCTATAACAGATAACAGGGGAACCTAAAGCATTTGATCATGATCTATTGAACATGTTTATCAGTGTCTACGCAGTGGACTCAGGGTTTAAGGTCATTTCAGGACTTCAAAAGGTAAAAACAATAAACACCAGGTTATCACATCTATGGAGGTTTTCTTCCCTTATGGCACGGGAAGAAACCGCATAACAGGCACTAACATATCAGAGACTAATTGGACAAAAGTTTTGTGAAATTCAATGGAGGATAACAAGCTCAGTGTCTTGGAGAACATTTGGCTGGAAAAGCCTCAGTAGATTTTTTTATTTCGCCAGCTCAGAATATTCATCGCTTAGGCTTTTTCAGTTGTTGGAGGAATTGCGGTTCTCATAAAGCAAATCACTATCGCTTGTTCTGGTCCTGCCGAAGAGTGAATATTTTTAAGAATAAAAGGAAAGAATTAATAAGAATTTGTCACAATATTTGAGAAAAGCATTACTTTTAGTTGGCATGAACTCCTCCTTGGGTTTCCACAAACAACATTTTTAAATCAATTTTTAAATCCTTTGGAATGCTGAGCTACTAGAAAGGCTATAACAAGGAACCAGATACTCCAACTATTGAAGATTGGTATTATATTATTTATGACATTTTTGTATTGGAAAAAATTACTATGAGGCTACAGGAAGATAAATTTTAAAAAATGGAAGCAGTATATCTCCCCGAAATGCCAATATTTTGCATTATAGGTTTTTTTTCCCCCTTCCTCTTATACAATTTCATAGTGTAACAATAAATGCACTATAGTATGTTCCTTTGTGCCAAAAATATATAGCAAGGTATAATATAATATAATATAATATAATATAATAGAATAGAATAGAATAGAATAGAATAGAATAGAATAGAATATACTTAAAAGGTGAACTATATAGGGAAAAAGGGGGTTTTCATTGTATTAGAAATTTTGGATAAATGTGGAAATATGTTATCTCTAGTAAACCTTCAATAAAAAAACAAAACAAAAACAAACCTATTACAGTGCCTACTAAGTACGGACTATATTTTACCTAATTCAGTAACTGAATAAAGAAAGAATAGAGTATTGGAACCTATTCAATCTAATAGATTGTGATGGGAAATTATGATTATGATTATTGGATAGCTTCCCTTAGCAACTAAAAGTAAAAACAAACTTGCAATGCCATTGTGCAACAGTGCGGGAAAAAAAACGCTGCTCTGTAAATCCCCCAATACAAAAATCACCCAGAGCCATCACGGCTAAATGGGTTTGGTTGGGTTCTGTGTTGCCTTTGTACTTCGGGACTCCATCCTCCCAACCTGATGATGTTGCTCTCCACAGCCCAAATCTGTCATCTCGCTCAAAACAGGTTGCTCAACCTCTTTCAGACAAACACTAATCAGCCCTCGGGCTTTTTAGGACCCGACCACTTCTTTCTTTTTTTCTTTTCAGAAAGAACAACCCTGGCTTGGAATGATAGTGGTTGTAGTAAGAGTGGGTATCAGAATGCTTTCTGAGAAGTAAATGTTATTGATCAATTCATGCATATTTATGAATCAGCAATTATCATTACATAGAACATAAAACGAATTGTGTTTTAAGGAGGTGGGGCCGAGTACATGGCTCAGAAGTTCTGATTGGGTGAAGCTGAAATAGAAGGTATATTTATATTTACACTGTATATTAAATAAAATCCCTACTTTTTGCGTTTTTCCATTTCGGTATTGGCCAGCACTTAAACATGCCAGTAAGATTGTTTCCCCCTATTGTGACCTCATATAAGAAGCTTGTGTCTCAACCCTGCATTTTTCCACAGGTGTGTGGTTCAGCAGTAGCTCATTTACTGTACATAGACACTGAAATGGCACACTTTGAGGAGGAGTGAAAAAAGGTGGGTCTAATGTTTGAAAACATGCATTGTCTAAGGGGTATTTCAGCTTGAGCATTAACAGACATACTCTAGACATGTGTTGAAGAAACAGTAAAATATGGAACCTTTAAAGGTGCATAATGGAATAATTTGTAAGATTTTCCAAATCAGACTAGAAATATTAGAGAATTCATATGGAACAGCATAGTTTAAGTACTTTTTGTTTTCTCCTTTGCTCAGTAAAGCAGTGTCTATGTTATATGTACATTGATTTATTCGGCAAACACGTACCTAGAGCAACATTTTGAGCTGAGCTGCTGGGAGATAGATGTTTTGATTTTGAAGAGCTCTGCGGTGTTTCTTTGCTAGATCAGGGATTTGAACTTGCATCCATAACCGTAACCGCTGAGATATCACTGCTCATAACTAACACAGCAGCACAAATCAAGAAAAATCACCTAAAATAAAACGTTTGACATAAATTGCATGATGTGTCCGGTGTTCAAACATGCTTAACACGCTTACCACGGTCAGCTCTGACGTGTGGAGGATCGCACACATGCACACTCGCGCATGATGTGTTGAAAGATTTCTGTTTTATCCACAGAAAAGGAGGTATTTCCATCTTAGGCCACTGAATACAAAGTACACATGCATCATGTCCATCTGTGTTACTACATCAAAAGAGAATGAACCGTCGGAAAAACAAATAAAGGGTTTTTTTTGTTTTTGTTTTTTTTTACAAATAAACAGCAGCAAGTCACAGGAAGAGAGAGGAAGAGGAGGGAAGCCTTGGGATCAAAGAGAGCCGGAGAAAAGAGGAGCATGGGAGATTAACCCTGACAAGATAATGCATAGGCATTGTTACAGATAACACGGCGAACCTTATGTTTACGCAGTCGCACATTTGTAAACCAGATGGTTCGGCGACTTTTCATGAAAGAAAGTGAAATATTAAGATAGATAGTGAGAAAACGAACTAGAAGCGAGTCCTTCGTTTGAGCTAAAGCAAAGCTAAAACCATAAAAAAAAGGCAGAGAGAGAGAAAGAGAAAGTCGTCGAAAGGTGAAGGAAAGTCGGGATTTGAGAGCGAGAAGGAAATCGCTGATTTCTCATCGCTCATTGCCATGACAGCTTCCCTTTCTTTAAGCATCCTTTTATTCGCCTGGCCAGGTCAACGCCATTCGGGGTTTTCAATGCGCTCACTCTCTTGGCACTTGGCTGTCTGGTATTGTTGCAAAACAAGAAACTAAACCGGCTAAGCACCTTTCATCCGCACACATTCACCACCTACGTGCTTCCAAATGTCAGGCATTTAGTTGGGAGGCTTCTCAAAGTGCAGCTACAATGGCGCACAACTAGACACACACTCGCACCTGAATGCTGACACACACACACACACACACACACACATGCGCGTGCACGACTACAAAGTAACCTTTAATACTGCTCTTCTGTTTACCCCGCCCTAGAATTGAGAGTCTAAATGGATGAAATAGGAGATTGGAGATGAAGCCGGATGCCTTGCGAGGCGACCCGGGTGTTGCTCGAGGCTCCTAAATCTGAACTCCGGCGTCCTGACTTCCCAACCTTATAAATCAATCTGCCCTTCGAACAGCCTGATGAAATTATTTGGCTCTGGAGCAAGAAGAACATGACGACACCTTGCTGCAAGTCTGCCCCTCTTGGCAAGCAGAACAACCTCGCCATCAGCAGGATGACACTGACATAATCACATGCTGAAATGCTTATGAGGAATCTCGAGCTCACGTGATGGTCCGGGCGCCGGGAAGAAGCTGAGTTTTCTTATTTAAAAACATCTTTGTTAAGTTAACGCAAATGGCTTTCATTTGTTTCTTTTTTTTTTTTCCACCTAGTCAAAAACCCTCTCACTCACTCTCTCATGCATACAAACACACACACACACACACACACATCACGCATCACACATCACACTCTGCCATATTTTGTGCATGCGGGAATCGTTTACAGCTTTTGGTGTTTTTAAAGGCACCTGGGGAGGAACCATGATGTGGCAGATTTCGGTTGGAAATCTTATAGAAAGTGAGAGTGAGACACACACAGAAAGAAAGATAGAGTAGTGTGTCTGTGTGGTTGCTAAGGAACTGTCTAAATGAGCCAAAATTGTACTGTCTGGTGTCCATCAAAGTGCTATTGCAGGAGCAAGGTAGGAGCTTAAACCATTCTGCTTCTCTTGCTTTCATCTGCAATAAAGTAAAACCTCGACCTGGTACGATGCACAAAAAAACAAAAAAAAAAAGCAAACTAATCCCCTCTAGATGCTTTCATTGTGAAGGAACGGCATCGACAGTTGTTCGCCTGATGGAGTAAGATAATTGTGCTTAATGTATTAGTCATGTGTGATGATCAGGTTAAGAGGGGGAAAAAAACAAGGCTGGATTTTGGATATTCAAACTAATTATGACACATTAAAGCAGACCTGTTATGCAGAATTCACTTCTTAGTCATCTTAGACATTCAGACGTGTCTCCGGGACGAATGCACAAATAAATCTCTTTTCCTTTTCTTTTCTAAAATATTGATTGGCCGAGGCTTATGAAAGCCTTCACTTTCACTATTTTTTCCCCCTCATAGCCCAGTTTGGAAGCTGGGGTCAGACTGCAGGGTCAGCCAGGAGCAGATAGGGTTAAAGGCCATGCTTAGAGGTGCTGGGCCTTGAACCCCAGACCTTCTGATCAGTAATGCAGTCTTAACCATTTGAGCCACCACTGTCCCAGGGGCTTTAAAAAAAAACAAAACAATTGGATTTGCCCCCAATGTGACCTCATATAAGAAGATCCCCACCCCCAGCTTGTTGCTCAGCTCCACAGGTCTCTGGAGGATGACAGCTCATTTACATAAAAACTGACAGGGACATTTGTGAAATAAGGGAGATTTAAAAAAGGCATTTTTTAAAGGGGTATTTTAGCCAGAGCATTAACACACACACACACACACACACACACCTTGGGGGAGCACTGAGATAATTGTATTAAAGAAATAGTCAAATACAGTATGGAACCTTTAATGAGAGAAAATCAGTAAATCCTTAGACTAATCCAAGTCCACTAGGTATCATGTTCCACGATGCTTATTTGTTTAATATATTTAGAATCAGATCTACTATAACAAATAAGCCAAAACACAGTATTGATGCTGATTTGATTTTTTATGTTATACATATGATATAGAAAATGTGTGTGCCAAAGAAGCTACTTCTGTTTAAGTTTAAGTAACATGGAAGTGGCCAATCTTGATTCCCTAAAAATTTCAAGTTGCTAACTTCAGCCGTTTTGGAGAGATGATTTTATATGTGCTTGATTTTCAACGTTATCCTTTCTCTCTTCGAACAATAGTCAAGTAAAATGTAAATTATTCATATTTCTTTATGAGTATTGATACTAAAATTGATGTATGCTTTTAGAAGCAGATGACCTGTAAAAATTGTTGCTTACATTAAAACATCCCATGCAAAATTAAGGATTTTTTTTTTTCTCAAAAAAGCTGTAGTGTCCGTAACCATGTCAAATTCATGTTGCAATATCTTACCACTTTTGCATTTTAGAATGAAACACTTTTTTTTTTTTAGGTTTATGTCTTTTCATGTGAAATCTAAATCTAAACGTCAGTTAAGATCATTGAAAGATTTAAATTAGATTTAAATGCAAAAAAGTTACAGACACTACATAAAAGGGCATGAAATTGTTTATTTTAGCAAATGTGTTTCTTTTTATTTGATAAAAATACATACATATAAAAATATAAACGTGTATGCATATTTACAAAACAGTTCACTTTTTCACCTAGGTGAGACACTTTTTAACACCAATACCATGTTTTGGCTGTATGTAAAATATACATACATACACACGCATTGCTGGCCACAGTATTAGGTACACCTTGCTAGTATTAGTTGGGTTGGACCCCCTTTTTCCGTTCAGAATTGCCTAAATTCACCAGAAACGTTGCCTGCAAAGCGCGAGGGCCATAATCACAGATACCTTTCACCCTAATCATGGACTATTCACCCGTCTTCCATCGGTCAGGTGCCTCAGCGCCCGCACAAACAGCCTGAAAAATAGCTTTTTCCCTGTGGCTCTACAGCTGATCATAGAATGTTAACCGATAAACTACTGCACTGTCACTTTCTGTTTATACTGCACTTCTTTATCCACTATGCATCTTTGCACCATCCATAACTTTTTACTGTTTATCATGGCACTACTGTACAGAATATTCCACCCATATTTATTCTGTATATACTGTATCACGCAGACATTCATATAAGTATATACTGTATATATATTGTGTTATTTATACATGTTATCATCTTGACTTGTCTCATCCACTGCACAATGTTTTCACAGTTATACTGTATATTACAATACCTGCCATATTTTTATTAGGTATAAGGACACACACCTGTCATTTAACACATTTGTTATGTATTGCAAATAGGTACTTATACTCTTCTGTTTAGAAGCTACATGCATTTTATCGGCTTGACAGTAAAGTTGAATCTAATCTAATCTAATTTTTTCATGGCATAGATTCAACAAGATGCTGGAAACATTATTTCGGTCCATCACACACTTGTTGCAGATCCATGATGGGAATCTCCCTTTCCACCACATCCCAAAGGCGCCCTATTGGACTGGAGATCTGGTCGCTGTGGAGGGCATTAGAGCACATTGTCATGTTCAAAAAAACAGTTTGAGATGATTGTAGCTCCGTGACATGACGTGTCATCATGTGGTCATTAAGGGATGGTCATGGTCTGCAGCAATACTCAGGTAGGCTGCGGCATTTAAACGATGCTCAGCTGGTGCTAAGGGCATGGTACAAAGCGTGCCAAGAAAATCATCCTCCACATCATCACACCTCCACCAGCAGCAGCCTGACCCGTTGATACAGTACAAGGCGGGATGGATCCATGCTGCTTCATCCTGCAAATTCTAACCCTTACATCTCAATTGGAGCATATATAATGCAATAATATACTTACAATATATACACACATAAATGTCAGTTTAGTTTATAAAGCCTATATATTGCAAGTATATATTGTTGTCTCACTGTCACTACAACTCACGATTTAAAAACAGGCTCATCCCCTTTTAGACGCAATAATCCCATCATGGACGACATGACCAGAAGAAACAAATCTAGACAATGACTTTTTCTTAAGTAATGTGATCTACTCATTCGTGACCCCCGTACACCTGAAAAATAACCGTCTCCATTTATTTTGTGTCCATGCATGCTCGTTCCCACGTACCAAACCGGTGGCTTCTCCTTCATTTCACGGCTCCCTCCTTGAGAGGAAATTACTGCAATTATTTCATTCAAACAAATGACTCTGCTTTTAAAAGCATCGCTTTTAATCCCTGCTTTTTTTTCCCCCTCCGAAACAATTACACTGCAAGTGCTGGATGTTGAGTCCTTTGAGACATAACACATTCATTCCCACCTGTTTGACTCCTTAAGGTCTGAGATTATTATTATCATCATCATTATTATTATTATTATTTAGTTGTTCTAATGCTAAGAGGAAAAAATTACAATTATGCAATTACAAGAATGAAGAATATAACGCTTTAGATAATGAAAGAGATGATGTTTAATTGGTTATATGACTGTTGTGTATTAGAATTAGTAATAAAAAATTCCACATTAGGATCATGCTTCCCCCACATGCATGTGCTTTCCCTTTCTCAGATGCACGCACACACATAATGAAACCCACACTTACACACTCAAGCTTGTATAGGCTCATTTCCAGGTTTAAAGCTTTCCTGATTAACTCGGCTCCTTCTCCTCACTTGGTCTGTTTCCATATTTCAGGAGAAAGAGAAAAAAAAAAGAAAGAAAGAAAAGAAAAACAAAAAGCATCACTAATTAGTCCATGTCAGCTTTGAGGCACCACTAGGTGGTGCTGAAGAGCCAGTGAAGCCTACAGCCTCCACAGAGCTCCTTGTGAGCACCGACCGGGTCCAAAGATCTGGTACTAATTTGGACGCGCATTTCCTTATGTGTTCTTTCATTCAAAGTCAGAGCAAGCAAATGGACGTCTCAGACCGGCCTATCCTGAAGCCGATTTGAATGCAGGCTATCAATTCACTCCCTGGTTGTTTACCATGCAAAGTCCAAGAGCACAAGATCTGCATGTGTTTTTACACTTAGTCAAAAACTCAAACTTCTTTTTTAGACAAAGAGACGCGCAGGCAGGATCTCCTGACAAACATTTCTCAATCGTGACACCACCGTGGCATTCTCTGTCGAGATGATATTGGTTATAATATGAAGTGTGTTCAAGTCAAACCGGGACTTTCTCATAAATGAAGGAGTAAAACCCACTGGCATTTACAGAAGACTTCAAGCGCAGGACGGTGATGAGACTCTCGGGCGCGGTGACACATTTTTAATGGTGCAAACGTTTTAAAAAAGGTCGTACACACAGTACATGGATAAGGAGCCTGGCTGACCGTATCATGAACATTCAGCGAGTGGAACTTTAAGATCCTTGAAAATCTTGTGGGAAGAGACAGATCTCTGGGTATCAACTGTACATCACACATTACAGGAACTGAAGTAGAAGTTGCTACATCATTAAAACATAGTGCTGATTTATAGTGCCAATTATACACGTTTATACACGTTTGGGCCATTAAGGGAGTTTTTGGGAGGTCTGCATTTCAGACGTGATCCAAGCACGTGGTCCAAGCTCTTCAGACGGAGTTCCTGGGAGGCCGGCGTTTTAGACGTGATCCAAGCACGTGGTCCAAGCTTTTCAGACGGAGTTCCTGGGAGGCCGGCGTTTCAGACGTGATCCAAGCACGTGATCCAAGCTCTTCAGACGGAGTTCCTGGGAGGCCGGCGTTTCAGACGTGATCCAAGCACTAGTGAAATGTTGGAATAAGTGCACTAGTGTAGCGGCGGATTATATAGAGAGTTTTACAGTCTAAAGTGCAAGAGCATAAGATCCACAAGATTTTTTTTTTTCACAAACACAAAACTTCTTCTAGACAGAGAGACGTGCAGGCAGCATTTGTATGCTCGGTTTCTATTCTTATACTGCTAACAAACGTTTTTTGATTGTTACACTACCAAGGCGTTCTCTGTCGAGATGATGCTCGTTATACAATACAAGGTGCGTTCAAGTCATCCAGGACTTTCTTATGAATCAAAGTGTAAAACTCAAGACTTCAGCACAGGATGGCGATGAGACATTTAGTTTTAATAAAGGCCGTACATCCACGAATAAGGATTCTGGCTGATCGTGCCATCAACATTCAGTGAGCAGAACGCCTGATTCTTGAAAATTGATGGACGCCAGTTTGTGTGGGAACTGTGTACACAATCACTCATGCACATTAAGGAACTCGGCCATGGGTTATTGACGCATCCTTTATACAGTCCTGAGCCATTTCCACAGGTTTGGTTCCAAAGGAGTTCCTGGGAGGCCAGCGTTTCAGATGTCATCCAAGGTAGTTTAATGAAATAAAGGTAGTTTTACGATCATGCGTCCTGGCGTATTTAATAATAATAATAATAATAATAAT
>JAOVVA010000004.1:21023750-21038278 GCA_028565275.1 Leiocassis micropogon | reverse complement strand
CAGCCATGATGTTGTGATTGATGCAGAATGTGGTCTGGCATTATCTTGTTGAAAAATGCAGGGTCTTCCCTGAAAGAAAAGACGTCTGGATGGGAGCATATATTGTCTGCATTGATGGTGCCTTTCCAGACATGCATATATATATATATATATACACACACACACATCCATCCATCTATCTAGGAACCTCTTTAGTTCAACTAGGAGACGTGGAGGCCAATGGTGACCTCTAGTCAACATTCATACACTACAGGCCTAATCTGCATGTCTTTGGACTGTGTGAGGAAACCGGAGTACCCGAAGGAAACCAGCCAAGCACCTGCTGGATCCGGACGGACATAAAGGGCTTCATACTAAATATCGATTGTTGTATAGCAAAATTCCTTGGATAAAATACTAAACTACTCTTATTAACTTGTGTGTCATTATTTCAACAAACTGAATTCAGAACTGATTTTCCCTTTTGTCTCAATACTTTCATTTAAATGCAGTGATGGTGTAATATCAACAATTGTTCTCAATGAAAGCATGTGATTCACTCACACTAAATGAACCATTTTGTACAAATCCTACATGCCTAATAGTCCAGAAAAAGTCCAGCCGTCGCCAATATAATGAGAGCGGTTCACGTGACGTCGATGTAACCTGGCAACCTAGGAGAGTGGACTGGAATGTGCATGTGTTAACAATGACTTCACTGTAGTGTAAACTAGGTGCTTATTACATGTATTCCAGTCATTACATGCCTGGATATTTTCCGGACAGACCTCGGATATATTTCTTGAAAAAACAAAACAACAGGAGACGTTACAGAATCAAAGAAGAGAGTCCTGGAAAGAGTCCTTTTAGATATGTGGTTGCCTAAAAGCGCTTATCAAGGCAGGGCTAAATATAAATCAGGTTATTAAACATATTAAGAACACTTATTTCTTATTGTACAGTGGGACAATGAAACAAAAAAGAAAAATCTCCTGACTGTCAGCCACACAAAGCAGATGGTATTTAAGAGCAGTCATTGACTACAGAAAGGTTTTTTTTATTTTTTATTTTTTTTAAAGGACATACAAAGACAGTGAATGTAGGAATGGTGAGGCGTGATTTCTTTCCTTCACTGTAAAAAAAAAAAAAAGTTCGAATAATAATTATACTGACATTTAAACTTAGAAATCAATCTCAAATTGTGTGACTCTTATGGCACATTGTGTCTTTAAGGAGAGCAGCTGACAAATTCCTACTCACCATATGTCCTGTGTAAATGTATAATAATAATAATAATAATAATAATAATAATAATAATTGAACTATGGCTTAATAATAGTTAGCACTGTCGCCTCACATATCCGGGGGTTGCGGGTTCAAGAGGCACTTTCACTCTGAGTTTGGAAGTTCTCCCCATACTGTACTTTGTGGGATTTCTCCAGCTACTCCGGTTTCCTCCCACAGTTCAAAGATATGCCAGTAATGTGTGAGTGAGTGTGTGAGTGTGTATTTATAATAATAATAATAATGCGTTTTATTTTTGATGCACTTCATATTTGAAGTAAATCTCAATGGGTTAGGGTTAAAATCATCAACTGTCTGTGGTGTCCTTAGATATGCTGTGCCTAGTGATGAGTCCAGGGTGTCGCCCTGCCTTAATCCTGGAGCTGCACGATTATTCACATAGAAATCGAAATTATGATACAGACCAGGGTAAAATTATCTAATACTGTATGTATCATAGTATTTAATGTACTGTATGCATAGTCAGGGATTTCTGTAGGGCTTATAATCAGGCAAAAGTAAATATTAATATTATTTTTTTTGGTAAATAATTATTGGCAAACATCCATGTAACGGTATCATTTGTGCTGTTATTTTGTGTTCTTTCTTTCATTCATCCATCTTCTATACCGCTTTATCCTGTATACAGACAGGGTTGCGGGGAGCCTGGAGCCTATCCCAGGAGACTTAGGGTATGAGGCGGGGTTCACTCTGGACAAGAGTGATTTGGTTAATCAATAAGGTTAATTTGGGACTCTGAATCAGGAATGAAACCTTCAACCATGGGGGTGCGAGGCAACAGTGCTAACCACATGCTAACCCTACCATGCTGCCTTATTCGGTGTTATCCTGGATAAATATGATTGAATACTAAATGGTACATGTGATTTTTTTTTTTTTTACCAAACTGTTCAGCATTAGCTCCAGGCCGCCTGCAGACCTACAGTACACAGGATAAGTGGTATAGGTATTGGATGGCTTGATAATATTACTGCTCTTATTAAGAATAATAACTCATTTACTTTTTTTTTTTTTACTTTATCCCCCTTTTTCCGAATTTTTCCGATTTTCTCCCCTAATTTTGGTAGTATCCAATTCCACCCCGCCGCTAGAGGCTCCCACATTAAGCTTCCACCGCCAATCAGTCGGGAGGGCTGCAGACCGACCCACGTGTTTCCTCCAATCCACGTGGCGTCACCGACCATTTTTTCCTAACTGCTCGTTCACGCACCGTTGGGGGCGGCGTAACACACTCGGAGGAACAGCGCTATCTGCCCCCTCCGCAAGCTCACAGACGCCCCTGATTGGCTTGTAGAGACGTCATTAATGTGGGAGCACTGAGTACCTCTCATCCCTCCCCCCCTGAGAGAGCTCGGCCAATCAGCTCATTCTAGGCCTCCGGCTGTGAGAGATTAACAGCATCACCCGGGGATCGAACCAGCGATCTCCAGATGATAGGGCAAGCGCTTTACCATTGCGCCACTCGGAGGCAATTCATTTACTTTTAAGGCTTTTCTGATCATGAGCTTCAGTCTGTGCTGCGTTATTCAGCATGTTCTCCATCGAGTTTCCCCTCATCTCCTGAAACACATCCCTGTAGGTGGATTGGCTTTGATAAATTGCCCCTAGGTGTGAATGACTGTGTCGATGTGTGTGTGTGTGTGTGTGTGCATGTGCATGATGCACGGTAATGGACTTTTGACCTTTCTTCCCGCTGCAATCCCAGGGTCCTGATCCACCATGACCCTAACATGTTTACGAAAGATGGATGACTTATACGTTCAGGTTATATATACTGGTTACACCATTTTTCTACGTTATCCTTGGGGGAAATGGTCAACTAGGCACAGTCTTGTTAAGAAATCTGTGCAAGTGCACTAAAATACATTAGGAAAAGAGGAGAGCTGGGGTGGGGGGGGTGCAGCTGGGGGGCGGAGGTTAAACAAAATATGTTACATTAGTCATGGCATTAAGTGGACCAGCTGAAAGCATTGCCGTTTAATGAATGCAGCTGTGGTATTTCATGTGAATGCGTGGCGCAGACTGAAGCAGGGTTTGTCCTTCGGCGAGGATGTCCTTGTGTTGTTCAGGGGGTTTGCAGAATGTCAAGACCACAGTTGCACAATACACACGTTTAATGTTTGAAAGCATTTGCAGGAATTAAACAAATGGTTTAAATAGTGCATGCATGTTGTAAAAAGACAGTACAGACAGTACTTGTGTCATTTACAAACCTTACAAAAAAAATAAAAATTCCGGATAGCGTTCGTTAAAACGAACGAATGCCTTCTCCAAAGAAATCTTTGCATACACCTTGTTTTCTGCATAAGGCACTGTTTTTTTTCCTTGACACGAGGTTAGAATTATTCATCAGACCCTTATTACTGAATCATTAGGTTCTACCGAACTTCTGAGGCTCGCCAAAGAATTCACTTAACCTTTCAAATGATTAATGATTTAAATGTTTAGGCAGAAGGAAATACAATTTCTGCAAAGTGACTACAAGAAACTCCTTCTTGATGACTATTCGATGCAATGTTATGTAAGCAATTTCATTTTGCTCAGCATTTAATTTAATGGTTTAGCTGTCCGAAGAATATTGCTAGGTTCGAGAGAGAAAGAGAGAGAGATAGTCGATAAAAAAAAAATGTCAGTGAAATGGCGAAACTTGGTCCCAGAGCTAGACTTGAAAGAAAAATTTAAATTTAATAAAATGTTTTGGACAGCATAAAACTCTCATTTCCATAGAAGGGACAGAGAGAGAGAGAGAGAGAGAGAGAGAGACAGAGACAGAGACAGAGAGAGATTTCATATAGCCTGTCCAGAGCACAGCCGCTCGCTCGGTCTCATTACCTGAAGACAGACTGTCGCCATTAAATTGAAATTTAATTTACGAAATTGCATTTTAATGTGCGTATTCCCTTCCATCCGTCCAAATGTGGTTCCCGTCACTGGTGTGTCCTAAGGACATTTAATTGGGCTAATAGAGGAGCCTATTAATAGCAGAGCTTACAGTTTCTATACTATTTCACCCAAACCCATATACCATCCTGATCATATCCAAGACTAATAAAGACTACCTTTAATGCTGCTTTGCATTGCAGTGTACAGTCTTTTACTCTTTTTCTTTTCCGTAAGCACTCATGTCACGGTCTCACCAAATGATGATTTAGTTTGTAACTCGTGAAGTTATCAGCTGCATATCAACACTGAATATAACACCAAGGTTTCGGATGCATCAGCAATAAAATAATCAAGACAACGAATAAACAGCGCATCTCCTATGATCCCTTATCCTGCTCGAAATCAATTCGCATGCATTCCTGTCAAGGATGTAGCGCTGTGAAATGAGGCTGAGCAGGAAATATTCCCAGTCTGAAACCGTGCCTTCTTCTCCACATAATCAAAGGACATTAGAGACTAAGAAGCTTCAAACAGGCCGCATTAAAAAGACAGCATTATAACGATATGACAAAGACGAAGCGTCTGAAGGATATCAAAGCGGACCGTGTGGAAATGCATAATGAGCTCTGGTGCTCTGGTCAATTCCAACGCTGTCCAATGCAACTCCATCCCTGCTTCTGCCCAGCTACTGAGCCTGTACCAGTTCATTAAAGCATGGTGTCAACCCCAATGTGGTACAACGCTGATCTGAAACAGAATGCAAAGGTCCAGCTCATCAGCGGCAAAGGGTGTCTTGAGGGGTTCAGGGATTCACGTTTAAAAAAATATATATAAAATAAATATTTTATCCTGACTAGGAGAAGCATTATTCCCCCGGAGTGCTTATTCAGCAAAGGCTTGAGCAAGAAAGAACTGGAACTGGATATGTTGAGATTAGCATTTTTACATTTTGCTTTCTCTTACTCAGGAAAAAAGATCTGAATCATCTTCTAAATGATAGACACACCGTAGCTTTTTGTACATTCCAGTGTCAAAAGCATCAACACTAAAGCTCCTCATATTGAGAACTAGCTCTCATGAGGAACTGAGGAGCACAGGAAAGGGGGAAGAATACAAGAGACAAATCTTGGAACTTTTTGGGCAGACTTAAGCAACTGTCCTGCACTTGATATGGTTCTTTAGTTGACATCACAACTGCTGGTTATAAGACTGAATCATGACCAGTGTTCACAGCCCCACTGTCTAAAGCCCTGGAAGCCTTTGTCCCCAAACAACCAATCAATGATTACCATTATTTGCAGTGACCTATCCCTGCTTGCCACTGGTCCATCTGACCCATCACTAATTACCATTGCATAATTACCACACACCTCCAGGGTTGACCCATCACTAATCATCGTTATTCCACCTGTCTTATCACTGATCATCGTTATTCCACCTGACCAATCAGTAATCACCATTGTTCTACCTAACATATCACTGATCATCATTGGTCCATCTGACCAATCACTAATCATCGTTATTCCACCTGACATATTACTGATCACCATTGTTCCACCTGACCCATCACTGATCATCGTTATTTCACCTGACCTATCAATAATCACCATTGCGCCACCTGACCTATCACTGATCACCATTGGTCCATCTGACCTACAGTATCACTGATCACCATTGGTCCATCTGACCTATCACTAATCACTGTTATTCCACCTAACCTATCACTAATCACCGTTATTCCACTTGACATATTACTGATCACCATTGTTCCATCTGACCTATCACTAATCACCATTGTTCCACCTGACCCATCACTGATCACCATTGTTCCACCTGACCGATCACTAATCACCATTTTCCCCAGTGATTTACATCTGATCACCAAAGGTCCCAGTTACTATGTAAAAAAAAAAAAAAAAAAAAACAGCTGTCAGTGGTGCACTGACCAAAGAACACAATTCACAGGCTTCAATATTTCTTTGAGCTGTTGTGGGATACCGGGGCACCTGGAGAAATCCCACAAAGCAGAGGAAGAACATGCAAGTAAGTTCAACACACACATGGCCTAGAGGTCAGGTTCGAATCCCTAACCCTGGAGGTGTGTGGTGTATTCAACGGCTTTAACCACTATGGCACTATGTTGCTCCAAATAACAAATTAGAACTCATAATTTGGTATTCTGTTAATGTTCTGTTCTATTCTATTCAAACTGTCTTACGCAACTGATTACAAGGTTTTCATGAATCAGTCTAACACGTCATCTGGCGCCCTTTTTTTTTTTTTTTTTTTAAAGATGCCATAGAGACTTTCCCCTTTAGACACTGCTGAGGGGTAAGAGTCACCACTAGAGGGCACCGATGAGCTGAATGAATACACTTCCCAGTGTGCCAGACAGCAGACAGTCCTTCTGTGCAACATCATCCACAAGAGTGTTTACTGGTGTAGTAGAGTAATATATACCATATCATTATTGTTATAATATATATTATACAATATGCTTATATATGACCCGATATATACTACAAAATATGCTCTTATATATTATTATACTTATATATGAGCTTATGTATAATAATATATAAGCTCATAAGCTCATATATAAGTATAATAACATACACTAATATATTATTATACTATATAATATGCTTAATTGCATAGTGTGTATGTATATGCTTATGGATGAGCCTGCATACGCTTATAATATGCTTTAGTATATAGTATATATTATATAATATGCTTTAGTGTTTACTGGTGTAGTACAGTAATATGTACTATATGCTTACTTATATAGAATATATTATATACAGTAATATGCTTATATAGGAGCATAAATAGGCTTTTTATATGCTTTGTTACATAGTATATGTTATATATGAGCTTATACAGTATAAGCTTAGAATATGCTTTATTATATAGCATATGCTATGTAATATGTCTTATTGTATTAAAAATTTTAGGACATGTGCAAAATGATGGGTATTTTTAAAGGTTATATATGGAATAATAATAAAAAGTTATTATTAAAACTTTTTGACCATACAAATCTATACCATTATTATTTAACTATTCATAAACATCCCACATTTCACAGGTGCTGTTGAGATTTTTTAAATTATTTACTTTTATATTATTTTTATAGTATAAACCTACAGTTATGCTTTACTAGACATAAATTGTCCGGTTCTAAATCTATGAATTAAACCATAGTTAGTCAGTTACAGAGCAGGAGTGTAGTCACCTAACTCCACCCGAATAACGGACATCACCATCATCCTCCTCCTCCTCCTCCTCCTCCCCTCTATTACTACCCTCATCAGGATTTCAAATCCCGCACCGCGAGTGAGAGATTTGAAATCTGGTGCCTGGACCAGAAGGGACGTCCTATTTGGCGCACTGGTCGCATAACTCCTCCTCCAAGCCTCCAACGCGTGATTTGATTGGAGGGCAGTCCGGAAGCCACGCCCCGTTCCTTTATGCATTGGCTGGCAGTGGATCAGCAACGACCTTTAACGCGCAGTGAGAGTGAGTGAGTTGAGTCAGAGAGAGATGTTGAACGGATGGAACCGGCTGAGAGATTAGAGCCGCACTGTTAACAGTTACCCTGACACGGCTTGGATCTGTTCACACTTTGTATTCCGTATCCGATCTGTATCTCACTTGGCTTTCTTTCTTTCCTTTATTTTATTACATTTTTTTTTTGATTGGCTTTCTTTTTGCCTGGACGTCCGTGTGTCATTATCGCAAGGACGCGCAGCAGCTCTTTGACGCGCGATGCGCCGCCGTGCCACGGGCTCCGTTACAGCGCAGATCGGTGGATTTCTGGATCTATATGGCACAAGGCTCTCATAAAGATTCCCGGTGACTCAGTGCGTGCTGCAGCCGCGATCAGAGGGGGACTCACTGCATTCTAATAGAGGAGGAGAGAGGACTCGCCTCGGTCCTGTTACGCGCGCACACACACACACACACACACATACACACACGCACACTACTGGAGCACTTTGTATCTATCTATCTATCTACATCCACGCACTGTATCGCGCACTGGACCTTTCCTTGGGCTTCCTTTGTTTTTAATCTCAAGCAAGAGCGCGCGTAAAAGGATGTAACCTGGCTTTTGATGTTTGCTTTGATCTTTTTTTTTGGTGGGGGGACTGGATAGCGCGCTGTGCGCTGGGTACGTGTGCATTTCTAATCTCTTCTTATTCTGTTCTGTATAGTGTGATTTGATGTGATATGATGAGAAAAAGAGAGAGAGAGGGAATGTCATGCAAAGCTCATGTGTCGCAACAGTTTTTTCCCCCCCCCTCTCTCCATTAAAATAAATAGAGTATAATAGAAAGGGTGCGCGTGAGGGGGGCCATTTCTTATTCTTAACGCATCTGTATTCATAGTGGTGCCTCAAGACGGACAGGTACAGATAGGGGCCCCAGTTTGTGATAAAAAAAAAATATATATATATATATATATAACATTAGGCTTTACATCTTCACGTGAGGATTGTTGAAGGCGCGTCTTTGTAGTTGATGTCGTGCGTATTTGTTTAGAAATGGCTTGAGCACGATAAACAAACACGTCCGACGCGTTTCAAGGTTACATTATTTACACGCTGTTCACGTAGTTGGCTGAGGGAACGAGCAATATTACGCATGAGATGCGCTTTTTTTTTTTTTTTTTTTTTTTACTCCTGAGCCGCATTAAAAAAGAAAACGCATGAAAAAAAAAGAATTAAAAAAAGATTGAATTAATTCAGGAATCAATTTACCCGATGCGATTTGCAAAGCAAACAGTTGTGTGTGTGTGTGTTTTGCAGAATAGAAAGACAGAGTGAGAGAGACAGAGGGGGAATCACAGAAAGGCTGTTCGGTCCTGGAAGCCGGATGGACGGTGGTGATCCAGAGCGCGCAGGCTTTCTGCAGAATATCAATTAGATGTTGAGCCGCAACACCATCGGAGAGCTTGTTTGACGGAGGCTTGCAATGTCTACGGGCATTGTCTCACCATGAACAGACTCGTAACCCGAGGTGTGAATTGTGAGCTCGCTGGACTGATCAACAGGTCGCAAGCGTAAAAAAAAAAAAAAAAAAAGAAAGGCGCATCTCGGAGCCATGGCGCTGGTGTCGACAGGAATGCACCTCTGTTTTTATTTCTCTTTCGTACTCCTGTGGGTGCAAGTGCTGACTCTGAAAAACTTGAACTTTACCATCCTGGAGGAAAAGAACCAAGGTGTGATCGGAAACATCGCCAAAGATGCAGGACTAGAGCTGAGAGAGCAGGGCAAGAAATCCAACTTCAGGGTGCTGGAGAATTCAGCTCCACACCTCATTGATGTGGACCCTGAAAGCGGGCTGCTCTTTATCAAGCAGAGGATTGACAGAGAAACACTGTGCAAACGAAACCCCAAGTGCCAGCTCTCTATGGAAGTGTTCGCCAATGACAAAGAGATCTACATGATTAAAGTAGACATACAGGACATAAACGACAACGTGCCCAGCTTCCCCTCTGATCAGATCGACATCGATATTTCAGAGAACGCCGCCCCGGGCACCCGCTTTCCCCTAGCTGCTGCCTACGACCCCGACACGAAGGAGAACGGCCTTAAGACTTATCAAATTACACGAGATGATTACAGCATATTTTCTCTGGATGTGAAATCCCGGGGAGATGGAACGAAATTTCCTGAACTGGTCGTCCAGAGATCTTTAGACAGAGAGGAACGCAGCCATCACACTCTAATTATAACTGCCACAGATGGAGGGGAGTATCCGAAGACAGGTACCATGCAAATCAATGTGAAAGTTATCGATTCGAACGACAACAGCCCTGTTTTCGAGCAGTCTTCATATGTCGTGGAAATTCCTGAAAATTCTCCACCAGGCACTCTGTTGATAGACTTAAACGCCACTGACCCCGATGAAGGAAGTAATGGACAGGTCACCTATTCTTTGAGTTTCTACGGCTCGGATAGAATCAAGGAACTGTTTTCGATAGACCCGAAAACGGGCATCATAAAAATTCAGGGGAAAATTGACTACGAGGAAAACCCAATTATAGAAATTGACGTTCAGGCTAAGGATCTAGGGCCGAATCCTGTTCCTGGCCATTGTAAAGTCACCGTTAAAGTGCTTGACAGGAATGACAATTGGCCATCAATAGGCTTTGTGGCGGTTCGGCAGGGGGCGGTTAGCGAAGCAGCACCCCCGGGGACTGTCATTGCGCTCGTGAGAGTGACAGACAAGGACTCTGGTCGCAACGGGCAGCTCCAATGTAGGATTTTAGGCAGTGTCCCTTTCAGACTCGAGGAGAACTCGGACAATTTCTACACCGTTGTGACAGATAGGCCTCTGGATCGAGAAGTGAAGGACGAATACAACATTACAATAATGGCCAAAGACAGTGGGAACCCTCCGCTGAACGCGACAAAGTCTTTTACAGTTAAAATACTAGACGAGAACGATAACGCCCCACGGTTCACAAAAATGGTCTACCTCCTTCAGGTGCCTGAAAACAACATCCCAGGAGAATATCTCGGCTCAGTTCTGGCGCATGACCCAGACTTGGGACAAAATGGCACAGTTTCTTATTCCCTCCTTCCGTCTAACGTGAGTGAGGAATCCATTACAACATATGTCAATATCAAGCCAACTGATGGAGCCATTTATGCCCTGAGGAGTTTTAATTATGAGCAGACTAAGTATTTTGATTTTAAGGTCCAGGCTAAAGACTCAGGTAACCCCCACCTGGAGAGTAACACTACGGTGCGCGTGAGTGTTCTCGATGTCAACGACAACATCCCGGTCATCGTGCTGCCGCTGTTGCAGAACGATACAGCCGAGATCCATGTTCCGCGCAACGTTGGAGTGGGCCACGTTATTACAACGGTGAGAGCAGTGGACAACGACTTCGGTGAGAGCGGCCGCCTCACCTACGAGATCTCCGATGGCAACGAGGAGCACCTGTTCGAGATCGATTCCGTGACGGGAGAGGTACGGACCGCTCAGCCGCTCTGGGAAGAGGTGTCTTCTGTGGTGGAGCTCATCATCAAAGTGACCGACCATGGAAAGCCCACGTTGTCCGCCATGGCCAAGCTCGTGGTCAAGGCATATTCGGGACCACTTCCAGAGGGCGAGCCACGCATCAACGCCGAGCAGCACGGCTGGGACGTGTCGCTCCCATTGATTGTCACTCTCAGCGTCATTTCCATCATGCTGCTCGCAGCCATGATTGCAGTCGCCGTCAAGTGCAAGCGGGAGAACAAGGAGATCCGTACCTACAACTGCCGCATCGCAGAGTACTCCCACCCACAGCTGGGCAAGAGCAAAAAGAAGAAGATCAACAAGAATGACATCATGCTGGTGCAGAGTGAAGTGGAGGAACGTGACACCATGAACGTGATGAATGTTGTAAGCAGCCCCTCGCTGGCCACATCGCCGATGTACTTCGATTATCAGACACGCCTTCCTCTTAGCTCACCCAGGTCCGAGGTCATGTACCTCAAACCGACAGCCAACAACCTCAGCGTTCCCCAAGGACACGTGGGTTGCCATACGAGTTTCACAGGGCCTGTGACGAGCACCACAGAGACTCCGGTTAACAGAATGTCAATAATTCAGGTATGTAAGGCATGTTTATGTATGTATATGTCTTCCCTGCTTTTGCTCTCTCCGTGTTAGCTGTTGATGTGAACAAGGGTGAAATTGGAAGTGGAAATAGGGAGGGGGAACAGTTTTGATATGAACATTACTCACTCCTTCCCTTAATGTACAGCAAAGCCTTACCTTTTCATCCATCTTTGATATCCGGTTTCGGCCATTGCAATCCTGTTACAGAGGTATTGTTTAGATGCACTTTCCAGGTAGAAGTGAGAACCTAATAAATAGACAGCTTTGGTGTCTTGCATTCCTTATATGATTAATGCTTTACTGTTTTCGCTCATAAAAGGTACTCACTCTAACGGTCTTGGCAAACGAGCAGAGCTTTAATCAATCGTTGTCTATCCTTATTCATCTCGGTGTCTGATTTTACTTTTATATCAAAATCGCACATCTGATCTCGCAAAGCTTGTGCACCTCTGGAACACCTGTCTATGGCTCGACCACAGACTTTCCCTCTTTCATAGAGGGAAATAAAGAGCTTGCGCGGATTTCTTTCTTTCTTCCTTACTAACGCGTCTTTGTGTGCAGCACTTCCCCTAAGCCACTGACGACTTCTGTGTCTCTGTTAATGCTAAGCCAGTTTGAAGGTATTTGAAATCTGTCGTGTCAAACAAGGCTAAAGTCCCTATTTTAAACTGGTGCAGGCACGCAGCCTGGTGAGATTACAGCTAGCTACAAGCAATTTACCTGTCGCTCTGTCCTTCCTCCTCCCTTTAATGTACGCTTCTGAGGAGCTTTCTGTGCTTACGCGGAGTACAGAGTCTAGTGTTTTTCTAAAGTTAAGTATTTATTTTGCCTTCACTTACCTAACATTTATATATAAAGGTGTGCTCATGGCTGAAGGATGGTGGGTTAATCAGAGCGTCAAGTGAAAAGAGGACGCACGTGAACTAGTTTGACGTCTACGGTATTTCAGAAGCTCATTCACACGTCACACACGTTCGCCATCACAAAGGGTCAATTTGTATATAGATACATACACACAGTATGATATATCTTGTGAATGGGTGTTCAAGGCTATCAGCGTGTGTCTTCATGTATAGCATGCAGACTTTAGGTCAATGGCTGTTTATGATTGGACACCAAATGATAAAAATAAGACGAAGAATCATAAATGCCCGAGCGAACTGCAATTAATCAACCGTCTCTGCATACAAGCTCTCTTACCACCTTTTCAATCTGCGAAATAAAACAAACAAGACTCAAAACATCACACACACCTTAGCTGTGGTGAGAAAACAGTCAAGCTCACAAAGCGTACACACATGATAGAGCTTCGTTCATCTACACAACATAGTGTTGTTTTTTTTTTTTTTTTTTGTTTTGATCGACGGAGGCAGAGCACGTATCCTGTTACTGAAAAAAAAAAAAAAAAAAACAATCAGAGCGCCTGGTAAAAGACGGGGCTGGAGGACGCCATAGATCTGAGAAGGGTTGTTATAGGAAACATGTCAGAAAGCAAAAACTTGAAACTTCTCGAAATCGATCACGCTACACTTCTGTCATTAGTGCATGGAACAGGAATACGCACACACTCACGCATGCACACACACACACACACAGACTTGGGTGCCTTAAAGGGCACCTTAAGTGGCTCCTATCAGGCCTGGAGGCTTTTTAATGGTATTTTATAGCAGGAGGTCCAGAGGTTGGTAACAGCTGGCCACACCATGAGTAGAGCTTGCTTGGAATATGTGTGTGTATGTATGTGTGTGTGTGTGTGTGTGTGTGTGTGTGTTGGTGCCACTGGCTCAAGCTCTTGGCGAGCTGAAACGTCATGTAATTCGCCTGGCAGTGCAGGAGCTCCATGATAACAGGATGGAGGATGAGTAATGGCACTTAATTGCGCTGCAGGCGCCCGGGCATATTACTTACTGACGAATCAAGGTTAAAGAGAATTATCCATGCAATCCCTCCAAGCCAAGAACAAGGGATTTCACTAATTTGTTTAAAAGTGGTTCATCCACTTTGTTTTTTTTTTTTCCTTACCTTGAATCCTACTCAGAGCTTGAATTAAAACACACAGACAGAGAGAGAGAGAAAGAGGGAGAGGATTATCTATTAGGGTTGCTCTTGCATGCAGTTTGAAGGCATGGGTTATAGAAATGAATAACGTTGATGGGTTTTTATTATGTCTCACGTGACCGATAGAGAGTGCACACTTGTGTTCATGATATTCCAGCTTCTGAGTACGGACGGATCGGCATGCAAGCTGAGAAGTGTATGCCATGCATGAGCGATCCTGCCTATAAAAGTCACCTCTAGGTGGAGACAGTCTGCCTGGAAAGTCTCAGAGATGGCTGGACTTTGTTTTTGGGGAAATCTGAACAGAATCGGCATCAAGGTCTTCATGATGTCCAAATCTGAAATCTTTCTGCAGTAAAAATCTGATCAAATCAAACACTTTCCAGTTTAGAATTGACTTAGTTTGGACGTGGGCTGATAGAAACATAAGGAAAGGGCTGCTAAGTATTGTTTTTATTTATTCTTTAATCAATCAATACAACGTTCCACGGATAAGACGAGCGAGTGACTCCGCCAGGATCGCTTTGTGCGCTGATGTAATCGTCGAATGACCCTTAGGCTTCCTGTGATCTTGTTTCTCGTGACATACGGCACTAAAATCTGCTGTCAGGTACTGAGAACCGAGTTCATGATACAGCTTGAAAATTCAATATATGACGTCTAACAAAATACACCCCCACC
>JAOVVA010000004.1:21012710-21023595 GCA_028565275.1 Leiocassis micropogon | reverse complement strand
CTCCTCTCCTCTCTACCTCTTTCCTGTGTGCCCCTCATTTTTCAGAAGCGCTTTCCACACTCAGGCCCTGAGATTTTTTTTTTTTTTTCCCTTTTCCCCAAGCAACTCGATATAGTATAGAAATTGTATCTGCACTTGAGTGAGCAGCCAAAGTGTCTGGTTTCATTTGTTTGTTTCTTACTCTGGATTTTGTGCAAAGAACATAAGGAGTCTTATATACGAGAGAGAAAGAGAGCGAGAATTCAGGGATGGAGTGAAATAAGGAGTCAAAATTACAAGTCAAAAAATTATAATGAACAATTCATTTAAGATTTTATTATCGTTATCCATCATCCATCCATCTAGGAACCTCTGTATTCCGACTAGGGCCAAGGGTGACCATCGTATTTATTCCCTTTTTTTGGTTTACGACTGTGTTTGGAACTCTGGGTCAACATTCACACTCACATTCACACTCACTCACTCACTCATTATCTATACCGCTTTATCCTGTATTCAGGGTCGCGGAGGGCACAAGGCAGGGTACACCCTGGACAGGGTGCCAATCCATCGCAGGAGACACACACATACACACACTCATTCACACACTTCGAGGAATTTGGGAACGCCAATCAGCCTAATCTGCATGTCTTTGCATGACTGTGGGAGGACACCAGGTTACCCGGAGGAAACCCCCTAAGCACTGGGAGAACATGCAAACTCCATGCACACAGACCCGAGGCGGGAATCGAACCCAGACCCCGAAGGTGCAAGGCGACAGAGCTAACCACTAAGTCACCGTGCCTAATTTTCTAATATAAATCTAACAAAAAAGATGTGAAAAAAAGGCAAAAAAAGGAATATTTTTAATGAATAATTTTCTTACTCACTCATCATCTATACCGCTTTATCCTGTATACAGGGTCGCGGGGGCCTGAAGCTTATCCCACTAGATTTGGGGCACGAGGCGGGGCACACCCTGGATAGGCTGCCAATCATTCGCACGCTAATTCATACACTACGGGCACGTTACTCTGCATGTCTTGAGGAGGAAACAAACCAATCACGAGGATAACACGCAAACTCCATGCACACAGACCCCGAGGTGGGAATCAAACCCAGACCCTGAAGGTTCCAGGCGACAGTGCTAACCATTCTACCGCCTTATCATCGAAATATATAGTCCCTTTAATACGTCGCACGTCTTTAGGAGTTGTATTGGCATTATTGTTTCGTCATCACGCTCATTCCCTGTTCTCTCTCTCTTTCTCTCTCTCTCATCCTGCGTGTCTCAGTTTCCCTGCTTTCCATCTCCTCCATTTGTCTGTGCATTAAACAGCCTTATCGGGCTGCCCTTGGTGTATTGTTCTTATTTCCAGATGCTGCGCTACAGTGAATTATTGATGTCAGATTTTTTTTTTTTTTGATACACATATGCAAGATCAATGTGTTTCGCAAGCTACCAGGGAAATGCATCTGAGCTTCTGAATGAGTTACACTGTAGACAGCGCGTGCTTTAAACCCACACCTTGCTTCTTCTTCTTCTTTTTTTTTTCTTTCTTTCAAGTCCTTTGGAATTTGTTTTGTTCTGAGCCGTAGGTTTTATTTGCCACCTTGTTAACACTGTATATATTTGTACGTGTGTGTGTGTGTGTGTGTGTGTGAGAGAGAGAGAGAGGAAGTACAGAATACCCATAGAGAAGTACAAACACTGATCCCTGGTTATATTTACTCCCTCATTAATAAATCAGCAGATTTAGCCAATCAGACACGAGTTTTGGGTGTCAGGATACTTTGAAATCCTTCATTACATGGTCCGTGAGCACAAAAGGAAAAAGTGCGTGTGTGTCCTCATTCATATACAAGCTTTTCGAATTCCTACTCAGATTAACCACGCACCCTCCCTCACGCTCTCAAACCCCAGTTATTTCTGTCTGTGTGACTCAAGCGATGCTTTAGATACAAATTAGAGATGGTTTGAGATTAGCCTAGATTTTTTTTCATATAAAAAGATGAAAATCCATGCTATCCCCCCTCCCCTCCCTCCCTTCCTCCCTTCTACTTAGTTTCTTTTTTGTGCACTAAAGACTGAACTGAGTGGAGAAAATCGTAGCGCTGCGGAAAAAAAAAAAACAACAACAACAAAAAATGAGAAGAATGTCGCCGCTTTAATTAGCGCACTACGAAAAGTGCATGTGCTTAATACACGGGACGTTTGTCGAGCCGCATGCATTATGTATGACAATTCTGGAAATCCAAGTCACGCCGTTGAATTATTTAGCGAGTTGTATAGCGCCATAATCTAGCCCGTGCCAGCCTGCCAGGGTTTGAGATGCGCCGTAAAAATCGGCGGGTTATTATTAACTCATAACCCGATACGTCTTTGTGTCTCCGCGCGAATCTCGGGAATCAATCGGGAGCACGCTGACGTGTCCGAGCGTCTGAAAGGGCAGGGATTGGAAAAATGATTGAGAGGACAGGACGGGTGGATGATTTATTGACCGATGCATGACTTTCCTCTGGAATGCTGAAAAGTCTGAGCATCACCTCTACCACCTGCTTTAAAAAGAAAAAAAAAAAGACATTAGTAGATAGAACATTATACACTACAGTGCATAGATAATGCAGTATAGTGCACTTTCGTATGCGTGTGCACGTGTCAAGGTCTACAAGACATCCTTCTTGAAGGATAAAGAATTATTGCTTACTCGGTGTTGCGTGGTTTGGTTATTTAATTACCCCAGCAGGCAACAGAAGCCATTAGAGGAGAGAGAGAGAGAGAGATGTACAGCATAGGCGTGACGCAAGACCACAAAGACCACTGACCCTTGAAGCCGGAAATACAAAAGTACTTAATCTGCCTGGTCGAGGCATCTCAAGCTCTTGCGGTTTTTGGTTTTCAGACTACATCGTCGTCTTATGGGTTTTTTATCGCGACTCGTGGACACGTCAGACAGGAGCGATACAGGATTTACGACTACTGTACGTTCTGCTTTTCATCTCCAGGCTTAAAATTGCTCTCCGGCAGCCTGCTTGTTTTTCACAGGCTTTTTGAGGTTTTGGGTTTTTTTTTTTTTTTTTTTTCTTCATCGATCTTACAGTAAACAGTGGTTTTCTTCTCCTGTTCTCTCCTCGTACAACGCAGGTGTTTGGAGAAGCAAAGCGCTGTTAGTCCCCGTCAATATTTGCTCGAGCTCCTCCTCGCTGCACACTATAACCTTAACCGCTAATGGTAGACATGCCCGGTGCTGAAAGGCATCATCATTAGACTTGCAATAGATCACACTCAGGTTTGAGCTGATATATGTTTAAGAAAAAGAAAGGGAAAGAAAAAGGGGGGAAAAAAGCATGCTTTTTCTGCTTTACAAAGCAAAGTAATGACATCTTAGCAAGTCGAGATATGGCAAGAATAGACTAATGCATCTAGCAGTTCTTATTATAAGAGTCAAATAAAGCAAAATCTACAATAACATTGATGCTATTCCTAGATCATTTCAAGCTTTATACATTCTTTATCAGTTTATGCTTAAAAAAATTAAAAAATAAACACAAAAAATTACTTTAGATCTGCCAATAAATCAAGCGTAAAAAAAGATTAAGGAATGGCTTTAAATTAGTTTCATAATCATGTATTAAAGGTCCCGTATTTTACTACTTCTACTTCTAACAAGTTAAATCAAGTCTCAGAGCTCCCCCAAAGCGTGTGTTAATTCTCCAGCTGAAATACTCCTCAGATAATGCTGGGAAGGGGATCTTCTTATATGATGTCACAAAAGGGAGAAATCTAATTGGCTTGTATGGATTCAGGTTAATATGAAAATGGAGGGGGGAAAAAAAACACAGGTATAAAAATGGCAGAAAATGGCCCAAATATGTGGAAATATGGAGCAAGCGGGTGACAAGTTATCGGTCGGTCTTCAGCGTTCCACTTGCTGAATGTTCACAGGAACGAGTGCAGTGGGCTCCGAGCCCGCTCGACCAGGATCGTACAGCCTTCTTTAGAAAATTCGCACCGTTCAAATGTCTCATCACCGTACTGCGCTTGAAGTCTCCTGTAAACGTCAATCGCGTTTCTGCCCTTATTTATGAGAAATTTCATCATGATAGAGTCCCGGTTTTGACTTGAACGGCCCTTGTGAAAACTCTTTGCTACAGTATGTTGTAAATCACAAATATTGACCCTCTGGCCTCGGGTTCAAGCTCTGTAATAGTCAAATTGACAATTGCAGCAGTGATGGAGAACTCGATCACTCAAAGCAAATTAGTGCGTTACTGAAATTGGGTAAGTTTTAAGAAGCTTTTAATGAAAAAAGCATGAAAAGCCATGAAACATTAAATACGCAGACACTTTCACGCAGATGTTTTCTATTTTTGGATACTGTGTGCTCTGTGTGCTGTATGTCGTTCTGAAATGGACGGGCGTGTTTTGTTGTTCAGATCCATCTCCACGGCCATGTGACTAAACCAAAATGCTATTTAATAAGAGGTAATAAAAATATACAATAGAATACAGTATACATGATACATGTTTAAATAAATGTCATATAAATGAGAAACCTGAATCTCTTTGGTGCCTCTTTGATTACAAAGTGAAAATCTAAATGTAAAAATCCATGCTGATAACTAAAAGCATATAAACTCAGACTGTAAAGAAATCTCGGATGGTGCTAAAGATCACGGTGCTAATTATAAAGACTGAAGTTGCTCCGCGTGGATTTTCCCATTACGCTAGTACTTTCTGGACGAGGCTCCCGAACAGTAAGAAGCTTTTGAAACTGTCCTCCATCAGAGATGAACAATTTGTTCGCTCCGTGCTGTGACCCCAAAACACACACACACACACACAAAGCTGGGTTTTGTGGTGCACTTTGCCTTGAGGGAATGAATAGAGGCAGGATGCTGCTGAGCCTCCACTGCCTGGGTGGGAACACACAAGATTGTTCAAATCACCAGCTGTGTTTTGAAGTACCATCCTGCTTCTTTATTATTTCAGAATTATGCTGGCGACCCAGCAGGGCATTCCGAACCCTCGAGGGCTCTTGGGATGCTTCTCACGGGCCTCCTTGTGCTTAATTGTCTAAGTGGCAGGATCCACTTTAGGGTTCTGTTTGTTTGATTCAGATGTAGATTCTTTTGTATCGGATGTCCTGTTCGGGAAGAATTTAAGAATTCATACTGTATATCATTAATATATTATAAAAACTAATACGACAAAGGAATAATATATATATATATATATATATATATATATATAGCCATGTGAAATCATGTGCCACCTTTTCCTTCTTTTTTTTTAATGTTGGCACTCACCCAAGTTGAACTCAAGTCGTCTCTTCTTCTTCTTCTTCTTCTTCTTCGAGTGCCCTCAGGTAAGTTCCTATGCTGGGGAACAAGGGTCTTTCTTGTGAGAAGCCAACAGAGAGGGATCTTCTTTTTTTTCCCCCTGCACTCATTTGACTTGGAAAAATCTTCTTTTTTTAACTAGAATAAAATTAATTCTGTTAATTCTTTTTTTTTTTTTTTTCGGCAGACATGTTTTGAAACAAACAGGCTCCTGCGGGGAGTTTCTTTCTAGAAGAATAGTGCATGACAGGTGTAACTGGAATTGTGTAAAGTTACCCAAAGAGGAATTTTTGAAACAAAACATGAAACATTGTGGCGATGTCCATTTGGCACACCGTTTTAAAAGCTAGAATTATTCATAATGTTATTATGAAATGATGCCAAAGGAAAAGTTGACTAAATGACAATGGAACAACGGATGAACAAATATAACTTCAAAACTATACTGCTCAATAACTGAAAGGAATGGTTTGACTTGCACGCCCCTCATATGTTCGAGTCAAACCGGGACTAAGTTGTTGGTCGGAGGGGACCATCCAATCCGCACAGCAACTTGGCACAGATTTTTTATTCCAGATACCCTTCCTAAGGCAACCCTCCCATTTTATCCAGGCTTGGGGCCTGCATCTAGTGGCATCCAGGAGGCCCTTTCGCATAGCAGGCGAGAAACCTACCACTGAGCCTCCAATGCCCGAAAAGTGTTTCCTTATTATCTTTTGAGCAGGATATATTTATTTCCATCTCTCAGCTGAAATACATGTCTGT
The DNA here is from genome assembly GCA_028565275.1 of Leiocassis micropogon. Lineage (NCBI taxonomy): Eukaryota > Metazoa > Chordata > Actinopteri > Siluriformes > Bagridae > Leiocassis > Leiocassis micropogon. The sequence continues at coordinate 21,017,508 of JAOVVA010000004.1, read as the reverse complement.
AACGCTTTACTTCTTGATCACATTTTTAAAGCGACTAATCTAATGGTCTGAGCATGGCCTTGAACTCCATTTCCTGCAGTGAGGGAGCTTACTGTACCATTGGGCTGGTAGTGCCGCTGAGGCTAGTAGATGTACACACAGCGATCAGCCACTACCGAGTGAGTTGAATCATATTGATTATCAATTATATACCGGTAAACTGGTGGCAGGATCATGGACTCCCAAGGCTCATCCATGCCTGTGGGGACCAAAGGCCAGCCTGCCTGGAACGATCCCATAGAAAAGCCAATGTACATTAGCACAGATTTATGAAAAAAAAGTTAATGCTGACTATGATAAAAGGGTATCAGAACACCCAGTGCACCACAGACCTGCCATGTATGGTACTCAGCAGGAAAAGAGATGATAGGGGTTGCCAGGGGTAGCTCAGTGGTTAAGGCATTGGACTACGGTTCGGAAGATCCCAGGTTCAAACCCCACAACCACCAAGTTGCCAGTGTTGGGCCCTTGAGCAAGGCCCTTAACCCTTAACTGCTCAGACGTGTAATGAGATAAAAATTATCTAATGGATAAGAGCGTCTTACATGCCTAAGATGCCGAATGCCTAAATGTAAATGTAAAGAGATCATGATTGTTGATCTTGCCTCCAAACTCCCCAGATCTCAATCTGATTGAGCATCAATGGGATGTGCTGGAACAAGTCTGATCCATGGAGGCCCCACCTTGCGACTTACAGCATTTAAAGGATCTACTGCTAACATCCTGGTGCCAGACACCACAGCACACTGTCAGATGTGTTTTTGAGTCATGCCTCAAGGGGTCAGAGCGTTCTTGGTGGCATAAGGGGAACCGAAATCCTAAGTGGTTTTAACATTAGAGGTTATAATGTTAAATATGTTTAAGTGCAATGTATATTGCTTTGTCAAACAAGGGAAGCTGTTCTGTCCTTCCGAGTCTCCGATCGGAATTCTAAGCAGTGTTAGAAACTTAATGTGGTCACATGTTGTGCAAGCGGTACAAACGTTGTGCGAACACTCCAATTAAAGAATCAGGTTCCGTTGTTTCGTGGGTGCATTTGCAACGTTGCGTTTGGGTCGTTCATTCAACGTTATCTCGACGCCATTTTATCATAGTCATTCTAACTTTCACGAACAACATTGCAACCTAATGACATCTATATGATAGCGGCCATCTAACGTTAGGGGTCCCGTCCAAACTTGTGCCATTTTTTTAATCATTATTCACATACACGGTTATATTATAGGTGTATAATAAAAAGCAGAGAGTAGACCGTTGAGATGTTCACAAGAAAAAACCTCTTCAAACTGCTCAAAGTTTGAGTGAGAAAAACATCCCTCTTGAAAGATGATAAGAAATGTGCTGTGTAATTATGACTAATCTGTAAATGATGTATGGAAATCCTAACTTTGATGTATGGATCATTTGCAAATCACAGCACAGACATTTTGATGATATAAATTAGAAATTATAGTTGTAAATAAATTTGTGCTTGCAATTTTATTAATCTGATTATGGAGCAGTTACGGCTGCGTAATCACATTTAAGTGCAATTGCTTTCCAGAGAGAACGACTCCATGTGGTAAAGTTCGTAATATTAAAGCCTCTTGTTCCTCATGTTTAGTCCTGAATACGGTGTATGTTTATAAAGAAGTTGAATAACAGATGGCATTTTTGGTCGTCACTGATCACAATCCTGATAGGGGACCGGGTGGAGGGGTTTGTCCGTGGGTAATTACAGTACAGAGGTTCGACCTGAGCAGTTGACCTTGTCGTATAGTGTGAACACTCGCTAGCACTCCAGTGAAAGGTTTCTCAGTGTTCCCACTGCGGTTAAATCAATGGTCGGTCCAAATGTGGAACAGGGTTCGCCTTTCCACTGAGGTGCAGCGTGCGCTCGTTTCTTCCCCCCAGTGTTCTTAGATTGCTGAGTTGCAGGACATGTGGGTAATATGAACCCAGCGACTGCGGCCTTGTCTGTTACACGCATCGGGCTTGTCAGCACTTGTGTTTTGTACACAGTCTTATCTGTTTAGGGCAAGTCTTGTTACACCTCACCTTTGGCCGTTTACCTGAGCCCCGCCGTAAATAAAAAGTGCTTTGTTGTCATAAGAGTCCCGGAGCCACAGGGACAGTTAGAGCACTACCCCGGATACCACCTGGTTTTAAGGTGGGGGAAGGATCTGACCCACGGTTGGACCAGCAATCCTAAGAAAAAAAAAATTGTAACAGTTGAAGAGTATCCAAATATGGACGAGTGTTTTGGGCATCGCATCTAGTTTAATCCTAAACCCAGGTTACTGTTTGAGGCTGTACGTTCATGCATGCAGGTGTATTCCTGCCTCATGCCCAGTGCTCCCAGTATAGGCTCTGGATCCACCGAATCCCTGGTCAGTAAAAGCGCCTACTTAAGTCGAACGAACGGAAGTGGTATTCTCCAAATCAATATTTTGCTTTTATTTCTTTCTGGAAGAGGAAGAAAAAAAACTCTTAAAACTCTCCCTTCCTTTCTATCTCCTGAGGAATGCTGGCACAACGGTAATAGACTTCCATACTGGCACTTAATGTCTCTGAGCGAGGGATCACTGGCGCCTTTTTAAACTTAGATCCATCTACAGACTACGGCTCTATGATTGATCCAAAGAAGGAGGAGTTAGTAACTCTTTTCATCCAGTCAGAGAATAGTTTGCAATACAGCCTCTCTCTTTCTCTCTCTTTCTCTCCTTCATTTTTTCTCTTTCCTTCCCCACACACTTGTCATTTTAGATCAGCTGTTTCATGGTTCAAGTCGTGACCTAATCCAGATACCTGATGATGAGATTATCCTGTCATCGACGTGAACTTTGTGCATTCTCCACAAATCGATCGACATAAAAGCCTGTTCAGGAACAAAGCACCCACTCTAAAACAGTTTAATGTTAAGAAGACAGGACATTCGAATAGATGAGGGGTGTTCAAGTCAAACCGGGACTATTGAACACGGTTATGAGAGTTAAACCTCCCTTTATTATTTTTTTTATATATAATCCCCTGCTACACTAATGCACTTATCACAGTGTTTCACTAGTGCTTGGATACCATCAAGATAAAAAGTTTTCTTTGTACGTTGGAGCCATGATCGGACTGCCTGCCTCATATCTGAAACCCTGGCCTCCCAGGAATTCCTTTAATGTCCCAAACATGAAAATGGCTTGGAGTAAGGTTAGGACTATATGGGGATGTGGCAATAACTCTCAGCCAAGTTCCTGTAATGTGCAAGTGGTGTTCGTGAATGATTGTGTGTACAGTTCCCACAGACAGATTACGAGTTGACAAGTTATCTGTCGATTTTTGAGGATCAGACGTTCCACTCGCTGAACGCTCACAGGAACGTAATTCATGGACGTACGGCTTTCCTTGAAACGTTTGCTCCATTCAAATGTTTTACTGCGGCTAAGAGTCTCATCATTGTACTGCGCTTGAAGTCGTTTTTATGACTTCATTCATGAGAAATTTTAAAAGTACCGGTTTGACCCGAACGCCTCTCGTATATGACCACCCTGCACTGCCCTCATCCCCCCCTCCCCTTTTTTTTTTGGTTTGCTTGTTTTTTCCTAAAAAACCATGAGAACTATGATTATTTTCATTTTACACAGGAGCAAATGTGTTCATAACAAACATACTGTAGAAACCACCCAGGTCACATTCGGCTCTGATGCTGTTTTTTTTTTTTTTCTTTAATTTTCCTCAGCTAAACTGGAATACCAGTCCATTACTGGTGTGTCAAACAAAAAAAAAAGGAAAAGAAATAAAAACCCTAGATGCTGAAAAGAAAAGGTTTTCATATGATGAGCAATGCTGCTGTGTCTTTATAAGGTCAAGTGCCTTTTATAGCTGTAGATTGTGTACGGTTGCGTCTTTTGGGTTTCGCTGCTTAATTTCCATAGAATTAATGACTGATGCTTTCCTTGAAAAGTCACTTAAAAGAATGTGCAGGGTTTGGCTGTCTGGCACTGCAGTTTAAGCAGAATGTTCTTTTTTTAAGAACGCACGCACACACACACACACGCACAAACTCAGTATAGTAGGCTACGGAGTTGACAGAAACAGTGGTTCTTTATTCCAGTCCTGGGTGCATGTTTCCCTGCTCTAAGGGCCCTAACACACCGCACCAGTGTCAAAGTAACCAGGGCTGATGAAAAACCCTCTCCAAACACTCGCTCTCCAACACATAAACATGACGGCTGGCGGCCAGTATGTACATAAATTCTGCACATGCTTCTAATGAAATAATTCCAGGTGGTGCCTGCAGTCAGTATTTACATAACTAACTGCTATGACACTGTATTCTTACATTTATAGTACTGTAGAATAGACTCAGAGACACAATGTTCGCTCTTTTTTAAACATGAGCCTAGTTTTTTTTTCTGGTTCTTGGCTAATGCTTCCTTGATTTAAGACCAAGTATTCCTTGTTTTAGGCTAAGTGACCATGTCTTTATGCTAACCATTCCTCGTGTTTACAGCTAAGTATTCCTTACTTTTAGGTTAAGTATTCCTTTATAGAAAACTATTTATTTGTTTTTAGCCTAAGCATTCCTTACTTTTAGGCTAACTTTTCCTTGTTTTTAGACTAATTATTATTTTGTTTTTAGGCTAAATATTTCTTTGTTTTTATGATTATTCCTTTGTTTAGGCTAAGTGATGCTCGCTTTTATGCTAACTTTTCCTTGTTTTTATGCTAACATTTCCTTGTTTTTAGGCTAAGTATTCTTTTTGTTTTTAGGCTAGGTAATCATTTT
>JAOVVA010000004.1:20990996-21001725 GCA_028565275.1 Leiocassis micropogon | reverse complement strand
CCCTCCTTCAATTTCTCCTTCTTTCCTTCCTTCCGTTATTCCATTATCCCTTCCTTCCAACAACAGCGGTTTGTCATTATGACACATCAGTTAAAAAACAACAACAATTATCTCCACGTCTTGTGGAATGGCCATGAAACGAATGAAATGAAGTTAATTCCTGTTATCACTTCTCTATAGCAGCTCTAAACTTCATGACCAGGCCTTTTGTTTTTTCTAAATAATAAAATAAAAATTGCTGACACTGGAGACGACTTCCCCTAAAAAACTTGGGGGCTTGGAGCTTGTTTGTGAACTATGAGCACAAGGAAATGAACACCCTGGATGGGGTGCCAATCCATCTCAGTGCACATGCACACAAATTCACATACCCAATCATACACTCGGGACAATTTAGAAATGCCAATCCGCCTACTGCATGTTTTTGGCCAGTGGGTGGAACCTGGAGTACCTGGAGGAAACCCACCAAGCATGAGGAGAAGATGCAAACTCCATGCAGGTGTGAGGTGACTATGCTAGCGCACTTTATGAACAGTTAAACCTTTTTAAATTTATTTTTAAACACTTCACATGTAGTGAACTAACTTCCCAGGTTAGTTGTTACTATGGAAACAACGATGTATTAGAACAAGCATATTAATCTAAATCTGCTATTTGCCAAGCTGCTGTTGAGAAAATAAGACCTTTTGATCAGATACAATCAAGAACTCGACAACATTGTGGAGGAATATCGGCCGTGGGTAATTTGACAATATTACCAAAAATTAACTGTTTATTACTCTGAACATACCAGAAATACAAAGGACGTTCAAGTCAAACAAGGATTTGTGATGAAATTTCTGTTAAATATAGGCTACGTACATACAGAAATCAGTACGGTGATAAGACTCTTAGCCACTCTTAACCACTGGACTATGGATAACTTGTTGCCAAATTTCAAAAGTCTGTAGGAACTGTACACACAATCATTCACCAACACCGCTTTCACATTACAGGATCTTTAGGGTAATTATTGCCACATTCCCCGTACAGTCCTGACCTCGCTCCAAACATGTTTGGGCCGTTACAGGAGTTCCTGGGAGGCCAGCGTTTCATGACATGAAGCAGGCAGTCCGATCGTGGCTCCGGTGTACTGAGAACACTTTCTACCTCGATCGTATCCAAGCACTTGTAAGATCCTGGGATTAAGTTTTCTGTTATTCTAAACAATCAATGACTCGAATGCCCTTCGTACATCCATATATGATATTTGTTGTCTGTATTATGGTCAAATTTCCAAACCTCTGCAGGGCCAAAACATTTACCAGCTCTACACACATTATGGAGTACATGAATCTCATGAGCTGCACGGACTGAATTCTTAGAGGTTACTTTGGGTAAAAGCTCGAGTCTAAATCTCGAGAAGGTGAAGCCGGGGATATTCATATTTCAAAGCCACCATATTGCTACACGAAGCCAAAGCCTGCGCAGATGAAACCGTGTGACGTGAAATGGAGACACGGGTATAGTGCATTAGTCTTCGTTCGGGCTCGTATTCGGTCATGTCAATATTGTCTGGACCACAGCTCTTGCCGCCTTCTTCCTCCTCTCCACTCCGTATTGACTCGGCACTGCAGAGCAAACACGTTGTGGCAACATTGACGTAACGCAGAGAGCTGAGTAATTGAGCCCTATAAGAGAAGCTGCTATTGGCTTTTCCACTGTTGTCAGATGTTGAAAAGATGAACAGGGACAGAGGAGAAGGGAGAACTACGGCTAGATGGATGACTGTAGAAGTTTATTGAATAACGCGCTCTTCTCGCTTAGAGATGATAATGCTGATAGTCGACAAGCCTGTACACAGCGCGCTTGTGCTGTGAGAACGCGTTCGCCGCACCTTTTGTGTGTGCATGTGTAAATAAAGTACCCCGCAGGAGCGTCTCTGTGATCCTGCCGTTCCCTTTCTTCTCTGCCATTCTTTTCCTTTCCTATTTATATCCATTAGGTCACTGCGGGTTCACAGTTGTGCGAGACGATGTTTGGGAATAGTATAATTGCTGTATTAGTTACATAATTAAAACGTACAAATGTAAGCATTAACAACCTCCTCCGCCCTCCTCTCCCGCTTTCCATCCTCCCCTTTTTTTCTGAATAATTAATCAACCCCATTCACCGGGAGATCTCTAGGCACACCAGGATGTGTTTCCATGTCATGCAACACCTAAATTTCTCTCCCTTCTCCTTCACAGACCGACAACTTCCCCACCGAGCCCAATTACATGGGAAGCAGGCAGCAGTTTGTTCAAAGGTAAGTCCTATTAAATTACTCGCTCAGCTGTCACAGATGCCCGGACACCCTTTCCACCCTCCCCACCCCTTTTGACTAGCGAGTGGAAGTCTCGAATTTAGAAACCCGTCCTGTATAGTTTGTTTACGCTTTTTTAATGTATTTGTCATCATGTAGCAGTTCCACGTTTAAGGATCCGGAGCGGGTGAGTCTGAGGGACAGCGGACATGGGGACAGTGACCAGGCCGACAGCGATCAGGACACCAATAAGGGCTCGTGCTGCGACATGTCCGCCAAGGAAGCGCTGAAGATGAAGGCAACTGGGCTCAAACCTCAACCTCTTGAACAGGGTAAGTATCAGACAAAACTTGTGCCTGTGGAATGTTTTTTTTTTTTTTTTTTTATATTTAAGTAACATGTACAATAGCGCCTTGGGCAGGTAGCTTGGAAACAGACCAAAAAAAACTAGTTTAACTGGCCCGATATTGCTGCAAGGCTTACTGGCGCCAACTACAGGAATTCTTCAGAAGAAGCATGTTTTTTGGATTTCTGCTGTACATAAAATACACAAGAACTAGTATTTAATTTGGCCACCTTTACCTCTGATTACAGCACGCAATGTGGCGGCCACTTCATGTCTGAAAATGATTTCTTATTCTCTCAGAACCACTCTTTCACAATTTGAGCCATGGAGTATTTCCAGTGCTATCAGGGTAAAAAAAAGTCCATAGATGTGATAACCTGGTCATTCAGTACATTCAGGTCATCAGCTGACTTCAGTTTATTGCCGCATAACGTTGCTGAGTCTAGACCTGACCAACTGGAACAACCTCAGATCATAACACTGCCTTCAGAGGCTTGTACAGTGGACACTACACACGATCGCTTCAGGCGCTTCCCTTCTAACCCTGACACACACATCGCTCTGAAATAGGATCAATCTGGACTCAACAGACCTCATGATCTCTTTCCAATGTTCCAAAGTCCAATCTTTATGCTCTAGCAAACTGCAGACTTTTTTTTCCTGATTTGTCTCAATGACAAATGGTTTTCTTATGGACAGCGGTTTAGTCCCAATCCTGTGAGTTCTCATCACATTATGTGCATGTGTGTGTGTGTGTGTGTGTGTGTGGAAATGCTGTTCCTTTCACTATTAAACACAGCTCTGATTTCTACGTCCATTTCTTATGATGCAACTTCACCAAGCGTTTAAATGATCTCCATTCATGTTCTTTGTTTCGGACCACGTTTCTTGCGGCGGTTCCGAACTATTCTTCCAGGTATGAATAATGCCTTGGCCGGTTCCTTAACGCAATTCCAGTATCTCTAATGTTTTTTCTTTGACCCTATCTGAAATGGCCACCTTGGAGACCAGTGTGTGCTCTCCATGCTTGCTTGATTTCCATTACCGTTGATCGGCGAATCATTTTTCACAAGTTCCATGTTTTTCGCTTTAATGCGAGCAGGGTGCAACTAAAATAAATGAGCAAATTTTTCTTTCGACTGGAAAAAAACAAAACAATATACAGTATATGAGAAAGCCCCAAACCACCACCACCTTATCCGAGCTTCGTATTTCAGTACCCTCCTCCTAATATATTGCGTTCTTGGTTTATTAGGCTTTATTGGCGTGATTGTTTTACAGACAACATTGCCAAAGCAATTACAAGTTGGTCGACAACGTACAACGCGCCGCGTGCCAATACATAAACAACATTAATAATTTACTTTGGCTCCCCCGCTATCTCTGACTCTCAGTTCAGTTTAGCGTCGTTTCATTGGCCTGTCTGCTTTTCACACCGCGTTGCCAAAGCAATTACAAGTCGGTACGCGATGCCATAATGCGACGAGATCCCTACATACGACCGACATAGCGTTTCATTCACACTTCCCCGAAACTTTTCCATTCTTCGGCATTCACTGCCCTCGCTCGTGTTGCTCCACACCCGTATTATTCATCGCCATTCTATTGGACCGTCTTCTTTTTTATTTATTTCCCTAATCTCTCTCTTTTTTTTTCCTCCGTTATTTGATCTGCCAAAATGTACAGCCGGTCTGCCTTTCAAAGCCTCTCCTTTTCTCAGTCTTCCCTCTCTCTCTCTTTCTCTATCCGCTTTATAATCTTTCTTTTTTATCTCACACCCCAGCCAGTGCCATTCACTCATGTTTTACTCTCTCTCTCTCTCTCTCTCTCCCTCTCTCATTCTTGTATTCCAGCACCGTTCTCAGTTTATCAAACCAGACAAGCCCATTATGATTTTATAAGCCAAACCACTTTAGCCTCTCCATTTAGTCCATGCTGGGGAAGCGCTGGGAGCGTGCTTCTTTATAACTTTCATAATGGAACATGGAAAGCGACTTATCGCGCAGCAAGAGAAATTACGTGCTCAGCCTGATTAAATATGAATAATTATTCCCCATTCCGTGTCGGTGCGACAAATGACATGTGACATTCGTTGAACAATTCCTTGAACTCCACTGACTGCTCGTGAAAAAAAAAAAAAAAAAAAAAAAAAAAAAAAAGGTTGCGTGCATCCATCCAAGGGCTTGCTGAGTCACATTTAAGACTATTTCACCGTCGCTTTATCCATCAAAAGAGAATCCAAAACCAAAAACACTGTGTGTGTGTGTGTATGTGTGCGCTGGCAGTGAGAATAAATGGCCTGTGAAAAGCTATAAATCAAATATAACAGTACAATTAATCAATAGAACAGAAGGAATCTTCTGCTGTCTCGGTTGAGACAGTGGAGTACTATGCCATTGATGTCTGCCTCGATTTAACTGTTTGTGTGTTTCATTGAGATTCAGGAAGAAAGGATGGGGGGGGGGGGGGTAGTCTGAACACACTGGCAAGAGAAATTGGGCAATTAAAGAGGCCCATATGTTTCTTATTTTTATGACAGTAGTCATTTAATGGTGCATGGGAATAGTTGGAAAATTGCTGAAATTTGCTATTTTAGCTGTGGGATTCTGTCACATGATCGTCAGAGCGCCGTTGTCTCAATCTGTGCGTGTGTGTGTTCGTGATACCTGATACCAGTGTAGCATGGTCAGGTTCGAAGCTGAAAAATAGCAAACTCGCCCCGGAGTACGCGTTACTCCTTTTCATTTCGAAGTCCAGGCAGAAGTCCGGAGACTCGACTGTCGTTACGAGGCGATGAGAGAGCCGTATAGCCGTCGTATTTCAAAAGCAAAGTGATCCATAATGCATTATGTTGCATTATTGCTGCCTGGTTTACAGTAAAGCCTTATAGCTGGTTTTTGCACCAAGCAGGGGGCAGTGTAGCATATGTGTGTGTGTGTGTGTGTGTGGGCAGGGGATGCAGTGCTTGGAGCAACTGTATTCTCGTCATTGGCGGAATGCTTTACCTGGAGAGGCCTCGAGGCTGGTGTTGGCTGGAGCTGCTCGGACAGCGGAGATGGTTTCAGTAAATATTTTCCCTCCTTGTCTACTCGTTCACTTTGCCCTCTGTCTTTTCTTCCTCTTTCCATTCCTGTTTTTTTTTTTTTTCTTTCTGAGAGTCTGCCGGACTTGTCTTTGAACAATGCTTAGGCAAGACTACTGAGCCCCAAAGACATACCAAAGAGACATAACAGGAGAAAGAAAAATATATACTTTTAGAAGAAAAAAAGGAAAAAACTTTGACTAAGATGTGTGAAAGTATATCCAGGTCTGGGCAAAAAGAGGTACAGCTACAGTAGTAAAAATATTCCATAGTAAATAATGTAATATATATATTTTTTCCTTTTTCCAGAGTCTGAGTTTACATAATCTTCATGTACTTGCTGGGTTTCCTCCGGGTACTGTCCGGTTTCCTCCCACAGTCTAAAAACATCCAGATTAGTCTAACTAACGTTCAGAAATATGATTGGTTAGAAGAATTCAGTTTCGTTTATAAATGGTTAGAAACCTACAGGACTTAAATGACTGCGTTTTTAGCCAAGTTTAGGCTTTTTTTTTCCTATTTATTGTCAGCCTAAACCACATTTATGCAGAATTAAGTAATTATTAAAAATAATAATAATAAAAGGAACATTTGCAAAACTGTTAACCGGCTTCTTTTAGCAAACTGTTGTGACGTTAAGAGTCACTCCGGGTTTAGACCTCTCAATAAAAGGACTTTTTTTTCCCCATTGGCATAGTTTTAACAATATATATATTTTTAGATCCCTTCTTTGTCATTGTTTATTAAGCGATAAATCTTCAGTATCACATAGGATTTAACATTTAATACCTTGCTGACAGACAGAGGATTTAATTCTTCCAGAGAGCTGAAGATTTATTCCGCTGCCCTAAGAAGGAAAAGGCTCACACTGTCCACTTGAGCAGTCAGTAAAGCACGCAGCCTGTAGTCATCAAACCCGAAGCGTGGACAGTTCATCCTGTCCATGTGTGTGTCCGTGTTTGTTCACTCCTTAGGCCATGTTTATTAGGCAGTAATTCAGGCAGAGACAGAGAGAGAGAGCAGGCTCGAGGTCCTGCTGCACATAAATAAGCAACGCTGCTCGACTCTCCCTCTCTCTCTCTCTCTCTCCCTCCCTCTCTGTAGCTCTAGGCTTACATACACTGCACTCCAATTAGGACGTACCCTACAGCATTCATTTAGTGGATTCTGGACACAAACATGAAGTGAGATGATTTAAAGAGCAAGGCCGGTATGAATTCTTTAACACATTTGTCTCAGCAGGTCTTTCAACCCGTTTGAAGAAATAGAGCAGACTAAAAAATTGTGCTGATGGATAGACGGATTTATTGTTACCTTTTGAACTCACTCAGGAATTAGGCAGAGAACATCCCTTAGCCACTTCTATATAAATAGAATAAGTTATATATAAATAAGTTTTGTCTGTACATTGGTCAGAACTCATTACCTTATTGCGGATCTGAAACCGGTTTCAGAAAATCGTCTGTCTGTACGTCTGTATGTCTGTCCAGACAGATTTTGTCACATCATCATGCAAAACTGGCTGGACAGAATTGAAAGACACTTTGGCATTTTAGACTTAAGTACTTAGGGATTTGCCTGAAATTAAACCTGTGCCATAATCAAGATGTCGAGTAGAAGTGAAGTTTTGTGCCAGATTAGAAACCGTGAGTTTAGACAGCATTCTGCGCATGCGTCAAACTGCGGGCGTGTCTTAAATCGACCACTGGACAGAATTGAATGAATTTAAGATACTCAACCTAACAAAAATATTATTTTTTTTGTATTAATAAGTTAGGCAGGGAGTTCTGCCGTACAGAAAGACATGTACGCGGGCTTCAAGCTGAAATAATAATGATATCACTGATTATCTCCTCATCAGATTATTTTTAGCTTTAACCTTTTAACTATTTCTACAAACTCTAACAGTATTAGTAAGCTATATATATATATATGTGTGTTTATGTGTGTGTGTGTAAAAGTGATTTCCAACCTCTATTTATTGCGGTATCATTCATAAATTACACAATGGCCATAAGACCTTATTATAGTTATTTGTTTATTTCTCTCTCTCTCCCCACGTGTCGTCTTCTCTCCCCTCTCCCTCTCATCTTACCATAATTGCATAATTGGATTAAAACCAAACTGCTCCAAGCACTCACACACACACACACACACACACACGGTATTCCCCATCCTCACTGTCCAATGCATTAAAGACACATGCCTTCCTGTTTCCCATTTACCGTGTTGCTCTCAAATTGATTCATTAAGCCCCCCAAATTGCGAACGGTGTATTAATTAAGCCGAAGTGTATCACAAGCTGTTTTTTTTTTTTTTTCCTTTCCTTGCCTGGTGTCTATTAATTGGTGATTAATTGATACAAGGACTCGCCCAGAGCAGCAGCGTCTAATCCTGGAACGTCTTCATCAGCCGTTCAGTTCTATTCCTGTCTGTCGTGCGCGGCCACGGAGACGTGTGATGTGCGTGCGTGATAAAGTGTGTGCAAGTGTGTCTGAGCGGTGAGGGGGAGGCGGGGGGAGACGCTTTCTTTAGATCGCCGGGTGAGTGTTCTGGATGACCTCCTCTAATTGCATTTGATTGAAGCGCGATAATCAAATTGCTTCCCCTTTTATTGTCCCTTCTCCTCTCTTTTATTTGCCATACTGGCACGGTAACCTCAGCTTATTACAGAGAGAGCGAGAGCGAGAGATGGAATGTTTTAGAAAGAAAGGCAGGATCTGAGCAACAAAGTGAGAAAGAAAGTTCCTAGGCTTCTGACGTTACTCATCTCCCCTGGTCTCTCTCGCCTGTGTTATTTAATCAGAAGCCCTGTAAAGGTATCGGCATTCGGTGCAGAGAGATGTCATGCTGTATAAGACACACAGGCTCACCCACGGAGAAACTATTGTGTGGAGGCTACCTGAGAGCACTGGCTGATTGATTTGCAATAAACTGAATTGAGCATACTGGTATGTGTGTGTGTGTGTGTGTGTGTGTGTGGGGTGCATTGTAGCAAAGTTGATTCATCTGACCAGATCTAGGTCTCAAATTTCAGAGCACAGAAAGAATAAGCCTGGTGTAACGTTCCATGCGGATGTCTTGACAGAGATTGGCTTTTGTTAGTATGGATCACGTTATGGATTACGATCACAACAAAGTAGAACTTTTATGACTAAATAAGGGGCAATATGAAAATGATTCAGGCTTATATATATATATATATACATACACATTATATACTGTACACACACACACAATATATGAAGGTAGAAAGGTTTCTCAGTACGCCGAAGCCATGATCAGACCCCGTGCTTCACGTCTGAAACCCCGGCCTCCCAGGAACTCCTTTAATGGCTCAAGCATGTGGAAATGTTTTGAAGCGAGGTCAGGATTGTATTTGGGGGGGGGGGGGGGGGGTAAATAACCCCCAATAGGGTTCCTGTAAAGTGGTGTTGATGAATGAGTGTGTGTACAGTTCAAGTTGGTGCTGTCGATTTTTGAGAATGAGACGTCCCACACCCTGAACGTTCATGTGAAAAGGCCTGGGATCGACATTCACGGACAAACGCCTGTCTTTAAAAAGTTTACACCATTTAAATGCTTTATTCGGGACTTGGTAAAGGTGAATCGCTTTTACGCCTAAGACTCGGTTTGACTTAAACGGCCCTCATGTATCCTTTTCCTTTTTTTTATGACTATTATTTTGGGACTGCCTCACACATACACTGCTAGACTATATTCCATGTTAAAAAACTTTTTAGTCCATTTAGACCAGACCGAAAGTGAAGGCACCCTTGAGCTTCTACTGATGGTAGAAAAGTGGGCGGGGCTTCCAGGTCAATATAAAAAGAGTTAGCATTACTGAAAAACATAATTTCTGACATTGTAGTCAGATTTGTTTTTATTCCTTACTACATCACATGCATTTTTTTTTTTTTTTAGCTTTTTCATATTAGAAAGCCAAAAAGAAAAAAAAAGACTAAACATTGCTTCCAAAAAGGAAGCATGGCACCTATATTTTTACTCTTCTATCACATTCGATCTATAAACAGGAGTGAGTGTTTCTCTGCACAGGTACGTGTTAGTGCTCCAATTAAAAGTGTTACCCAGGAGGCCGTGAGCCAATCGTAGTAAATCGCGATACAAAAATAAAGAAATAAACAAACAAATAAATTGAGTCCGCTCGTACCATCGGAAATAAGTCCTTGTACTTTTTACAGCTACAGACCCCTGAAACACATCCACTTCCAAGGAGTCAAACAATTAATTAGCGCTTTCTATCCAGATGCCCTTTTAAGCAGCCTGCTAGAGAGGAAGCGGCTTCCGCGCGACTGCCAGGATTCGGCGCGATCTGTATTGACAGACTTCGAAAGGTCATTTCCCATCATTCATATTTCACACGGCTACAATGCCCGTGTTGTGAAGGCACCGCGTGTTTTCGCCTATTTGTTTTGAAAAGCTTTTCCGCTCCTCACGTCGAGTTCGTCCTCTCTCTCTCTTGCTAACCGACGGGAATAAATTAGCGCTCCGGCTCTCCTCGTAGACGTGTTTTCTGTATCTTCAATTTGAAAAAAAAACATGTAATCCTGCTTGTTCCTTAGTGAAGTTATGCATCTCCATGTTTTTCTTCCTCTCGCCTTTTCACTAGCATAAGTGGAACGGTATGCAAATCGAAGCACAGGCAGCGCGCGTTAGTGTAGAAGTGGTTGTGATTTTCTAGGGCAGTAATGGAGGGACTGTGGGAAAGCAGTAGCAGCAGGAAGGTAATGTCTTTTGAGATCCCTAGTAAAGCTTTTTAAGATCTGGCCAGCCAGATATCAAGCAATTGCGCAGTAAGGGTTCCTAGCTTTTTAAAAAATTATAAAAATAACAAAAATATATACTGGTGGCAGTGATGGAGACCATCTGCACAGTTTATTATTTTTTTTAAATATGTTTTTAAGTTATTATTCTAATCCAAGACTTTTTCAACATATATAAATTGTGCTGCCTGGATCCTAACAGCTGGCTCTTGCTTGGCCAAAAGAAAAAGAAG
>JAOVVA010000004.1:20956208-20984702 GCA_028565275.1 Leiocassis micropogon | reverse complement strand
ATGCGTACTAAGTTATTTGGAATATTATTATAGGAACATTTATATAATGAATTCATTGATTTAAAAAAGAAAAAAAAAAGCCATGTTTTGTTAGATTGGTTTCTAGCTTATCTAGCGAATGAATGGTTGACCAATGTATCCCGAGAAAAATTTGCAAATTAGATAAGACCAGACATTAAATTAGGACAAAAGTATAAAAGAATGGGACCTTATAAAAGAAAAAAAAAGAAAAGACACGCTGCTATGGCCGAGCTGCGTTACTGAAAGATGTAGTGGACTGCGTTCTTAAAACGGCGCCATTACTTTTGTTTTAAAGTCTCTTCACTGCTTTTTTAAAAAATTATTATTATTATTATTATTATTATTATTATTTTATATAAAGTCTGTAAATTAAATTCAGCCTCGTCCAACAAAGCCTCAGATTTACACACGATTGCTGAAAATCAAAATTGCTGTAAATTCAATAGGAATTTTAACTTCAGCACCTTTATGAAATGAAAGAAAAAACAAACAAAAAAAAGAAAATCCACACAAATTGCTTCTTGTAATCACTGTCAACATTGGAACAGGTGTTAAAATTCTAATACTTCTTTTGTTTGTGAATCAAAAAAAAAATATGATGTAGCAGTAAACCTGTTTAAGCAACACGCCACTTTCATTTGTTTTCTGTACACAGATCTTCAGAAGCCTGGTTGCTTTTGCATAACAGAAAGCCCATAAATATCTGACGTCTGTCTGCTGGACTGTGTTTGGTCTTTTATTTTTCTTGATTTACATTTAACAGCTTAACTGGCAGAGAGCATTTGTTTGTTTGTTGTTTCTCTCTCTCGCTCGCTCTCTCTCTCATTCTTTTTCTCTCTCCCTCTCTCTCTTGTTGAGTTCATGTCAGTTTCAACTGACGAACATCTTCATAAGTGTGATAAGCACACATATGCTGGGTTAATTAATGCTGCGCATCTCCCCTGGGTAACAGCAGCCCACATTTCAGTTTTAACCTTTTCTTTTTAAGGCATTGTTGGGTGTATAATTACGATCCGTCTAATTAGCGATCTATTAAAGCTGCTGATGAGATGAGATGAGATGAGGTCGAAATTCTGTGCAGACAATAAACCAAGGCCTTGGAGGTTGCTGGGTCGGGAACCGAAAGGGCGATTCCAAAATCCAGCTGATAAGAAAATGGTGAAAGAAAAACAAATATAAAAATTTTGGTTCCGCTTTACGGTTCCTTAAGGCAATGCGCGCAAGGACATGTGTCTTCATTCCAGAACCTGTTGCGCACCACAACCTGTTTTTGATCATGGTAGGGTTTAACCACCTAGGATTTGGGTTCCCCTTGTGCCAGTGGGCCAGCTCTGTACGACTCCACAAGACCTCTGGGGTGAGGTGTGGTGTCTGGTACCAGGCCATTGGCAGTTTTGGAGCGTTTCCATCATTGCCAGCATTGACTTTTTTGCCAAGTTGTGTTGCATTGGCCAGACCGGACGGGTTGGACTTTCCTCATCGCAGGCATCAAAGAGCCTTATATGCCCATGATCCTGTCACCAGTTTACTGGTATATAATTGATAAATCGATATTAATGTATTAATGTTATGGCTGATCGTTGCACGTGTTGAATCTTCAGTTGCAGGGAGATGACCAATGTCCTAAATCTCAACTATCTAAACGTTTGACCTCTTGAGCTGAAACTGGAACCAGAACAGGTAAAATTCAAGCTACTGTATATCCAGCCTTCGCCGAGGGTGGACTTGTTTAAGGTCGCTATAGCTAAACTTTCTGTTATTACAATAACCCGATTAGGATGAAAATAGCACTTAAGTAGTCCTTTAACCGGCGCATCCCTGCGTTTTTTTTTTGTGTGTGTGCATGTCTCATTATAGCACAAAGACATGAAGTGCTCGTGTGTAGGCCGCACTGGCCGCTGTGCCGTATTGAGCGTGGACAAAGCCAGGCTCAAGGATACTCATCCCCTTTTGTACAAACACGGCTCCTGAAAAGGGAAATTGATTGGGCTTATCGCACAATAATCAGCTTTTGTTATTCCTAGATTTGGCTTCCGCTCCTAGCCTCGGGCTTTTGTTACGACTCGAATAGCCAAATTAAGAACCTGGCTGCATTAAGACATACGAAATTAACTTAATATTTCCATCTGTTCTCAACATAGACCAGACACATAGCTTGTCCACTGATTAGTAATGATCCTGTCCTTTCTTGTCCAGGGCCGAGATTCATGCATGCACTTCCGCTTTCCTTCAGAAGAATTTGCATCTTTACATGCATTCACTTATACTTAAGTGATGCAATTACAGAATCTAATCAGGACCCCTGCTAGTTGCAACGGTTTGTACTGATGAGACCTAAAATTAAAACCATTAACGTTAAAAACCACATAGGATTTAGGTTCCCTTTGTGCCAACCAGGGTGGCTCTGACCCCTCGGGGCTTGCTTGGCACTGCAGGGCCTCTGGTGGTGTCATGTGGTGTTTGGCACCAGGATGTTAACGCCGGTTCCTTTGGGGCCTCTATGAATCGGACGTTTCTTGTCCGGCGCATCGTATCTGTGCTGATCAGATTGGTACTGTATGTAGGAAGTTTGGAGGCCAGGTGAGAAGCCTTGGGCTCTTTCCTTGCTGCGCCCCATGTGTGATTGGCTCTGGTGCACTGGGTGTTCTGGTGCCGTTCTATCATGGCCAGTATTGACTTTTTACAGCGATTTGTGCCGCATTGGCTTTTCCATGGGATCAGACTGGACGGGCTGGCCTTTGGCCCCCGCGTACATGGGAATCTTGGGTCCCCGTGATCCTGTCACCAATTTGCTGGTGATGAATTTTGTTCAGTGCTGATGCTGATGTTCTGACTGATCGGTGTAGTGGATTAAAATAGTTTAATCTTTGGTAGCTCTATGGCATTTGACAGCACAAGCAATTATCGGGTGCTGAGCAACGTCACTGCCTCAAGCAAACACAGAACACGTTCTGTTTTTTTTTGTTAGTTTTTTCCTTCCTTCATCCTTCGCCTTCATTCACCTAGTCACTGTGCATTTTTCATGGATATGCATAATTACATAGAAGTGTTTTATACCGATATTACCATAGAGACAAAATCCATACCTTGAGAAAACGAGCACACCACCCACTACTACTGTGTAGGCGTGCATGTTCGGAGTGTGAGTGATTGCCGTCTCAAGACTGACTCCTGCTTTCCTTTCCTTAGCTTAACGTCACATGGCTCACAGAGTATGCGTGCTCGCGCTTACTCGCTTGCGTGTCAGTGTCCGTCCACAGACTCGGTTGGGGAAGCATGCTGTCCAGAATCGTCATGACTATGACGCCCCAGAAGGAGCTTATGATGATGCGTCCTCTCATCTTGGCACCCTGCCACTTCTTCCCATCTGTCCTCTGTCTTCATTACAGCATGGAATTGTATGTGTGTGTGTGTGTATGTGTGTGTGCGTGTCACAGTTAAGCTGTGACACTAATCCAAAGGACTGTCATAGGAGACTTTAGACGGAGTTAAGGTTTCACCCTTTATTGACTACCACATGGTCTTTTATATTAATCCTCTTTCTCAAACATCGTAATATTCCATACCATCTTAAATTTTTTTTTTTCTGGATTTTTATTTAACGTCCGTTGATTTTAATGCCCTATAAAAAGTACAGTCGTGATCCTGAGAGCTGTGTCAAAACTTAATGATTTTTAAAATAAAGTTTGATTTTGATACATTTGTGAATTAAAAAAAATTGAGAATAGTAAACACTAAAACGAAGGTGTGGATGGAGACACTCCAGGCATCAGCATCCTACCGTGTAATTCTTCGCGTACGCTGCTCCGTAAAACAGTTTTGACTGATGGCTGGTGATTTGAAGAGGTTAAAAGTGTCTACATGACAGCATGTTGAGCTATAAAAAATCCTAATATTTATTTATGTTAAAAAGCTCAGCTTCTAAAGTGCTCCAAGCCCCTAAACCAAAACTTCATGCTCTCCTATGTCCCTTTTCATCTCCCTCATGCTTACCTCATAATGATGGCTTACCGTTCCTCCAGCGGCGCTGCTTTTTTTCGCCATGCTTTCTCCCGTAATTGCCTCACCTTCCTTTTAACACTTTGCTACTCAGCTTCTCCCCAGCTTCCCGTTTTCTCCACCCGCCGAGGCACTGACGTACCCGATACCGCAATTATGTCACGTTAGTTTCAGACAAGGGTTTTTTTTAGTTTTCTTCTCCTTTTTAACCATTCTTTAGGAGGAAACATTTTATCGGGCGCACCAGCAAAGAGGTTTCCTCCGATAAACAGATTGAAGCTGTTTGTACGTGTCAGATTTCATACCACATTAAGCTATGCAAATATTTCTCCCTGCATGAAACGTTTTCCACAGTTTAGTCATGTTTCATATTCAGCCCTAGAGCGTCGGCTTCAAAAGGCATCTTTCTGATCTTCTTTCCTTTTTTCACCCCCACTCCTCTTCCAGTTTATATGTCACTTGTTGTGGCCTGACTGCTTCCTGCAGAGAGCGAGATGACAGACTCATTAGGAGAAATTGGGGAGAAAAGGAACTATGTTGATTTGAGAGTGGTGTAGAGACAAAGCGAGAGAGAGCGTGAGAGAGTGAGTGAGAGCACGAGTGATAGAATATGCCTGATGAAACACTGATAGAGTGCAAAAATGGAGATGAGATGTGAGGATGAGTGGTCGCATACAAGAGAGGACAGTGCTAAACGGAGAGCTCGAGAGCCACAGAGGGAGGGACGGAGGGCAGAAGAAGGGACGGAACAGCAGGCTTTTTCTCAGTAGGAGGCAGGCTTAAGTAGCATACTTCTTCCCCCGCTTCCTGTGGGCTATAAGCCACCTACAGTTAAAATAATAATCAAAAGGAAGCCTGGCGACAGAACGGCACAGTGTGGTGCTCTAGGCAGGGACGGGCACACATACACGCGCACAGTCGCACACAGGAGATCTGTGGGGTTTGGAACACTTAGAGATGATCTGTCAGACCGGCCTTTTCCTTATGTACCTGTTGTACAAGCCTATTTATAAATAGCACTGACTAGAGCCTGAGCCAACACCAAGAAGATCATTTGGCCCAAATGAAGCACCAGGTTGTAATCGACAACAAAATTATTTCAGAAAATTATATTTTCAGAAAGTAGAAAACCTATAGTAGATTTTCTAGGTGGATTCATTTTTACGATGATTAACATAAACTATACAAACTATATAAAAATGTCTATAAATATCTAATATAAATTAACTTCTTCTTGGTAATACATTCTTAAAGGTCACATATATTACTTTTTCTTTAACAAGGTAACGCGGGGTGTTTTGCACATCAGGCATTTTTTATTTGTACCACGCCCTGGAACGAGTGCTCCCCCCCCCACATTATTTTTGTTTTCCGTCCTCGGGTACACTTTCGTATTTAACCTCTTCGATACAGCAGGTGGCAGTATGCACCTAGTTGGTTTGCAAGTCGCCATAAAACACAAAGAGAAGAATAAGAAGTAGTCAATCTTTGTGCTATGCTTGATGTTATTGATACAGTATTTCAGGAAGAAAAAAATGTCAGCAGTGATGCTCTCAAGCTCCTTCCTACTTTTAGGTCAGAGGATGAGATCGGCACATGCCCTGGACACATTCTGAGATTTCGGAGGAGACGCACGGCACTGATGTCACTTTCTAAACAACAGTCCATTTCCGATTGGCTTTCATATCTGATTTGATCAGTGCCCCCGAGTAAGCCATACTATGCTCGAGACGTCTTATTGAAGTGAACCTTGGTGTGGTTCCCGAGCCTGGAACGCTGTTGTGTTCTCACTGATCAAAATGAACCAGACCTTTGAGAAGTGTTCTCGGAAACGATCCCAGGTCCCTAATTTGAAAATGCTCTCAAATGCTGTGTGTGTGTTAATACTCCAGCTGAACTACCACTTAGACAATGTTTCAGTGTCTATGCAAATGAGCTTCTACTGGCCCCCACCCCTCGAGTAAACTAATTGACTTGTTTAAGACCAGGCCTCAACAAAAATTGAAAAAGGGACAAAAAGCAGAACGAAAAGATTAAAATATAAAATTTGCAGCCTAGCTATAGGGAAGAATATATAGATCTAATTATACTGTATCACAGTTGATATCTTTAGTATGCGCTGTATTTTTTTCCCCCCTTCCCTGCCTGTGCAAGATTCAAAGGTCATACCTGAAGACAAGCTAGTTTATATTGGAAGTCTTTAGCATTATCCATCCACAATCATAAATGTCAGAAAAACATGGAGTGGAGGAAGAAAAAAATAACTTTTTTTTTTTTTTACATTCCTGCCACCCACCTTTTGTCTGTCTCTCATGTTGAGTCGTCTGTCTCTCATGTTGAGTCGTCTGTCTCTCATGCACCAGGAGTGGAAGTAGAAGATCGATGTCGGTAGGTCGACCCGCTTAATCTTCAGCTGTTATATCCAGCAATTAACACTGATCTGAGCACAAGAGACAAAGCGTGGAGGATCAATTATGGAGATCCTGACTCTCTGAAACATACACAGTGGTGTTCTAGAGCATGCCTTCGCTCTGCACGTGAGCGTGTGTAAGGGTGCAAAACCTTAAACTTGGTATTTGGTATACCCCTGAGATGATTTTGAAGGTGTAGCTGCTATGTGGATTTGGCAGAAGCTTGGAAAGGAGGAGAGGCCGTCCAGCCATCTGTGAAGAAGGTGGTTGAAATCGGGGAAAAAAAAAAGATTAAAAAGGCCAAATCTCAGGATCAATCCCCTCCCCATGCAGTAAAGCTGGAGATCAGCTTTATTTGTGACAGAACCAGATGAGGGAGTGACCCGCCAACATAATCTAGTCAGGAGCTCGTGATAATGCCTCTTCAGGTTGGTGACACAAGCATAGAGAGAGGCAAAGGGGAAAAAAATAAATAAAAACACCACCTCGGTATCTAGGCAACACCGGGAGCAATTTCTAAGCAGGTAAAACTGATATATGTCCCTTGTGTTCTCGGGGACCTGCTGTAAATTGACTCTCTGTACAGTCTCACGGACTGCTCGGTTTCCGTTCCTTTTCTACTCGGCGAGTAATGCAGATTGCCTCTACACCACCAAGTGCAAGTGTTTCATCACGGACCTGCTGTCTAACCAGAAAATATCGGCACTGCCGAATGCGGGGTTTCGTCTCTCTGCGGGGAATGCGTCACCCTGGCGCGTCGCTATCGGAAGTCGTGCATCGACATCGCTCGTTCTTTACAGACTAGTACAGTAAATTAAAGCGTGATTTGCATTGACGCTGGTTGTTTTTATTTCTATCAAGCTTTAAGGAACAGGCCACCTGAAAGGAAGGTGGCAGGGGTGGTGGTAAGGGAGCATGATGCTGGGAAGGGGAGGGGGACTTGGTGGTGCTGGTGGTGGTGGCAGCAGCAGCAACAGCGGCATTAACCTGTTTTCACTAGTGGCACTAAAGGAAAAAAAAAACAACAGATAGCCATGGCATTCAAAGTCATTTGCATTTTATTTGTTTTCCTCAAACTCGCCATGGCCAGATGTCAGCCCGACTCCCGAGCGTAGTTTAATTAGCTTGAACTCAGCGCTGAAATGTTGACGGCCTTCAGCAGACTGTGACCACTGTAGGATATATTGCTTTGTTCGCGGTACGTGCACTGGGCGTGCAATAAGGACAGAAAGCAGAGGGATGTGTTATCAGACAGCTTTGTGTCATTAATCCCCAATGAAACGGGTTTAGACCCCCCAGTTCTGTGTTTCGAAGCAAATCCGAGCAACACAAGGTCCAGCTGTGTTTTTTTTTTTCAGATTTGTATTTCAGCCTCTTATTGGCGAGATGTTCTGAACAATTCTCCATACCAGGTATTTTTATTTTTTTATGATGAATCTTTTAATAATTTTTAGACATGTGCTTAAACATCTCTGAGCCTGTATAATCCTATTCTGATCCTGTGTAAGCCTAGTAATCTTTGACCTTAATCTTAAAGCACTACAATGTATTTGTGGGGGTATTTTTGTTGTTGCCTTTTTTTTTTTTTTCCCCAGGCCTCTATGAGAGCTTAAATTTATGAAAAGATCCTCCAGCATGGAAATTTGCGTTGCAAGCTTTTATTAAAAAAATTTCATCCTTGATCGTTCATGAATTCGATTGACTTTTGTTCCTTTTGCGTCTGTTTATTTCAATGACACCCTTTTTTTCTTCTTCTTTTTTGAGCATGTTTGAGAAAATACCAATCTTCTTCAAGGGTTATGCTCTGATACAGCTGAAATTCGATATTAGGGAAAAAAAACAGCTCTAAACGATTATCCCTCGACAACACAAAGGCTAATAGTCTCTTATTGCATTTGGTTCAAACATCTCGTTCTAATTTGATCATATTTATGAAACAAAGAGCAAATATATTTATATATTTATATGTATTTTTATCTGGAGCTACAGTGCTTTGAGGGTCTAGACGGTAAGCAGGCCTGTTGTACTCGGCGGAAAAGGAAACGTCAATGCTAACTCAATGGAGGTGAAACTGTAAGCTGCTAGTGCGCTAGCTAGCTAAGGCAGGATATGGGTGGAGGAGATGGAAGATGAGAGTGGACTGGATCATGGCAGGAGTGTGTCAGTTAGCCTTTTTTAACCGCGTTAGCACCGAGCTTTTTGGAAACCAATACTTCAGAGTGAGTCCCAAGTCTCGAGCCTTTGTACGTCTGGGGTTCTGGATTAGCTCAGCTGCTGGTTTCGGGTAACACTGCGAGATCTGATTAGGATGATTTGCTGGTCCTGGGAGCTTGTTGACTTTGTGTAGCTTCAGAGAATTGATAAATATCGCGCTTAACATTCGTGTCATTATTTCCTTCCTGTCTTTGGAAGTCGAGGGGGAAGTGATGGCGCTCGCGAATATCAGCCACTCCATCTCTCATTATGCTGATGTTTCGCCTTCGTGCCAGGTCTCTTATCTGTTAATGGCATGCTTTAGCTTTCTCTTTCCTTCCTGATACCTGTTCGAATAAACTGATGCTTACTAAGTTTTTTATGGTTTTGTGCTGAGAAATAAATCAGCAGTTAGAGGGACACTCGGGCTGTCCACCACATCAGAAACACATGTTCAATCACTATTAAAAAATTGATTGAAATTATTCCCCGGAAAAAAACAGGTGAGTAAACCTATATAAATCTATTCAGATAACTATCGCAATTCATTTGTGATTCCAATATACTGTATATATATATATATATATTTTTTTTATTTCATTTGAGATGGTAAAATGTTGCAGTTCCTTTATAATCCTACAGGTGGAGCACTCAACTGTTCCCACATTCGCAGTGAGAACAGTGTCGCTGTGTGATAGTAGTTAAAGGTATGCATATATAATTAAAAATATATATCAATTATTATATATAAAATTATAATTATTCTATACATTAATTTGATAGGATATTTATAAAATTGTGATACTTATTGAATTGCAATACAAATCGAATTGGCACCTAGGTATCATGATAATATCATGTCTCGTATCATATCAATATCAGCTGCCTGTCTAAGATGCGAATAGCTTAGAGTGCGCCACCTGTAGGATTAAAGAGGAACTGCACAGTTTTGCAACTTTAAATACAACATATAAACATTTTAGAACAATCAGTTTTTGAGTCAGTGTGGCACCACAAGGAATCACGATATGTAACTGAATCGTGATCATTTCCCCCTTACCTATAGTGAAAACGCTCTATAAAAGCCTTTTTTTCAGTTGTGCACAAGTTCTTTAAGGTTTTCTTTTGGAAACTTTAGAAAAAGGACAAATGTAAGGCTTAATTTAAAATGAACCGTGAAAAAAAAAGATGTTCAAACATGTATTTTTAGATCTTAATAATTCATGACAAATACATAAGACAGTGACTAAGTAAAAAAAAAAATGCTATAGTTTTGCTTTAACAAATTCTCCTTGGTTACAGTTTTCCTGTACACCCTTCATTTCATCCTGTTTCTTTTTTTATCCGTCTGAGAGAGATAGAGAGAGACAGAGAGAGACAGAGAGAGACAGAGAGAGAGAGGAACTGGGAGAAGCGATGCTGTGGGAATATTAGCGATGGAAGCAGAGAACGAAGTGTCAGGCAGTGTTTAAGAGCGAGTAGATTAGTGATCAGTAATGTTGGCACAGTTCTCCTCGCCCTAGCACTATCCACTCAGGAGGCTGAACAGCTTGCTCTCAATGACCCACAATCATCAGGCAGAAAGGGCCGGCTTCAGTAGATCAATTACCTCCATGATTACATTCATCAAATGCTTGATTGAAATTCATGAATCCTGTAGAATGAATGTTTTTATCTCTCACAACCCTCTTTTTCTCTCAAATTAGAAAGGACAGTTTTAGTGTCCAGGATTTAACACTTTCGTGACACTTTTTCGTGCCCTTCTCTCACCGGCACGCACCTATTTCGCATGGAAAGCTATATACACACACACACACACACACACACACACACACACACGTTGAGTAATGTAAAAGTCTTCCCGGGACTCCTCATTTCCCCTGTCCTTTGTTCTCCCATGTCTTGTCCTTCTAATAAGAAAGAAGTTGAACCGGTTGCTTGGGGCATGCAGCATGCTAAACAGTGTCTGCTAATGAGAGATCAGAAGCAGCAGAGAGAGAGAGAGAGAGTGCATGTTTAGTAAGCTCGATCTTTGGCTGAGATTTAAGTATCCTGCTGACTGCAGGATAATTGACAGTAGCATAATCCTCTTCTTCCACGCGGCACTCCAGAGAGAGATCACAGTGACAAAGTGATGAAACACGGAAGTACCGAATCCGACTGTGGCAAAAAAACACGAGGTGAAAGAAAAACGACATTCATGTAGCGGAAGCTTATTTGAAACTGGAGAGTCAGATCTGTCACCGTACTTTAGTTTCTTTCATTTTATATGTACGCGTGCGCTTAATCATTATAGAAGAATTTTTCTACAGAAAAACTACTCGAATCTCTCTTATAAAGAGCATTCGTTTTTTAATGCAAGATGCTTTTGGAGAACACTCATTCATTTCAGATTCTTTCATTTGTTGGCGTTTTAAGAGGGGCGTTCGAGTCAAACCGGGACTTTTCACGAACCAACTTTTGCGAGAGAGACACATCTGTCTGTATGAACTGTAAACACAATCATTCAACAACACCACTTGCACATTACAGGAACTTGGCTGGGAGATATTGCCACATCCCCCGTACAGTTCTGACTTCACTTTTTTTCCACATGTTTGGGCCATTAAAGGAGTTCCTGGGAGGCCAGCATTTCAGATGTGAAGCAATTCAATTAAAATTTATTTGTATAGCGCTTTTATCGCAAAGCAGCTTTACAGAGTAAAAAAAAAAAAAAAAAAAATGGAAATTTGTATGAATCAATATGATCAGATTATACCTGAGCAGGGACGAGCAGGGAGTCCTTTCACGGCTCCGGCATACTGAGAAAACTTTATACCTTGATGGTGTCCAAGCACTAGTGAAACGCTGGGATAAGTGCATTAGTGTATTACGGGATTATATAGGGAAATAGGGTTTTTTTTCCCTCTCATGACTGCGTTCTGTTATTCTGCACAATCAAAAGTCCCGTATTGACTTGAACAATAGTTGTATTTATTGGAACATTTGATAACTGAATTTCTGTATCGATCCTTATTGATGTTTCACTACAAACGACTTTGAAGTAAGCAGCTTTTTCAGAGCCTCTCATTACACATAATTTCACAATTCCTGCTTCTACATATATTGAAGTAAATAATTTAAAATCGGAATGTTTCTCTGCCTTGATTTTGACCTCTATATGAGCAAAACGTGATAAACAGGTGTATAAGGCTGTGTTTTTTTTTCGTGCACGTGCACCTCTAAGTCATTTGGGCTTTACGGCTGAATGAGTGACTTTTCCAGCTTTTCATGGAAGATTACACATCTCGAGCTGCAGGCTGCACATGCGCACACACACACACACACACATATATACACACACAGACAAAAGGACACACACAACCACACCTAAAAAAATCCCAGCAGAACGCACAGCATGTCTCTGATCCCCCATGTCCTAATTACAAAGGCTTAAATAAAACACAGGACTGCGTTCTGTTTTCCCCCTTTCTGCTCACAGTAGGGCAGGATGATTCTTAAACCTGTTCAAAAAGGCAAGGTTTTTATTCCTGCAGTCATTGCACATGAAAATACAAAGGATTTTGAGTTCAAAGCTGTGGGTCTCGAACATGTTTAACAAACAAGTGAGGACATTAAACTGATTTGTTTCAGCTTGATCTGGTGCGTCACTGGTTAATGTTCTATAATAATCACGCTATATTATTCCATTAATAAGTGCGCCAATGTTTATCATATCAACATCATATCAGCGGGACGTTTCACTCCTCACATCGGTCTATCGCTAGATAAAAATTCCAATTCTAACAACAGTTTGTCACACTGTTTATGTCGTGTCCAATCTGTTACCATAGCAACGCTCGATGATGCTCAATCCAGCAAATCCGGGCTCCCTTGAGAACCGTTTCCCTTGATGAATTTCTTCATGACAAAGTGTTTTGTATTTGACGTTTCAGTTACTTGGTATTCATTTCTCGTTCTGGTGTGCAAAAGTTATTTATTGCGCACTCCGCTATACTGAATATCGGTTATTTTTGCTCGTGTGACATTGCTTAATCGTTCGAGAGCTGCTGTGGCATCATCAGTGCAGGTGAATTCTAAAATGCCGTATGTTTGTTTATTTGCACCGTTCTGTGTAAACCGTAAAGTCTGTTGTGTGTGAAAACCCCGGGAGGTTGCGCAATTTCTGAATCAGTGAAACTAGCATTGAATCAGTGCCAACAGCATTAACCTGCTGGTGTACCTATTAAAGTGGCCAGCAACTAATCAAGAAGTAAATTGTGACTTTTTTTTTATTAATAATAATCATTTTTCAGATATACCTTACACAGTGAAATTTTTTTTTTTCGCATAATCCAGTTAGGAAGCTGGGGTTAGGGCGCATGGTCAGCCAGGATACAAGGCCCCCTGATGCAGAAAGTGTTAAGGGCCTTGCTCAAGGGCCCAACAGTGGCACCTTGCCGGTGCTGGGCATTGAACCCCTGAAATTCCGATAAGTAACCCAGTAACCCACAGCCTTAACTGACTGATCCACTATCGCCCTACGGTTTGGGGATTCATCCTATCCATCAGCATATTATTTCCAAAATTCTATAAAAGGACAAAAAAAAATTAAAAAATTTAAAAAACAGCTCATGACAGATGACTGTAGCTCCCTAGAACGAGTTAACAGATTTCACAACGACGGTAACACGAGTGCGCTCACCTGTGGTGTAAACGCTCATCAGAGGTAATGTGAGCCACCACTATAGGATGCTGTACGCTCTACGGTAATGCTAAGAATCCATAACGATAAATATAAGCAAACATTGTGTGAATTACAATCCTGGTTACTGGGTGTAAATATCATTAATAATCCTGTAGCAGGTAAAAGCAATAATAAAAACTCTTGTACAATAGAGTAGTAGTATGAAAATAAATGCAATTAGCACGTTTTCTCGTATCCACTCCGCACACTGTCACGCGGTTGTCAAAGGCGATTACATGAAAGGCTGCATAAGCATCCTTCTCTACATCACATGCCTGTGTGGTAAAGGTTAGCACCTTTTTTTCCACCACCCCCAAAGGCCACAGTGCTTCAACCCCCCTGCAGGCTCCGGTTTGAAATCCTAAGACCGCTTTGACTCCTACCGAGCGAATAGAAAAGCAGTGTTCTCTAAACCCCCTCGTCTCCGCCGTCTCCCACGCCTTCTCCGCGTCTACCACTTTTGTCTAAATTTTTTCATTTCCAGCTTCAAGAAGGGGGACCTGGGGAACGTGCATATGGCTATTGATTTGGCTTTTGTTGCACGTGTTTTGGAGAATTCTCCCCCCGCCGTGGTTCTGTCCTCTCAAGGCGGCCCACCCCTCCAGGGGTTCAGCTTTGAACGGTTTAACCGGGCAGTAAAGCCCTGCCGGTATGCCAGGAAAGCATGAAAGGAAAGACTGAATCGAAAGGCTTTTGTCGGCCGCGAGTTAAGGTGGCTCTACCTTTCCGTGGTCGCTTCTCGTCAATGCGCTTCCCCGTTGTGTATCGGTATTCGCTTGGGCACCCTGCAGAGATAAAAGTCAGCTGTGGACAGATGTGTCGTTTGTCTGGAGGGGAAAAAAAGAAGCTATTGGGTGTATATTTGCCTTCTGTGATTGGTTAATGTGATGCGAATTAGGTCAAAGACAAAGCAGTGAACAAGAACATGTAGAAAGCGGTGGCTACAAATGATGTACAGTATCCAGAGGAAACCCACCAAGGACAGAGAGATCATGCAAACCCCATGCGGGAATCGAACCCGGAGGTGCAAGGCGACAGTGTTGACCACTAAGCCACCATATTTAACTTAGGGGGCCCAGTGGACACCCCTAGGACTACAGGCCGGTACTGTAAAAACTGCCCACCGTCTCGTCCAAGAGCGAGGGAGTGTTTTAGGAGCTGGTCAAAGCTTTTTTTTTTTTAATCATGGCAGTACGAGTTCTGAAATGAACCACAGTGAGGCTCTGGGCTGTCTCGTCTAACAAAACATGCAGAAGTACGCCGGCACATATGATCGTCTGTGACCTACTTGAAGACGTGCGTAGTTAAAGACCCCTCATTCCCATCTGTGGAATTTAAACCGCACTCGTTTACAGTTGCTCTCATTTCCATATATGACACATTTTCTGTGGTGTGATCTGCAGACGGATCCTGTTGCGCACATAGCTTCTCACCCACACACACCCACACAGATCCCCCCCAGGTTGTCAGGTGCTATGTCTGTCGCCGATGCCCGAAGACCTGTTCAAGCTGCCTCATGTAGCCTCTCATTTCTTTCTTTTTTTGTTCTCCTCTCATCTCTGTCTCTCTGTCACTCAGTGATCGTTCCTCTCCAAAAGCCCACTCAACCCCTACCACCTCTTACACAAAATCCTACCAGCTGCGCCGCAGCCTGCCAGGACACAGGTGCTGGCGCTCTGATGCCTCGCTAGTCATGCTGGGCCATGGTACAAGATGCGACACAGATACCCAGCTAGCGGCCCGCTACCCTGCGGAGCTGCCATGCTGCACTGTGCCCATTTTTCCACAAGTGCCAATCTATAGTAGGCCCCTCCACTGTAATTCTCCCTGTACAAGGTCATTATTATCTCTGGTGTTCTGTTCGAGTAAAAAAAAAAAAAAAAAAAAAAAACACAGAACACTACTAAAAGTACAATGTTTTTTTTTTCCCACCAGGAAACCGAATGTCTTTGAATTAATTACTCAAATAACTTAATGCAAAAATAAAAAATAATAATAAATAAAAGGTCAGAGTAACAAAGGTGAATTATGCCGAGCCCCTAAAAAGACATGAAAGACAAAGTACATAGAAATAAAGAAAAAATTAATTGTATAAAAGAACAAATGTGTCTTTTTATTTAGAGATCATCCAAACTTTTTGCAAAACCCAGCGTATCCAGATGTATTTAAACAGAGCTGTAAACACAATAATTGAGGTCCTGTATCCAAGAGTTCACAGTCACTGGAATGGCCTTGTATAGTTTCTGACACGTCCCACGCCTATGGTTTGGTCTGGGCAAAAAATTTATTTTTTTTTTTTTCTGAACAAGGACTAATTTTTTTTTCTAGTAGATGAGTCATTTCTCCCGCCTTTCATTGCTGTATAGATGTCGAGTCATAAATCTTGTTGTCTGGTAATAAAACGTGCCGGTGCACTGGGCACTGGGTCTGACATGCAGGTGACATTTAGGGAAATCAAGCTGTCTTTCATCAAATGTCCTGGAGATCATGGTAAGCTTTTAAAATAGCAGGAAATACTTTTTTTTTTTTTATATATATATATATAAGCGGGTAAACAACATCTTAAATCCCCTGACTGATCCAGGTTACTCTGCTGAAACGTGCCAATCATTGTCATCTTACACTACAGCACACGCTGTGCCATAGTGTGAAATTATTCAGTAAGGATTTTCCAGGAGACATTTAGGAGGATTTTAGTTATCTAATAAGCGTAGAAGCGCAACGTTAAACGCACAAGATCTTACAGTACGCTCTGTAAGCGACATGCCGGCATTAACATCTCAGAATATTTTTTAATCCACTCAAATTTGGGACATTATAAAACACCCATTTTGAGGCTGTTCTGACAAACAGAATAAGAAGAGAAAGACTGTTCTGTTTTTATTGTGTGCATATTTAAGAGTTTTTCATTTATAATGACAACTAATAGCTTTATTTCCTTTTTATATAAAATCTTTTTTTTTTTTTTATATATAGACATCGTACCCATCTTTAGCCCTTAACAGACCAGACATGTACTGTAGCTCCATATCAGTAATGTTTATATCGCAAAACAGGTTAAAATTGAGGACATCTTTATGAAATAACACTTTAATAGCCATACAAAATGGATCGGTTGCTACTATGTTTCTCAGTAATTCTCTGAAACATCTTTAGTATTCCTGAAAATTACCATCCTGATGAATTATCCTGCTTCAGCGTGCAATGCAAACTAGTGAATTTTCATAATAGGTTCCCTTTAAGGCTTGAAAATCTTCCCATCACTGATTGCAACGTTTTATTAAATTGCTCCTAAACACGGCAAACAACAGAATCATCTGTCCATCATCTTTTGCTCTTTTCTGTTCAATCTTTCTTTCTTTCCGTTGCTCTCCCATCCCTTGTCCTTTTTCTGCCTCCTATCCCTTTCTCTCCTATTTCTCTTCCTCCCTCTCAAAGCTTTGGATTTGCAAGCCCTTAATCTTTATTTTTCTTGCAAGCACATCATTTCACGTTTTCGTATTCGGCTTATTTATTTATTGCTTAATTTACTTTACTTGTTTGCTCACCTCATTTTTATGGTCTTATCCACCTTTACATTGTCTGTCTGATGGCTGTGACAGAGAGACAGAGAGAGAAAGGTTGGAAGGTATCTCTGGTTGTTGGCTAAGCGAGGCAGCGAGTCACAAGCGTTGCTGTGGGAGCAGCTTAGCGAGAGAGCGCAGATAGCGGGCCTGAAAAATAGGGATGCTAATAAAAGATTTGGCAAGAGCCCTTAATGCACCCAGTCTGAGCATTAGGAATACACTAGAGCCTCAGCTCCTCCTTGCACTACTTTTCCCTTCTCGCAGACTCTCTATAATGCTGTCCGCAAAAAAAAAAAAAAAAAAAAAACCTCACACTTCCCGTTTTCCTAAGAGAGAGCAAAAGAAAGATCTAGAGAGGGGAAAAAGAAAAAAAAACAAAACAATTGGCACTGAAGAATGTAGACTTCGTTTGGGAGTGTGAGGCGAGGGCTTGTTTACTCTTAACTGTCCTGGATTCCTCTGTACCTCCAGAGAAAAAGTTGTTGTTGTTTTAGTTTTCCTTCAAAAATTCTATCATGTTTAAAAAAGAAATAAAATAAATAAAAACCTCAGTGTAAAACTCCTGCTTTGGCAGAATCAGGCTACTTCGACATTGAGACACTTTTTATAATCTCCCTATTCAAGAATATCCATTTTGTTATTGTAGTAATATGATTTCTATTAGTGCCGTCAGTCGATTAAAACATTTAACCTAGTTAATCGCAGTCATAGTCTAAGATGAATCGCGATTAATCACAATTTTAAAATACAGAAATTTACTTCCATTATAAACGTGCAAAAAAAAATGCATGACAAACTGGTTGGAGGAAACAGATTATATGCAGTTTTATAATATGTCAAACATTAACATTTTACAAATGTTAGATTAAATCTCTTGAATGAGACTGCGTGCAGTGACTTGATAGTATGGGGGTTTGTCCAAACCACTGATGGCAGTGCTCGAACCCGGGTCCTCAAATCCGAAAAAAATCATTAGCCTAGAGCCTTAGACACCTCAGCTTACATTTAATTTATTCCTGTAAAAATAGTTCACCTTGAAGGTAGCTTAAGCACACATTTTTGGTTTTATCCAAACTTCCATCTAGAAGCTTTATACAATGAAACTTGCCATTCAGCGCACCTGGTGATGTTTCCTCAGTCAACTTATTATCCGCGTTAAACGTGCCATTATCACACATTATCACATTATGGGAAGCCATTAGGGTCAAACTTGATCATATAATTCATTTGTGTTAAAAATAATCATGCATTAAAACCATTAAATTAATCACTTAATCACAGATTAAGGCACTGAGTTACTGATCGGGGGTTCGAACCCCAGCTCCGCCAGGTTGCCGCTGTTGGGCCCTTGAGCAAGGCCCTTAACACTTTTTTTACTCCTGGGGCACCATATAATGGGGGACACTGCGCTCTGACCCCTGCCTACTAACAAAAATCACTAAAAGATGATGCAAAGAATAAAAAATTTCACTGTATATGTGACTAATAAAGGCCGAACTTATAGTTAAACATTCTATCTTTGACACTTAGCGATGGGAATCACCAGGGATCACCTGATATATCACATCACCATACCTAGGTGCGATTTTGTTAATATGAAAAAATGGAAGAGTTGTTAGAATTTGGAACTAATTTAGCAAATGCAAACATATACAAATGAAAAAATAATAAAAAAAATAATTACATTTGAAATCAGTATGGTTTCAGCACAGGAAAGAATCGTGATACTGAGTCCACTTTTTTCCCTCCATCTCTAATGATAGCTCTTCTTGATGACTAGTAGATTGAGGTGTGTGTGTGTGTGTTTGTTGGGTCATGGAAGCAGATTTAGTTATTGGATCCTGCCAATCTTTTCCCAGCATCCCCTCAGGTCTAAAACAACACCCTGATACAGTTTGATGTTCTGTCATTACAAGTGTCGTAAAACTGCTGGCCTTCTCAGATCCTCTGCCTAGAGTGTGAGGAGATTTACCATACGCATCATCATTAGCCTGATAAATGTCCACAGGAGAATCCTAGCATGTGGTTGAAGCTGTGCAATTTCCAATAAAAGGACCACGGCGTGCCTTGACAGCAGGGCTTTTTTCTTTTTTTTTTCCTTCTTCCTGTCAATGCTAGTAATTGCGGAGTTGATAGGAAATTCCTGCGCCTGCAGCCGACTGAGATAATGCATGTTGATCCCACCGGTCATATATAGTGTCACAGAAATGAGGGCTCTTCTTCCGATCGATATATAGATTTGTGTGCGGATAGTCAGGAAAGCGCAGGAATAGCAGCTTTACAGTTTTAATTAAGTGGATCCAAAAAAAGCCAATAACCGTGCACGTGTGTGTGCGCGCATGTGTGCGACTCTGCCTGTGCCCGCATTACATCGCACTCGGCTTCCTGATTTGTAGCAGCTTCCTTCTGAATCACGCGCGATATTGTTAAGAAATCAAGG
The DNA here is from genome assembly GCA_028565275.1 of Leiocassis micropogon. Taxonomy (NCBI): domain Eukaryota; kingdom Metazoa; phylum Chordata; class Actinopteri; order Siluriformes; family Bagridae; genus Leiocassis; species Leiocassis micropogon. Next base: position 20,965,346 of record JAOVVA010000004.1, on the reverse strand, counting down.
GCAGTTGTTCCAGCCAGGCATGCCTAATGTATATGTATAGGGGGGTTCAGTTCGTCCTGATTGGCTGCATAGAGATCCGTCAGCTGCGGATTATTTATGCCTTAATATGGCCCTGGTTGAACGAGCAATCAGTCCTGAGAAGTCGTATTCCGGATTATGTTGTACTCGGCATTCGGTTTGGTTCAGATGATCTCACAATAATAATCTTGGCACTTATAAGCATAATAGGAGTGTCTACATATTTTTTTTTAAAAATGGACTAGAAGTTTAATATTGTTTTAACATTCATTTGCATATTATTTTCTCTTGGCTCACGTCAACGTCTATGGTGAGGCTATACGATCCATTCATGACATAATATTCACGCGAAAAGGGTTCCGCATTCTAAAAACACAAGACGACAATCATAACTAAATTCAAAGCTACATACTTCTTAATTCTAAAGGATATTTTGAAGTCTCTATTTTTAGATATGTAGGCAGATTTTTTTGTTCATTTCTTATGTGACCAGATCAGAGACATCAGGGGTTAAAAAAAAAATAAAAAAAATGTAGTTCTGTAAGTGTCTGATGAAATTTCTGAAAAGCAAACGTAACATACGTTCAATTCAAACCAGGACTTGTGATGAAATTTCTGGTGAATGAGGGCGTAAAAACTGATTGATGTTTACAGAAGACTTCAAGCACAGTACGTCCGTGAATGCCGTTCCCGTGAACGTTCAGCGAGAAGAGATGCATTAGTCTGTGGGAAGTGTACACACAATCATTCGCCAACACCACTTGCACGTTACAGGAACTCACAGGAGCTGGAAGTTATTGGCACATCAAAGTCCTGACTTCTGTCCTGGGCCATTAAATGAATTCCTGGGAGGCCAGTATTTCAGACATGAAGCAGACAGGCTGAGAAAATGTTCAATCCTTGATGGTGAAACATTGGGATCGGTGCATTAGAGAGAGAGAGGGGGCTCCAAGCCATTTCCACATGTTTCGGAAATGAAGAGTTCCTGGGAGGCCAGCGTTTTAGGGATTACACAGGGATGACTCAACGGATTATATAGAGAAATAAAGGGAGCTGTCACTCTCATAACGATATTCTGTTATTCTGTACAATCATAAGTCCCGGTTTGACTTGAACACCCCTTGATGTGCTTTTTTTTCCTTTCTTTTTTTTCAGTTAAAAAAAAAAACGTTCCTTTGTTTTTTTATTGCCCCGTAGTTTTGGCGGAATAGAAATCTTTTTCCCACACATAAGCGATAAAAATATATATATATATATATATATTAATAATAATTTTAAAAAATGCACAATGCTCACAAAACATGACATTAGAGTTACAGTGTGTTATACATTATTATCTTCTGGAAGTGGCACAGAAGTGACTGAGCCAAAAATGATAGAATTGTTCCAGTAAACTTTATGCAACTGAACTCGAAATAAGAAATCCGAAAGCTTTGAAGAAGAAGAAAAATAATAAAACAAAAATGCAATTGCATCTGAGCACAGGAATTTCCCAGAGAAATGACTCCTGCCAGCCCTCACATACACACCCACATGCAGCCGACAATGCAGTGTTTAGCGAAAAAAAACAACGCAAGGAAATCCTGTTCTACTTTTCACCCCTGCGTTTGTGTTTACGTGTCGGAGATCACACTGGGAACCAGCCACCCCACCTTTTTCCTCAATAAAGTGTACTGCATCTCAAATGTCAAGCTCTCTCACAGGGTTTCCCAGCACCTAACCCCGCTCAGTCTCTCTCATCTCCCCGTCTATGAGAGTTCTCCTCTCCCCTGGGCTCGGTGTGTATCTGCTGACCCTTCACACTGCAATTCCCTCTCTATTAACACCCCCCCCCAACCCACAACCCACCACACACACATACACACACTCACACACACACACACACACACACTGAACCAGAGCTGCTTGGACACGGACAAAAAATCCCCCCACCGTTTGAGGTGAACGGGTTCACATTCTCCGTCAGTCACCTTGATACAGTACACACACGCACACACACACACACACACTCCAAATTATGTTTGTGTTCTAGAACCCTAAACTCTGACTTTGTCGTAAGTAGCTACAATCTGGAGTTGGAGTTAACACCCCTCCGCCCCGCCATGCTCTGTTGGGAAACAAGGCTTTGATAAATCTGAAAAACTTCTTTTCAAGGTTAACCGCCTCCCTAAACACACACATACATAAACCCACACACACAGCAGGGAATGGGGGGGGGGGGGGGGGGGGCGGTTTTTGGTTGGAAATCAAAAACAATGGCAACACAGGAGTCAAAGAGAGACATGATCATATTTCATCACAACGTCAGCCTTTTCTTTTCTTTTTTTTTTTTGACAATACAGGTATGCAAAATTTGATTAATGAGGATTAATAAGGTCGAAGGTCGATCATTTATTTTCAGATTATTTATTTATTTTCACGAGTCTTGGATCCGAAAGGAATGCAAACTATAAACGCCGATATTTTTCAGTGAGTACCATGAAAAACCCAATCTTGTATACATTATATTGTTTTAAATCATAAGGAAGGAAAAGTCTTTTTTTTTTTTTTTTTCAGCCTTACTTTTATGACCTTAATGCAAAAATTCATTTTAAAAAAGTGCTTTGTTTTAATTGAGCGTTATTACAGAAGAGGATCGAGAATCAATCACACCAGCTCCTCTTGGAAAAGAAACAACAACCAAAAAAAAAAGATTTTGTGATGCACAAAAAAAAGTCACCACCTGGATTTAACTAAACAAATAGTTAAGAGCCTTCCGCTAGATAATTACTGCAGTGATTAATATGGATCAGCTGGAAACAAGTTATTTAACTCCAATTGATGCAGTGAGTAGCTTCTCATTTCTTAAACAACCATGACAGAAGACATATCGTGTGGCCATGGCAAAGATTTCAGAAGGGTCAAATGATTGTCCTGAATCAAGCAAAGAAAACTAAGGAGATTGGTGAAGCTACTAAAATTGGGTTAAGAACTGAACAACACATTATTTATTATTAAAACCTGGAAGGATGGTGGTGAACCATCATCTTCGAGAAAGAAATGTGGTCGGAAAAAAACATCCTGAATGAGCGCGATGACGGACCACTTAAACGCTTAGTGAAGTTAAATCTGAGAAAAAAAAGTAGAACTGTTAGAATAGTGAAAGTAGGAGCATTTCCATGCACACAATGCAAAGAGAGCTGAAGGGATTGGGAGTAAACAGCTGTGCAGCCTTAGGAACACCACTTAAAAGTGAGGATAATTAAGGAAAAACTTGTTTCAAATTTGCTTAGAATGTCTGAGGACTCCAGATTATTATTTTTTTTATTTTGGATTTTTTCCCGATTTTCTCCCTAATTTAGTCGTGTCCAATTCCTCCCCGTCACTAGGGGGCTCCCACATTAATGCTACTACTACCACTCAGTCGGGAGGGCCGAAGACTATCACGCGTTTCCTCCGAACCACATGATGCCAGCCGACCGCATCTTTTCGAACTGCTCGCTCACACACCCTTGGGGGCGGTATAACACACTCGGAGGACAGCGCTATCCGCTCCATTCGCTTGTGTGAGCTCACAGACGCCCCAGATTGGCTGTAGAACCGTGATTAACGTGGGAGCACGTAGTACCTCTCATCCCTCCCCTCTGAGAGAGCTCTAGACCTCCGGCTGCGAGAGGTTAGAGCATCACCCGGGAATCGAACCAGCGATCCCCGGATGATAGGGCGAGCACTTTACGATGACTCCAGATTTATTCCGTTCCAGAGGGTAAGTAGAGTAGTCATGGTAGGCAGCGCCTACTCCTCGTACCCTAGTACAACCCCTGTTATGATCTGGGGTTGGTCAGATCCAATTTTTAGCATTACTATGTGTCCTAGAAATGAGGCCAGCTGACGACCTGAATGTACTGAATGACCAGGTTTTTCAAAGATCAATGGATTTTTTTTCTTCCCTGATGGCACAGCCATATTCCTAAATGACGACGCCAGGATGCATCAGGTTCAAATTGTGAAAAAATTGTTCAGGGAGCATTTTCACACATGGATCGGCCACCAGGGAGTCCAGACCTTAACCCCATTGAGAATCTTTGGGATGTGCTTGAGAAGGCTGTACGCAGTGGTTCGAGTCTCCCATCATCAATACCAAGTGTTGGAGAGAAAGTAATGCGACTCTGGGCTGAAGTGAATATTGTGACATTGCATAAGCTTATCGAAACAATGCCATAGCTATAATCAAAGCAGAAGGCGATCCAACGGAATATTAGAGTGTGCAGATTTTCTTTTGGCTGGGCAGAGTATAATGTACATAATAAGATTTCCAGATAAATACGTTAGTGCTAGAAAGTAAGCAGCTGGCTGACATTTTTCTGTCCTTCCATCTTATGTGCTGCTGTGGACGTTTCTGGAAAAACTAACGTTTATTTTTCCATTACATCTCGTGATAGCATTGTGGCTTTTAATTACTTCACTGATGACATTTCATCGATTTTACTGATGATCCCGATGTCCCGGGTGTAATTTCAGACGATCAGATCAACTGCATGCCTTACACTGAATAGCCACAAACACTTAAAAGGGTGAGAATGCAATTTCGAAGTAAATAACGTAACAAAAAAAGGACTCACGTTCGATTTAAGAATATTAAATTAAAGACCCAAGATCAAAGAGCGTACCTCGTCCCGTCAGCGGCCCCCAGGCCACGTCTCGAATGATGGAGCAGTGACGAGACATAACGCGTTTAAGCGTTAATGATTTGTTCACATCTATAAAGGAGAGCGATTCCAAGCGTTTTATGTCTTACCAGCTTTAAACCGAGTCTGAACAGATGTAATGTGAGTTTTGAACTCGAAGGTGAGAATTAAGGCATGCTTCTCTTTCCAATCATCTTGAAACATTCTGTTTAAGAGAAAGCCATGAAGCTAATTAGAGAGGAGAAGATAAATGAAAAATGTAAGGGGAAAAAAACATCAAAAGACTGAAAAGACTTATTTCTAAGACCTTCTGGTAACTAATTTGCATCAGCGCATGGACAAAAAGCACAAGGGAGGATCGGCTATGTATACATGCAAAAAGAGCATACATCTTGTACTTATAGGTCCCATATTTGACTGTTTCTGCAACACCGGTCTCAGAGCTCCCCAAAATGTGTGTGTGTGTGTTAATGCTCCAGCTGAAATGTGCTGTTTTAGTGGCTATGTAAAGGAGCTACTGCTGAGCCACACCCTCCCAGAGATCAGCAGAGCTGAGCAACAAGCCAGAGGGAGGGGCTCTTCTTATATGATGTCACATTAGGAGGAAATATCTAATTAGCCAACCCCTCAAAAAAAAAAATGTAAAAAGGATATTTTTTATGTCTTAAACTGACCTTTGCATAATAGTTCCCCTTTAAAGGATTGCACACGAACGGTTGGACGGTATACACAGGGTTTATTCTGGTACTGAACCTCTGAGACATTACTAGGTGTAAATGACTCTCGACTGTATCAAATGAGTCAAACGCTTAGAGGAACACTGCTACATATAACAAGCACCTCTGGGAGCCTAAGAAGCGCGTGTAGAAGGCAGTGTGTAGCCCTGGACTCTTTAGACTAGGAAAAAGGGTTTAAATGTTCTTAGACATGTTTCGGGGCATCCGTTTTGTTGTTTTATGCAATAAAAATGAAAGAACAAACAAGAGATCTGGAGATAGTTACAGTAAATTTACAGTAATTTATTATTTTTTTGTTTTGATCAGGTTTGCACCAGAGCCGGAGGACTTGTAGTGCTTTGGTACTAGATTATTGAAAATGTTACTTTTCAGAAATTCATGAAGTCTTCTTGTTCTTCCCACCTTGCTTACCTTCTGAAATAGTGAAATCCTCAGGATATTAAATATACATGACGTGTCGTTTGTAAAGCATAAATCACTGCACAGAGCAGCAGGCCCTGCTTCGTGTTGACACTCTATCTCTCTCTCTCTCACATACACACAGTGCTTTGTCAGAAGCATAGCCATACCTTCATCCCTTTGTGTTTCAATATTCGCAGGACATCACCTGTTCATCCCTCAGTTTCTCTCAGTCGGTGTGTCCTTTGCACTAGGATTTGCTAGGTCCTCATGTACGAGTGTCTGTGTGTTCGGGGTGTGGGTCTCCTGTCTGTCTCCAAACACGCCTCAAACCAATAATAATCCAAAATGAGGATGAAAGGGGTGGACACTGACACACACACACACACACACACACGTAAGCCACCACACTTTGCGGCATGCTGTGCTAGGCACTTGGTTGAAAGATACAAGGCGGCTGCCATGGGAGAGCTTCAAAGCCCAGTGACATAAATTTATGATACCAGCTCCAGACATTTTTTGCCAAAAACGGAGCTGCTGTTGTTTTGCACTGGTCTGGCAGGGTGGAGAGAGGGAGAGATGACTGAGAGAGAGAGAAGATGGAGTCCTCACTGCCATCTCCTTGATCATGCTTATTGAGACCATTCACTCAACCAGCTGCTCCCCCTGTCCCATCCCTGAAAGTAAAGCCCACTTCAGATCTCAGACATGTGATATATAAATAGTATAGGATGCATTTGTACTATATAACTGCATTGTAAACTTTTATTCGGACACAATAAACCTCACACAATAATCTCTCTTCATCATTATCCCTCTTGACCTACCAAGTCCGACACAGGAATACACTCTGATACACATTTCTGGCCACGACTCTGGAATTTTCAAAGATGTCTCCTGTTTATACAACATGCTTTTAGAGCGACAAGTCGGCGCAGCTATAACATCGTCTCCGGATCGAGAAACGTAAATGAGGCGCCGTTCACCTGTGACCACTAGTATGGTATCAGACACCAGTATCGATACTCAGATGCTCAGAGTACAGGTACAAAATCAGGACTGGTGATTTAGATTGTACTCAGTTAACCCGTAACCCCTTCTAGTAGTAACTGCTCGTCAGTGTTACGGCATGACCTTGCGTATTGGAACTGATTGGAATCTCTTCAGCACTTTTTTTAAAATTGATTTAGCCTTGTTAAATGGTTCAGTATAGAAGAAGAGAAAAGAAAGAAACCAAAAAAATTCTATAATACATAAAACAACACACACATACACGACATAGTATATCACGTCCAGATTCTATAAGGGGTGTTCAAGTCAAACCGGGACTAGTGATGACATTTCTGGTGAATGAAGGCGTAAGTGATTGACATTTACAGAAAACTTCAAGCATAGTATGGTGATGAGACTTTTAGGCGTAGTAAAAACATTTCAAAGGTGCCTACATTTTAAAGAAGGCTGTAGGTCCATGAATGACGAGGTGGCTCAAGCCATTTCCACATGTTTGGGACATTAAAGAAGTTCCTGGGAGTCCAGGGTTTCAGACATTAAGCAGGCAGTCTGAGAAAACAATGTACCCTGATGGCATTCAAGCACTAGTGAAATGCTGGTGCATTGGTGTAGCAGGGGAATATATGGAGGAAAATAAGGAGAATTTTTGTTATTCTACAGAATCAAAAATCGCGGTTTGATTTGAACAACCCTGTATTATGTTCTCACCATTTCAGGTTTTTCATCTGCCATATCACAAGTCGCTTTATCATAATTCAATTATTCAATGCAGATGATATACACAGATATACAAACAGCAATGTGAAAGGGAAAGCACACATGCAGTAGTAGTATTACAGTCAAATCGTACATCGTTATATGTAGTGATATAGAAGATGTGGTCTTTCGAGACAGTGCTCTCTCTTTATTAAAAAATTACATCAGTCCAAGCTTGTTCAAAAGCAGTATTATGGACAGCATGAGGCAATGCTAAGGCAATGTGAGACCAGCCTTAGTTGATCTGTACCATCTCTGGGTCTTTGATCTGCTTTTCATTTTAAATATATTTTTATAGCAATTATGGAGATATAAATAAATTAATTAATAAATTAATTTTAAACTAATTCATCTTGCTTGTTTTCCCCTTGTTTGCAGAAGAGGACTGCGTGAACTGCACTGACGAGTGCCGGGTCCTGGGTCACTCAGACCGCTGCTGGATGCCACAGTTCCCGGCACCAGGCATGGCACAGGCTGAGGGTCTCGACTACCGCACAAACCTGTTTGTACCGGCAGGAATGGAGGCTGTGGCAACCGAGCCAGAGAACTATGAGGCAACGGGGAACACCAGCGGCAAGAAAACCTTCTGCACTTTTGGGAAAGAGCGACGCGAGCACTCTGTCCTGGTCGCCAACGTCAAGCCCTACCTCAAGGGAAAGCGTGCTCTCAGCCCGCTGCTCCAGGAAGTGCCCTCAGCTTCATGCAGCCCTACCAAGGGAACCAAAGGCGTAGCAGACGGAGCCGAGGTCAATCCCAGCACCAGCCACTACGAAGGACCCAACGGACTATACACGTCTCCTGGAAAGCAGAGCAGAGATCAGGGTTACTGCGCGCTAGCCGCATCGGATCCCGTAGCCAAAGTGCTGTTGGAGGCACGCTCGCGTATCAGCCAGGAAACGGCTAACGAGCCGGACGGAGCGCCGGAGCACGGAGGAGGAGAGCTGAGCCGAGGAGGCATGGACGCCGAGCAGGTGGTCAGAGACATTGATAAACTTCTGCAGGACTGCCGAGGCAACGAGGCTACGGTGGTGAGGAAGTGAACAGACTGATGAAATAAAAAAATAACGCAAGAAGACAAAACTGTGAAAGAGGGCGAGAGTCTGTGAGATAAGAAACACACTCAAAGAGTGAGGTGCTCGTGCAGTTTGGTAAAGTTGGACAGAAAAACTTATCTAAAAAAATAATAATAATAATGAATAAGCCAGGTTTTCTGGACGCCATGTTGTGTTTTTGTGGGGGAGGGGATTCTTAGGGAACTCAGAAGTTGCTGTTTCTGGCTTCTTAGCAAGCTTTTTTTCTTCAAGTGCCCACCAGCTGTAAACTTTCTTTCTGACTCGGAACGCCACAAACCGCAAGGACACGCAAAGGATTCTGACAATCGCGACGTAGAAACGTTGAACACTCCAAATCACGCGGTTGGCTCTGATTGAGACCGAAATCGAACCGCGACCTTCTCTATTAGTTTCTCTTTTCTTTTTTTTCCTGACTTTGTAATATCATTGTATGAAATCCTGAATAATCTCTGATTATCTCTGATCTATAGGGAGGGG
>JAOVVA010000004.1:20924840-20935794 GCA_028565275.1 Leiocassis micropogon | reverse complement strand
ATCAGTCCAATTGTAGCAGTTTAAATGACCTCGATTTGCTCAGGATCATTATTTTGTACTTTGGATCAGAACTGGTAGGTTTGTATCCTAACTAAAGCAGATACAGTAGATAGACAAATCAATAATATTTTTCATTGTTTTTCAATAACAAGGCAAAACTGATATTGTGCATTAACTATTTAAAATATTGCAAATAGGTACAAATAGGAGTATCTGAGTCTGTGTGAAGTACATGTTGCTTAGTTATTATGCTTGTTGTCTGCTCTTAGGTCTTGTTAATCATATGTAGGCCATAACGGATTACTAACTGATGATAGGAAATATCAACAATGTAGGAATATGATTATGCAAATACTTTATTTGGAAAGGCAATGCGAATAAAACCCAGATGTAACGCATGCACAGGGGCCCATTGTGAAAAAGTTCCGCCAATGATCGCTGTATTAAAGCACTTTTTGTTGTGTGATTGTGGTTAAGTACTTTCCATGCATGCAATAGAACCTGCCAATAGGTTAGGAGATGCAAATATAAGCATATCTCTAGAGCTTGATGAGAAGACATAATATAGTGTAGATAAGCGTAGGTGTAATATTTAACCAAGTCAGACAGACAAACTGTGGGCATCAGTTTCACAGGAAAGAAAAGTGAAAAACACATCAGGTTTGCATGGGCACTTTTTTTTTTTTTTTTTTTTTTTTACGAAAAAATGTTTAATTCATTGTAACGACAGACATTACATCACACCCTTAGTTGCTGTTTTTATGTCTATACATGAGTGCAGACTTCTGTCTCTCCTACAACACACACCGCTCATAAACGTCCCACCTATCTTGAGCGAAAAAAGATACGGCCATAGGGTGATTAAGCCCTGCAAGACATTTCTGGTATGATTAGAGGGCAGGAGCGTTTTGAAAGCCCTCCCGATGCCAATGAAATGAAAACGAGTTGATGAGAAGGGCCAGCCTCAGTGGAGCTGCCATCAGCAGGACACAAACATACATCTGTGTACTAAACCACCAGGAAGTTCACTCTGTTGGCTAATAACAACACTGTTCAAGCAGAATATTGCCTACCAACAGGGCTGAATTGACATTTGGGACATGGAGGAGTCGTGCGAGTGTCAACGGAGTGGGGAAAAGTAGCGCTTAATTTATGTTTTTAATATTGAATTGATGGAAAGGTGATTTAAATGGAGTTATGAAACAGCTTGGAAGAGAGACCACATACGAAAGAAGATCTAATTTCTTACTAGATGCTTCTTTTGTTTGTTTTTCCCTTTATATATTAATGATCAGGTTGGTTGCCTAAAAACATTTGAGTTTTCATTATTTCGCGTTTGACACCTTTAGCATAGTACTGATGTCAGAATGTCTGTTATTTACAGCACCTGCAGTATTTATGATCATCTTGTTTGCCAAATACACACTGAATGCTAGCAAATATGTACCTTTAAAGCTGTGCCCGCTATTCACAACAGGGATTTTTGGTTGTCGAGATGTTGTGTTGACATTAATTTAGCAATGTTGAGGATGTTGGTACTGTATTAGGTTGCTGTTAAAATCAGAACTACTTTGATGGAAATATGTTGATTACATAACGTTGAACCTAACACAATATTGCAAAAACAACTTTATATTACAATATAACAATCTTAACACCAAACCAATGGCCTAAGCAGGACCAGAACTCCAGTCGGTGCAGTAAAAACACTGGACCACTGGCGAACAATGCTAGTAAAGGAGTGTACATGACAACAAGCACCACAAACAATACCAAACAACATTATTCACTCTCTCACTCACCCATCGTCTACACTACTTTATTCTGTATACAGGGTCGTGGGGGGTCCTGGAGCCTATCCCAGGAAACACAGGGCATGGTGTATCAATCCATCTCAGGGCACACACATACACACTCACACACTACAGGCAATATGGGAATGCCAATTAGTCTAATCTGCATAAAACCAGAAATTTAAAAAGAAAAACTGTTCCAGTTTGGATATTGTTTAAATAGCATCGTACAGTAGAGTAATTTGTAAGCTGATATGCATCTCACGTTAGTATTTTCAAAAGAAAATGAAGCAGGGAGGTAACTTTACAAAAGTAAGAGATGCATGACATGAGATACACACGTGTACTGTATGGGAAGCTGTTGCATCCGTCTCAAACCCTGTTAGAAACGTAAGGGACCATGGATCAGCATAAATGCTTCAAATAAAGGCTACAATTTTGTTATTTTGAGGTTCAATTTGCAAAGTTGTGCTTGTGTCGTTCATTCAACGTTCATTTAATCCAAAACAAGTAGTTTTGATAGCATGACGACTTGAAGAGTCCAGCCAATTAAATTATTTAAGTATCCGTGTTCTTTGCCCCAAAATAAACAACTACCATGTTAGATACTGATCGTCCTTTGGCAAAATCACAAGAAAAAACAGAAAACTTTCAAAAAGTCACTTTCACTTGCACATGGGACCTGGTACAGGTTATTTTAAGCATTTCGCATGTTCTCTGGAGCCCCAAGGATGTAATGACTTCTATGAGTTTATATTGTTAAGATAGACAGAATTAAAACTATGCATCGAGCACCATTGCTACTCAGCTTTACATCATCTGATGATCTTGAAAAGTAGCTGGGAATAAACATGCATAAGTAATGCATGTAAAATTTAACATCAAAGCATAGTGAGAAGGAAACTTTTCAGGGTAAAGTAGTAAAGGTTTGTATTAAACCATAATTTAAAAGGATGAATGGAGCGGAAGTCATGAGGTGGATTCCTATAACACCAGATATCAAAGTTTGATGATAAGGTTTTATGTTAACACTTAGAATTTTATAGAATTTCATCTACACTGGATTAGATTAGCTGGAGTCCTCCATGTTAATGACTCCGTGTACGTTTATGTTCTCTTTTACTCTTTTTCCAATTTCCTTTTTAATTGCAGAATCGGTTCCATCACAGGTCTAGGGTATTAGACATCACAGTGCTAAATTTGTCCAATTCTAACCAGACATAATGAAAAATTTCACAACTTTTTATTTACCCTGAATGGTCTTTTAGTCATCAGGCCCACGCTGCCGTAAATAAACCGCCACACGGTTCCAGATCCAGTTTTGGAATCTAATGGAACGTCTTCTTAACGCTCCTGACTTCGTGATCAAAATAAACGTGGCAGATGACAGTTCAGCCCATCTGTCATTGGCCGTTGATCTCACATGCATGACGTCAAGATTGGGCTTTCGTTGTGTGACAGTTGGCACATCCCCCCCACCACCACCACCACCACTACCAGCAGAACCTCACTTACACACCACACAATGTTTAAGCGTAAACATATTTACTATTTTAAATTGCGGGGAAGGTGGTAATGGGATTGTCAGTAGATCAGAGGGGTTCAGATATAATCTGGGAGGATAATCATTTAAGATCAGCCTAAAACCAGGAGGGGAAATCAACCTTAGAATTGGTACAGTTATCCTGTAGAGAGGTTCAGGCATGATCTGTTGTTCCAATTTAGTTTTTCCAATAGATTATCTCATAAAGATTATAATCATTAATGAACACTTGAATAAACACTTATTTTAACTGTATCGTGCCTAGAAGACGTGCATCAATATAATAAATATGGCTTAGTTGTTAGTGCTGTCGCCTTGCACCTCCAGGGTCTCGGTTTAATTCCCACCCCGGGTCTGTGTGCATGGAGTTTGCATGTTCTCCCCGTGTTTGGTGGGTTTCCTCCGGGTACTCCGGTTTCAAAGACATGCAGATTAGGATAATTGGCATTCCCAAAGTGATTGTAGTGTATGAATGTGAGTGTGTGTATGTATGTACTGTATGTGTGTGTGCTCTGCGATGGATTGGCACCCCATCCCCGGTGTACCCTAACTCTCCTGGGATAGGCTCTGGTCTAAAAGAGGAATACACAATCATTGAGTGAGTGAGTGAGTGAGTGAGTGGTATAATGCTTGGATATAAATTAGTGGCTTAGGTGGTTAATGCTCTGGTTTACTAATCAGAGAGTTGCAGGTTCAAGCCCTGCCACCACCAGGTCACCATGGTTGAGACCTTGAGCAAGACCCTTAACCCCATGCCACATACACCACAGGCACTGAATACAGTGAAACCCCAAGCTTGGTTAGAAAATTGGAGGGTTGTGAGGTGAAGGGCACCTGGGGTAAAACCTATACCGGATTTTGTGGATCAAATGATCTGATGTGGAGACCTCTACGATAAAAGTGACAAAGCAAAAAAGTGATATAAATTCTGGATACGAATTTTAAAAGCCATATATTTCTAGCTTTCTGTCCCTAATGAGCAAGCCGGAGGTGATGGTGGCAAGGAAAAACTCCCTGAGACAACATGAGGCAGAAACCTTGCAAGGAACCAGACAAAAGGGAAACTCTACCTCTTTTATTTGAATGATCCATGATGCCATAAGGAAATCCCTTCTATGACTGTTCTATGAGCTTGAAAAGCCTTGCTGATCTTGGCCTAAGGAGTCACAATACTGTCATTTTCATTTAAATTTTTCGGAATTTGTCACTTTTGCAAACTTGACATTCAGGACAAACGTTGTAGATGCTGGACCTTCACACCCCAACCGGTCTTATATGGACTTGGTCCCACTTTAACTGCTTAAACAGCTTCCATTCCTTCGGGAAGAATTTTCACTAGATTTTATAATGTGAGTATGGGGATTTGTGTTCAATCAGCTACAGTGCAAAAGCATTACTAAAAAAGCTCTGATGTCATCTGAAAATGGACAAGGTGTGGCATGCAGTTGGTGGGGTTGAGTTCAGTCAGGGCTCTGTGCTGGACATTCTCATGTTCTTATACACCTTGGGAAAACAGTCCACATGAAAGTCTCTTTTTGTACATCTGTCTTTGATCAAGCCTTTTAGTCTGACTTGAAAGAAATTTTAATCCTACACAGCGTACATATGGGCGTCCACAAACCTTTGCCCTCATAAGCATACATTTAAGGCTTGCGAAAATGAGCATTTAACCCTATAGCTGTTATACTTATCTTTCCGCTCTCCTTTTTTCCAATCGATAGAGGTAAATCCGGGATCAGCATCGTGTTACGGGTTTCGGTTAAAGGTTCCATTTTAATGTTACCTTTATACTCCGGTCAAGGGCTCTTAGTCACCTATAAGTTAATCTCGAGCTGAGCTCAGATCCCATTTATTATAAAAATAGTGGGCAAAGTAGTATCAGGGCAGCGTGAGAAACCACTAATCTCTGGCCAAGTGAAATCGGGATGGATAAATTGGATAGTATTTCTTCTCATGTCCAGTCTTGTTTGGGCCTGCCTGTAATCTTCCCTGAGTGACGGATGAACAGAGGAAGGATCAAGAGTGCTGCCAAATCTAGTGTCCTGCAGACGGGCTCTGATGGGTTTACATGTGCTGTGCAGTAGCATGGAACAGCGGAACAGAGTCTGTCCTTACCCGTGGTCAGTAGGTGTCACATGAGCGGAAAATTAATTAGCAAAAGGACAGGTTGTAATAGATCTCATGAGATTAAATAATAGACGTGGGTGGACGTGGAAATCCGAAGTGAAGTAAAAGATCTGGAGGGGTAGTGCACAATGCTGCGTTCTCGTTTAATGCATCATACGCAAATATTTCATATTCTGGCGTTGCAGTGAAATTTAATCGGACAAATTAGCCGCCTCTTGAATTGCTCACCAGGTCGTGGAGGAGCTCGTGATAAATCAGTCACTTCTTGGCGTTTACGTCCAGGAGTCGTTGCGATCTTGTCATTGACTATTGAAAAAGATATAAATAGATGTACAGTATTTGCTCATTAAGTGAAGCTTTTCCATATAGATTGTATCTACTTCAGTGTCTCAAACCATCATTAATCAGACCAAGAGAAAAAGAGAGAGAGAGAGAGAAGGATTTTTCCAACCCAGATGGCAGGCCATGTTGCATTTGAACCATTAAATTTGCAGGGTTTATGCCCATGCCATGGGTGGCGAGGCTGCAGCTGGTGTGTGTGTGTATGTGTGTGTGTGTGTACGCATGTGTGCGTGGATTCTGGACCACGACAAAGGCGGATGCTCATACACAGAAATACTGGAGCATAAAATTAGAGGAGGGCAGTGTGCATGACTGTTCTGCTTCTCCCAGACAAACAGACAAAGGAAACATGAGAGACAATGAAATATTTAACATTTCACGATAACAGACCCTGTGCTATCTGATCATTCAAAAAAAACAAAAACAAAACAAAAAAAAAAAACATTGCATTTCAGACCCTATCCACGTGGGCTCGGTCATTTAATTCAGAGCGCGTCTCGGAAACCGACGGAGCATGATCAGATTGGAAAGCACTTTTGTATTAATTGTATTGTGCGGCAGTCACGCTTGCCTGCTAGCGTTATTTGTCTTTGAGAATCCAGCCAGTGTTTGGCAATTCATAAGGAAGACATGCACCTTTTGCACTTCCTTTGCTGATTCCTTCTTCCCGTATGCTGCTCAGAACGAGACCTGCGGAATATCGAGGACGTATCTTGATGTTCCTGGGTCTGTATGTACCATGTGATAGGCGAGATTGCGAACATGGAGGTTGCGGTTCCACAGGTCCGGGGATGTTAGAGGATAGAGCCTGTGCGCCATCTGGTCCGGATCACGCGTTGCATTATAAACACCTCTATTGCGGGAGAGGGGATGGCGTTTGTCAGATAGGGCAGGTTCTGCCTAGCTAATATAAAGAAGAGCACTCTGCTTTGTGCCTCCAAATACGCCGAGGTCATAAATACTTCAGAGTGGGGTTTTGTCATTCCACAGCTCTGGACCAACACCCCCCGAACACACACATACACACACACACACACATACACATAAACACACTCACTCCATCGTCTGAGACACCCGCACTTTGGCAATATGCCTTTCAGCTATACACGCATGGACAGCACTATATATCATGATGTATCGTCGTAAATGTTTAAACGCCCGTGCCGCTAAGCCAACGGAATTGCAGCTTAATGTGTTACCTTACAAGACGTGCAACGGGAATGGTTCGGCTACGTTTTGAATGAGATTGATCGTATTTCAGCCATGAGGTGTTGGATGGGCGTGAATCGTGTGCCACCGGGACCGGGTGCATAATTCAGGCCGTTTGAATGTTGACAGAGCGAGCTTTCAGATGAGGGTGTATATCACGAGACGGACGTTATCTTTGCTTCAAGTTTCAGGGACAGGGTGAAATTCTCCTTCGCCAAACCTGGCTGCGATACACCTAACAAGCTTAGCGCAGAGCCTGACTATTTTCAAGCTTCGATAATGCTCACGAGAGTGAGTTTGAACCTGTTAGTTGTTGGATGCTGAAAGTTTTTTTTTGACACTTGTTTACATACAGTAGCAGCTTCAACGTAAGCCAGCTTATGGACTTATATGGAAGTTAAAAAAAAAAAAAAAACATTATGCTTTTCCAAACTTGGCATTTGCATAAGCACCTTGATTAACACAGATGAATGAATGCAGCGGCGAGAGTGCAGCTTCCTTACGCTTAAAGAAGTGCACTTGTCACATTAGGGAGCATTACACGTGTTGGTGTCATTGAGCAGAGAAGAAATAAAAAGTGAAGAGGAAAAAAAGACTAGCAAGAACGCAGTTCGAAAGTGATGAAAAAAGAAAGAAAGAAAGAAAGAAAGAACTAATACATTAAAGCAAGACACATGAATAAGCATCAGACGGGAAACTGATTGCTGATGAGATAGCAGGGAAATTGGGAAAATGCGACGAGATTAGCGAGTGCGGGGGAGAAATGATACATTAATTCAGAAGGAAAATGACAAATTGGAAAGAGGGAGAGTAAATGAATTGAATAAAAGAGAGAAAGGTCACAGTTACCATATGCCTACTGGCTTGTCTAGTGCCCCGAGTGGGCTTTTCTGCATAGGCTATTTTACACCTCCTACACACTCACGTGAAAAAAAAAAACACTTGCACAGAGGTCATTTTGCTTTACATTCATCTAGACTAAACCGTACCATGATTATACAGCTATTCTCTGATAGACACTACATGGTCAGGAGCATGTGAGAGCAAGGGCGTAGGGTTTGAATGTTTCCATAAAAACACACCAGCTTTAACGAAACGCAACAGACGTTTTGCCCAGATGATCAACGACGACGGACGTTAAGTGAAACCGCGTTTCGCCGGCCAAAACCGGGGCGTCTTTTCTACGGATACGAAATACAAAACCACATCAGGCCGTGAGTCAGAGACCAAGAATGTAACCCCAGCCTGCAATTTCACAACAGTTTACTGGAAAGAAAACGTGCCAAAAGGAAAAAAACAACAACAACAACTAATTTTCTCTCGGTGCCAACTCACTGCCAATGCGGTGGCCTGGTGCGGACAAAAAGAACCTTTTGTGAACCTGGCTAGCATTGTTCTCCTTTCTACAGCGTGGATCAAGGTCAATTGGATGAGGCTGCTGTTCTGGGATGCTTTGACACGAGTTTGACTAGCATTCTCACCTCAGTAGACTTCCCGGACAAGGTCGTTGACTAGTTTTTTTGGCATAATCGACAGAACTGAATACATTTCGATTGTGCGCTCAGCTCTGCCTATATAAAGATTCCTCCTCTTACTGCACTTGCTGCCTTTTTGACCTGTCCAGCCACAGCTTATAATAATTTTTGTGTTCTGCTTGTTCCTTTTTTTTTTTAGTCCTGACAGGTGTTTAGATAAAACATTTGCCAAGGATGCCAAGCCAACACTATGTGCAGGGTTGTATACAGGGATTTCAATATATATGGATTTCCGTCCCTTATCAAGGTATAAGAAAATAGGGGGGAAAAAAGGAAGAAAATGAAAATATATAGCACATGATTTATTCTGCTCACCTTTCTGTTTAGTCATGGATAAACAGTAGTGTGTATATATGGCACAGCATAAAGCCAATACAAATGCCTGAAGACAGACAAATAACTCCCAAGTACCCTAACATTTTGGTGACTTTTACTCAAAGATGTTGCTTGAATCTAGATTTATGAGAGTGCCTCGCAAGCCTCGGGCAGCAAATTGCTTTGCCAATGTGTAAAATTCACGCCTTTTCCCCAATACCAGTGTAGGACCACTAAGTACCGGCTCTCGAATACAACGGTACTCGAATGCAAGAAAGGTGCGGAAAAAGTTACGGAATGTGACACTAAATTGTTTGCATAATCCTTCTAGGTCACATGGATCTATTCATAGCCCCACCCCGACTGTGATAGGTTAATGACTGACAGACGTCTTGGCTCCTCTTTAACCCATTGTCCCTTGTGTTCTGTAGGAGAGCATCCGGGCGTGTGGCACATGCCACATGTGAGGATTTCAGGGGCAGATGCCAGCCACATTAGCAGAACAGCTGGGGCAGGTTGGTAAAGGCCCTCTCCGGATCGACCTTGATGGAGAAGTGTAATGGCAGCTGGCCCAAATCTGTTTTGGGTTTTTTTTTCCCTCTCATTCTTACGGGGAAACTTGCAACACCACTCGGTATAAGAAGACGCAGCGCATGTTGTAATGCTCTTACTGAACCTGGTATTACAAAATAAATTGCCTGGCAAACAAAATGCCTGTGCTTACAATAAGTATAGGCAGTTATGGGTATTCGGTCTTGTAAGAGTGTGGAGTCTCGCATGCTCTCTCTGTGCCTGTGAGTTTCCCTGATAATCTCCCACCTCCTGAAAGCACGCCTTTGCATCGACTGCCTATGCTAAATGGCCCCCGGGGTGACTGAGCGTCTAAGTGTGTGTAGTTTGTATAGCAGACTGGTATCTCTGCGTGAAGTGTTCCTAGGATCGGCTCCGGATCCACTGTAGCCCTGACCAGGATAGTATCTTTACCATCAACAGCATTGACAAGGCACTCCCAACTCTTCTCTCCCCCAAATAGGCTTTGTCAAAAGGTCTTCTGTTGAAGGTTTCTGTTTCATCGGGTTTTACCAAGAACATTTAAATTTCCCCAAAGACAAGCCAAGAAATCATTATTGCTCTAAAATTACCCTTAACCCTTTAACAGCATCACTTTGCAATTTTTATATCCTTGGGGAAATAATAGAAAGAATCACTCCTTATTTATTTTTTAACAGACCCCAGTGTAGGCCTTGTCCAAATGGTTTAAATGTTGCTTCGTGGTAAAGGTATCAATCTACTCTACCAACAGCGTACAATGTGTAAAATGCTAACTGCTAATGGTCAAATCTGTGTTTACTTTGTACTGACATCTTGAGCGGAAACATAATGCTACAGTTTGCTGCCATAATTCAATTCAGGTTTTTTATTAGGGCATAGATTACAACTGTTGAAGTGTGTCTACATTGTTTGGGCCCCCAAAAATGCTAACATTTACTGTATATAAAATGCTAATATTTTTGTGTTGATACAACTGTTTTTATTATTATTATTATTATTATTATTATTATTATTATAGCATACCTCAACCACATGGTAGAGATGACTCAGTCAGGTTAGATTCAACACAATTCAATGTGCTCTACCAAAACGTTGAGGAGAATGTTAAAGTATATTTTAACATATAGAGGGTTAAAGTATATTTATTTTTTAGAAGAAATACAGGATTATTATAATGTAGCATTATAATTTAGCAAAATACTGTACAAAGGGGGCCCCAGAAAAGTATATACTTATCAACATGAAAAAAATATGCCTCTCCTCTGATGGTCACGTGACGGCATCAACGATGGTGCAACTAACGACATCTTTAGAGGAAACATAATACTACACATAATTTAAGTCAAGTTTTAAAAAAGGGCATAGATAACAACTGTTGAAGTGTGTATACATGTTAAGGGCTCTAAAAAATGTTAACATTTTTATAAAATGCAAACATTTTGTGTGGTGGTTCAACAGTTCATTATTATTATTATTATTATTATTATAGGATACCTCAACCACATGGTAGAGATGACTTAGTCTGGGAAACTTTAACG
>JAOVVA010000004.1:20910844-20922373 GCA_028565275.1 Leiocassis micropogon | reverse complement strand
TCTCACAGTCCAAAGACATGCATTGTAGGCCGACTGGTGTTTCAAAATTGTCTTGTAGTGCATGTAGTGTGGGTAGGGTTCTCCGGGATAGGCTTCAGATCCCTACACAGGATAATTGGTATAGATTTTGGATGGATAGCTACTGTACTGTATGTACATGCAAATATAAAGCCAATTTTTCATTTCTCACTGAAAAACAAATCTTGTATGACATACACATTTTATACGATGATGATCACATTTTATAGCTACATTTGCACCACCAATAAAAAGACCATGCTGTATCTGAATGCTTGAAATGCAAGCAAGTACTGCTGTGCCTATTGCTAGGTCGAAGCAAAAGAAAGTGATACAGCAATGTTACAGGAAAGGACAATGGCACAAGGGTGTGATCCTTTTCGAGGAAATTTTAATTATTCTTTCTATTCTGATTTATGATGTTCGTCCTCATATTATATAAATAGTGTGAAATTAAAGGGGCTCTGGGGGAAAAAAATGTTTTTGTGCACGTTGATGGACAATTATAGAGAAGGGAAACAGTTGGCACAGTAAATCAGGGACAGGCCAAGACAGGCAACAATAGTTCATCCTTTAAGTTTACACATTTTTTTCTCATAAAAAGGACACTCAATGTCATCATTGGCCATAAAATGGCAGGGAAGGAGGACACACTTACTCTGTCTGTCTCCCTTTCTCTGTAAATCATGTGTGCTGCATATGTAATAGCGTCCAGAAATCTGCCAAAGGGCACTTTTTATTTAACCCGTAACACCTCTTACTGCATATTGATGCTGATGAATATGCAGTTGTGGAATGATTTTTATAAGCTTAACTATTCAACTCATAACTGCCTCTGATGACACTGTTTGCTGTGGGGTTTGGGGTTTAAACCTTCTTTCCCATACTTAAATGCCGTAGTTTATGAGAAAGAAAAACTAATATGTGAGTAATGTACATATAATGAATAATGCACAATCATATCCTTTTTAAATGGAATGAAATTATACAGCCTGTCCCACTGAACCATCATATGTCATATGGTATATTCATATACTCCACCTAAAAGGTCATTTATTATGCAGGACATTTTGCTCATCTTTGGACATCCACTATTCTAGTGTGTATGTACTATATATACTGTTCAGATATTTCCTTCTTTTATGACATCATAATTGGATAAATAAAAAGAAGAAGTAATCTGCATAACCCCTTCCCTGGGTCTATGGTCACCTTCACCTCTGAGAACCTCACAAACTGCTCCAATGTGGTCGCCATTTTGATTTCTGAGTCTACAAACAACAATGTGTCGCAGTAAAAGCAAAGCACAGTCAATCATCTGTTGTTGACTGCACAAAAGAACAAACAAGAAAGTCTCCTTTTACTCCTACCCTCTGAGGAATTGAAAACACAGTGATATCATTTATTTATGGTGGAAGTGTTGCGATAGCTATCTCCAAAGATTTAATATATGTGTGCGCCACCAGACTGCTTTCTCAACAAGGGACAGTTCAACACTGGATTTGATCCAATACTGAAGCTCACCAGTGGATCCAGCCCGAACGTCTTTGACTCAAATTCACATCCTTCTCACCCACTCATTCGATGCCTATCCCAGGAGACACAAAACGTCAATTTGGGGTAATAGTGTTGTTGTTGTTATTAATGTTAGTATTTAGCATTTAATATTTTTCTTATGGTTGTTTTCTATATAAAAAAAAAACAATTTTGTCTGTACCTTGTTCATAACTCACTTTTTCAAAGATATCTTTACATTTCATACATTTGAGGACCAGAAACCAGTTTCAGCCTCAGACTCTCTGTCCGTATGTCTGTCCAGCCAGATGTTGTCACAGCATCATGCAAAACAAGCTAAACAGAACTTAATGAAACTTTGCCAGTCTTTTGGTATTTGCCTGAAGTTAAACCCGCGCCATGAATTCAATCAAAATGTTGATTAGAAGGGATGTTATGAGCAATTATGTACCAGATTATGTCACAGCATCTAGCATTTAGTTTTTTTCATTCATTCAGCGCTTTTTGCCTTGAGATAGGTATGGCTATATGCGTCACTCAACAGGGCCAACCAGTGATATAGTTTACCTTGTATACACAGAGTACTGTATACAGAAGACGCAGAAACCCATTCATGGCAACCCATCATGGCTTACTCCAAATAAATGGTACATACACTATGAAAGTTGAACCTTGCTTTATGTGCCAGATGCTGATCAGCTTATTTTTAGCTTTACCCTTTGTAACTATTTCTTCAAATTCCTTACACGTCAACGAGGGGTACTTACGCTCGTCTAGAAAGAAAAGAAGCTAACAAAATGTGATACATGAGACTGCAGAATAACTTAATGCACTAAAAGTTAAGCCATGTTCATAGGAACCTACCTAAACAACACAAACACAAACCTTTTTAAACCTCTTCCTATTAGTTTGAACATGGCTCACTTAGGTTTACTCTTGCCATGTTCAAACTAATAGGAAGAGGTTTAAAAAGATTTGTGTTTGTGACCAAGGATTAATTGACCAAGGATTAATTGGCCACGTTTTTTTACAATTTGCTCTCATTAATCAAAGATCGATTAGCATGCCAGTGCCTTTTCATAAGGTCATATACTGTACATTAAGCAATGATTTGCATCTCTTAGCTTAGGCACTATGGGTTAACAGTTCATCTGCATATTATTAAGTTTCTCGTGTGCTCAGCAGTTTACATTTAGCCTTTTGTCGTCTCACACGCTTCTTTAAACCTGAGCGCAAAATATCTAGTGAAGCATGACTACCTTACTTCACTCACTACTCGAGTAATGTTATACAGTACTCAGCAGTTTTTTTTGTTTTTTTTTTAAGTTGCCCAAAGATATCTTAGGTAAAAAGCCAGACATCTATTTCCTTCAATGTTCCATCCAATTCCATCTGGCTTAAACCATATGTACACAGGATGCCCCTGCTAGAGCACCTGAATCAAAGGAGATATTTTAACCCCATCTTCTCCCAACCAACTTCATTTCCCACCTGTTCTCTCCATTGGACAACAAATACCAACCAGGCAGAGTAAACCCCCAGTCAACTCATCGAGTGGTTTAACACACTCATAGAAAAGCATTCTTTCTCATACTTAAGCTCACACACCAGTTGGTTGATGCAACAGTGATTGACAAGAAAGATTAATTCCATCCCTTCAACCCAGAAAGGTACCTTTTGGACTCAGACAACTTTGGTGTCATTGGGATTCGTACTCAATCTCCTGACAACAGAGCAATTGCTTTCCGGTTGATAACCAACACAGATGCCAAGGAAGTAGACATGTCTTATTGTCATCACTGGGTTTTCTTTCCTGTTTACTGACCCAGGGTAAGCCATAGTCACACAGTCAGAGATTTTTGTTCATTCGTTTCTTCTTTTTTTCCCCCCAATAGAGAGGTTGTATTGTCATCTTTAGAAATTTCAGAACAAAAGATTACAAAAACGCATTCTGGCCTCGTGCTGACCCCATTGTGCATCGGATATTCAGAAGTCCATCTTTTCTCTCTTCTGTTTATTAGGCCATAAATTAACATGATAGTCCAAATCCTTATTTTTTATATTGATTATTTCACTGTCTCTTCACCTTAAGGCTGTGTTCACATTTTAGCATGCATCACATACGCACATATTGAAATTGATTTTATGATGTTGTTGGGAAAAAATATATTCTCCATTGTCCAGTTAAAGAGAATTGAACTTTTGATGGAACCCCGTGGAGGTGGTTTGGAGGTGGGGCTTTAGCTTCCCAGCAGGAATTTCTGGTTGCTAAAATGTTGCGGATTGACACAATTGGGGTTGTTTTTCTAAAGTTGATGAAATGACATAAAACAAGGTTGACGATGGGATGATGAATGACCAACACAAGGTCCTGTGGAATCTAAACTCCAGTCACTTTTGTGCTTCCCACTGGACCACAATGGAACACGCTCAAGCTCATGAATGCATGTACATACTGTAATAATGAGCGCCACAAACACCATATTACAGAAGAGTAGTTTGGGGGCTAAGATGCACCTCATGGTAATATTTTTAAAAGTAAATGAAACATTACAACCCCGCGACCCTGAATACAGGATAAAGCGGTATAGAAGATGAGTAAGTGAGTGAGTGAAACATCACAACTCTTAGGGATGCGTGCCGTGAGATAGCTGAAGCTGTTTTGTTTGTCCCAGTCTCAGATCAGAATTCTAAACCCTGCTAGAACCTTAAGGGACCATGAATGTGCATGAATGATGTACAGACGGATGTTAATCGACATAAATGCTCAGAATAAAGGTTAACATTTCATTGCTTTGAGGTTGTTTTTGTAATGTCGTGTTTGGATCGCCAGGCAGCAAGATGGCTTAGTGGTTAGCACTGTTGCCTTGCACCTCCAGGGTTTGCGTTTGATTCCCGACCAGGTTCGATTCCTGCCTCTGTGCTAAAGGAGTTTGCATGTTCTCCCCCATGCTTGGTGGGTTTCCTCTGGGTACTCTGGTTTCCTCCCACAGTCCAAAGGCATGCAGATTAGACTAATTAACACTCCCCAAATTGCCCATAGTGTGTGTGCCCTGCGATGGATTGGCACCCCGTCCAGGGTGTACCCCACCTTGTGCCCTAAGTCTCCTGGGATATGCTCCAGGTCCCCCTGGATAGAAGTCGACTGAGTGAGTGAGTGTTTGGAACGTTCATTCAACGTTTTTCTTAAGGTCATTTTATCAAAGTCATTCTAACTTTCAAAAACAACATTGTCCTGATGTTGAACGTCACCACATTGTCTTCACAACTAAATTACAAAGCTCATCCAATGTTAGGGTTCCTGCTGAGTTATATGATACCCAGGACAGAGTGTGTATACAGCCTGAGTGATGTGCTTTCATGACTAGACCTCTTATAGGCTATCAGCCCAGACTTGAAGAGGACAAAGGACGCTAAGTGCGGATCGCTCTAATGTTACTGTCTTGTCTTGATTCAACTCATTCATCATGGCATGGTTGTCTTTTCTTTTTTTTTGTTCGTTTGTCAGGAAATCAAAATTACCCCTTTTATTTTGAATGCTTGCTTTCTTTTACTTTCTTTCTTTCTTTCTTTCTTTCTTTCTTTTAAGGCATGGATAATTGCCTGATGATTTCATAACACATATGTTTTTTTATTTATTTATTATTATTGTTTCTTTCAGAATCCTTTTTTTACTTAACAAAAAGCCTGTCCTCTCTTGTTTGAAATGTTCCTTTTGTAATTTTATCCAAGTTAACAACACTGCAGAAAGCGGTTCACCAAAACAACAAATTATATAGATACAGACTTTAATTTACAAACACGAATATGAATATTTCAGAACCATAAAAGCAATTTTACAAAAGCGCACATGCTGAATAAAAAGTTGGGTGACTCGCCCCGAGCAAACGTCTACGTACTTTTATAAAACTTATCCGTAATACACTTTCAATTCATTTCAAAGGCGTAGCGAGCAGCTTCGGAGGTCAGTCCAGTCCGCAAATCAGTGGCTCACTCATGCAGAGGTGCTTGTGATCACATCCTTCAGGCCAGTGCCTTTTTCATATAGCTGTATACCAGCATGGTGAAAAGCTTCCCCACTTCTATTTCACTTTGTCATGCAGGCCAGTAGCCATGAAAGGGGAGCAGCATGTGTTATTGATCTTCTGCCAATGCGCTCTGGGACCGTGACTTCACAGCTTTAAAGGAGTCGTGAAGGTGAGGGTTCAACCTCAAATACGGAATGCTGTGAACAGAATGCCAAACAAACTACAGGAAATCGTGTATTGAGAGCCGTTTAATGATTACAGGCAGTGAAAACAAGCATGAATGTGACGATATAAAGGTTGCAAAATTATTGGCAATAGTTAAAATGTGTACAAACATACAAATTGTCAGCTCTGGTCACCGGGATATGGAGGTCGTGCATGCCTATTTTGTAATACAGAACAGAATAAAGTACCTTTACACAAAAAGGAGTGGCACGGTGGTCATAGAGCCTGCTTGTGTTCTTTAGTTTTCTCACACCTTCCAACAGCTTTGCCAACTTACCCAGTAAGTCCAAAAGTGTGTGTGCATGGTCCAGTGAAATAGGCCTAACACTATCGGAGTGCAAGATGGAATCGTGTTGTTGGAAGATAAAATGAAAAGATTCTTGGCTGACCCTGCACGTGAGTAAATGTGCTCCATATCCACTGTAAAATACAGTATGATGGTGAATCATTGATGCTTTGGGACTGTGGTGGTCCAGGAGCTCTCGGGAAGATTGATGGCAACAAGAATTCCATTAATCCCTAGGATACTTTAGCTTAAAACTGGTTGTCTCTGCCAGGGGGTTAAAATACAGTCTTAGTTAGATTCCTCCCTATCTCAACAAGATTATGACCCCAAATGTCCATTTAAGTCAATGCAGGAATGGATAAGGAATGTATCTATATAAATAAAGGAAAGGTTTTGTCTGTATGTTGGTCAGAACTCAATGATTTAAATGATATCTTTACGTTTCGTACATTGCAGGACAAACCAGTTTCAGTCTGTATTCAATTTTTGTCTGTATGTCTGTCCAGCCAGATTGGACAGAATTTAAGGTAAAATACCTGAACTGAGAGGACATTGTTATGCGCTGAACTGTTGAGTAAAAGTTATGTTATGAACAGTCATGTGCCGGATGTAGTAATCTACTTTAAACAGGGATTGTATTTGGCTGATGATGAAAGTAGTACAACTTAGCGTAAACAAGGCGTAAGATACTCAGCCTTACAAAACTTTTATTTCTTTGTATTAATAAGTTGTTGGGGGGGGGGGTGTTCTGCTGAACCAAAAGACAGGCAGACATGTACATGGGCTTCAACCTGAAATAATATCACTGATTACATTGAAGCTGATCAACTTATTTGTAACTTTATCCTTTTAACTATTTCTACAAACGCTTTACCTGTCAATGACGGGTACTTAACCTAGTCTTCAATATCAGTGCTGTTATTCTCTCCAGGGATGCTTCATTATTTTAGTAATACAGATGTGGCGCATTCAAGTCAAACCAGGACCTGTGATACTTTGATACTCTGTGAATAATTTCTTGTGAATGAAGGCGTCAAAATGATTGATAAATATATCTATCTATCTATCTATCTATATATATATATATATATGTATACATATATTCATTCATTTTCTATATTACATAACCTGTATGGGGTCACAAATGGCCTGGAGCCTATCCTAAGAGACTCTGAGTGTGAGCCGTGATACAACCTGGAATATACCAGTCGATTGGACACACATGCACATTTACACACTCATTCACACACACTACAAGCAATTTGGGATCGCCAATTAGCCTAATCTGCATGTCTTTGAACTGAGAAGGAACCAGAGGAAACCCACCATGCAAACCCCATGCACACAGTCCAGAGGTAGATATTGAATGCTTGACCCTGGAGGTGCGAGGCCACAATACTAACCACTACTTAATAAATTAGTTTAAAAAAAATAATAAACCAAAACCTAATTATTTGTCAAAAGCCTAATTAGCATTGGAAAGTCATTTATAGTATTAATACATTTAAAGTTAAATTCTCACTAATAAATACACATTACAAATGCATAGACATACAGGGTGGTTAATTCTAAAAAGGCCCCAAATATTCTGTAAGAACAACTCTAACTCACCAATCTGAACAAAACAACATATGATCCTCAGTGTACAGTATGGAGCTTGGAACACGTCGGGTTTCCCCTGACTAGGACTGATAAGGAAAGTGCCAGGCAGCCAGTGCGCCATTTAACTCAGTCACTCGACTTCTCATCAGGATGGTAGTGTACAGTAATGAGCAGATTGTCATGATAGTGTGAACCTTTAGGGTCACCAATTCGTTTAGGTGATGATGTTCCTGACGTACCCTCCAAGAGTGTTATTCAGAGGATGGTACAAAACCTGGAAACGACAGGATCATCAATTCCTTCTCATGGCAGAAGCCATCCGAAAATGTTTCAGGACACGATTGGTGATGTCCAACTTTGTTGTGCAAATTCCTAATGCAATCGATTACACGTTTGACCGGGAATGTTGTGTATTTTTTTGTTTCAGATTGCTTCATCATAGCATAGAGTTATTACAAAATATTCTGAGCCTCTTTTAAGTTAATCATGCTGTATATCATGCATTATTTGCTTCTGAAAATTTTATTATTGCAGTTTTGATTCAGTTATTAACTTCAATAAAAGTGAAATGTTCCAAAATGAAGCACGCCAATAATTCTGAAGCTGTATGTGTACATAACAACTTACTCACTCACTCATCATTTATACTGCTTTATCCTGTATACATGGTCGAGGGGGCCTGGAGTCTATCCTAAGAGACTTAGGGCACGAGGCAGGGTACATCATAGACAGGGTGCTAATCCACTGCAGGGAACACACATACACTTACCTGCAATTTGGGAATGCCAATTAGCCTAATCAGCATGTCTTTAGACTGTAGGAGGAAACCCACCAAGAACAGGGAGAACATGCAAACTCCATGCACACAGAGGCAGGAATCAAACCGAGACCCTGGAGGCCACTAAGCAACCATGCTGCCCTTTCATAAAAACTCACTCACTTATTTTTTATACCACTTAATCCAGTATACAGGGACGTGGGGGCCTGGAGCCTATCCCAGAAAAACTTGGGGCAATAGGTGTGGTACACCCTGGACAGGGTACCAATCCATCGCAGGGCACACACACATACACACTCACAAGGGACAATTTGGGAATGCCAATTAGCCTAATCCACAAGGCATTTTGACTATGGGAGGAAACCAGAGTACCCAGAGAAAACCCACCAAGCACGAGGAGAACATGCAAACATGGCCGGGAATCAAACCCGGACCCTGGAGGTGAAAGTCGACAGTGCTAACCACTAAGCCACCGTGCTCCCCTTACATAAAAACTAATATGAAAAAAAAAAAGCAAGAAAAACTTTTTTCTTTACTGTTGTATAATACCATAAATGAGAAAACAAAATATTCAAGTTTAAAGAACTAAGACCTCGGGTCAAATAAACACTTTTAATGTTCAGTGTGTGCCGGTAAATACTCATTTACCAACCTCAACCAACCAGCGTTCCAGGTGAAAGTCATAATTCTTGAAATGCCAAAGAGTGAGTGGGAGAGAGAAGAGATAAAATAATGACATTTTCCTTCGGAACATCTCCCCGCTGCTTATGTAAACTCGCTCGTGACCTGGATGCCTTCATAACTAATATTTTTTAAGCAAAGCTTGGGCTACGCTACGAGCTAGCTCCTCCAGATCCAGAGGAAACTTCAAACAGCTTCCAGCCCCCTGCATTTCTCACACTCTCTCCCTCCCTCTCTCTCTCTCTCTCTTTGCCTCCATCAGAGGCTGTGTTCATTTGCTCCGAGCAAGGCACAGCTAAATATTTTGTCTCCAAAACAGCGAATTTACATACTGTTTCAGAGGTAATGGACCAAAAAGCCCCACACACTCACACACAGACAATGACTGAAATGAACTATTAAGCTTTTGCTGTTGACGCGGCCATACCTCATTTGCGTTTCCCTGTGTAATTGTTTTTTGTTTTTTTGTTTTTTTTCCACCCCATCTTTCAATGGAGTGCTTCATTTTATATTAACGAGAAAGCTTGGGTAAACAAACACTCGCTTCTGTTTCCAACGCTTTTGTAGAGAATAAGTTAAGGACACTGAAAAGCGACCGGAAGTGAAAAGAATGACGAATAAACCTGAGCCTAGTTCATTGCCCCGAGTATGGCCTGCCAAGCCAAATGAATATATTTTACTAGGGTGATTGAGGAGTTTATGATCTGGAGGTTGGCAAGAGTCTGCCAGAGCTTCACTGGCTCAGAATCCTCAGTCTAATCAAAATGGGTTTGGTGGCATGGGCCCTTCAGTGG
Organism: Leiocassis micropogon; assembly: GCA_028565275.1. Classification (NCBI taxonomy): domain Eukaryota; kingdom Metazoa; phylum Chordata; class Actinopteri; order Siluriformes; family Bagridae; genus Leiocassis; species Leiocassis micropogon. Next base: position 20,912,446 of record JAOVVA010000004.1, on the reverse strand, counting down.
TGCACTATCTCAATAGACATTCCGAGACTTAAGCCATCTGGCCATGATATTACATTCACCATATCAACACACACACATACACACACTATATAAAGACAATTAGTGAAAGGAAACAGCAGAAAGAGTATAAAAATCCCTAGAGTTTTGTCTGAAATGTTTTTCAGAGGAATAAAAACCTTGAAATTGCTTCCTAGGAACAAGGTCTTCAAATGAATGAATTTACTAATACACTGCATATCTTTTTCCCTTTTTGTACTGCTCCTTATTGGTGTTCCCATATTAAAAAAAAGAAAGAAAGTGAGATGGATTTTATTGTTGTGAATGAGAACCCGCAGGACGTGCTCTGTCTCTGTGAAGAAGACAGAAGGCCGTCTCTCCTGTCTCTGCCACTCCCCCTCCACTTGGCCTGTGTGCTCATCTCTGGGAAGAAGATGGAGAGGGCAGCGAGCATCTCTGCTCTTGGCATTGTTCCTGAGCCAGGCCCATCACCTTCTGTAGTCTCTGCCTTTCAAGTGCCAGATGTGCAGCACTGGAGGCTCGCCAAACTCGATTGTATTGGTATGGTAGGGGCGGGCTAGGAATGTCTGACGCGCACACACACACACACACACACACACACAAGAATGGCAGTGTGAATATTTTACAACATATTCACACTCCATTTGCGTTAGAATATACTTACAATAAAATCGCAGACGTGACATATTTAACGTTTAAATGCTATATATCTCATTTTACCAAAAGATACAGATACCCTACTGTCATGTTGGTTTATAGTTAGTTATTTTAGTTTCCATGATAACATTTAGTAATTAATTTTAAACCCGGAGTTAAGAAAGATCACATAATAAATGGACCTTGTGTGAACGTTGTTTCTAAGATATGGGCATTCGGGAAATGTGAATAGTTTGACAGCAAAATGAGATAAATGCTGTTTTCTGACTTGGAACCATGACATGGACCGACTGCATTACACTGCAAAACATGATGCATTGTGAAAAACAATTATATCACCCTTTTGTGTCATGTGAACAGTAAAGTGAGACTACTGGCTGGGCTAAATAGTGTCTGTCGTAAGTGAAATAAATGTGTTTAATGGATTTTTGGAAAATGTTGAAGCCAAGAAAACAGACATTTATACTCTGGTACTGCTATTGCAGTTACTCCAGCTATAATGGAGTACAGGTTTGCATCACTTAATGTCCGTGATACGTTCTGTGAAACCTACAGTATATATATATATATATAAAGATATATGGGATACTGTGGTGTAACCTTTTGTTTCATTTCCAAATCAATACTTCTTTTTTATTTCTCTTGCTTCTATCATTGCTTTTGCTGCATTTTGGAGCAATGATTCTATTATCGGATAATGTTACGACACTCTTTGTATGCAAGAGATAGGAGCTGTTATAAAAGGATAACGATGCATCAAAATCTAAACTTCTACGTGTTCCAATTTGCTTCCATATAAAAACACAATCAAAGCAGAAGTGTGCTGTATTTCTATTAAAGTTAAACGAACATATTGTGGCGTAGGCGGGGTTTCGGCTGGCGACCATCATGCCTTGCGGGAGGGGTTGCTGTGTGTTCACCCTGTTG
>JAOVVA010000004.1:20861628-20872107 GCA_028565275.1 Leiocassis micropogon | reverse complement strand
TGTCCTGCATGGTGCTGTTCCCGAACCAGGTCGTGATGTTTCCCGTCAGGATGCTCTCTATGGTGCAGGAGTAGAAAAAAACACAGAGGTATCGGAAGATGTCCAAAATAAATTTAATGTGAGTTGTACAAATGTAGTTTTAAAAAAAAAATAATAATAATAATAATAATAATAATAACAATAATAATAATTATTATTATTTTTAAAAAACTACATTTGTACAACTCACATTAAATCTATTTTCCAAGAGAATCCAAGTACACGTAGGAATAGCCTTCCTAGGAAAAGCAAGCGAATCCCTTTTACCCACTTTTGCAGACTTGGGTTGTTGCAACAGCTGTTGAGGTCAACTGAATCGAAAGTCAATGAAGTTTCAATCTTTTAAAATCATTATCATATACACTACACAAGCAGACATTTTCTAGTTTTATTTTTCATTTGATCAAAAGGTAATCATGATCTCCACGTGAATAAAATAGTAATGCTGGCAAGCAAATGTTACATCTAAATGTCATTATTGAATTTAACTTTTTTTTTTTTCACTTTGAGATAAAAATTGCATACGTGTTCGGGAAATCTCAGGTATACTAATACACTGCCGGTTTACATACAGTGTTATACTTCAGTTAGAACTTTGCTGTCGATATGCAGAGCACCTCTCTGGGGGATAAAACTAAATAAGCTATGTTTGAGTAGACTCTTTTCTCTCCATGTGTATGCATGAGATGCTCAGAAATCTCTTTGTTGCAGCTTTCTATCATTGACACTTATTTAATCCGGTTGCCATCCATGACACTATCATCTTCGGAGATCAGACAAGACTATATTGAGAACTCGTCTCAGCTTGAATTTCTCTAGGCCCAGTTAAAGTCCTACGCACTAAAAATATCAGAAGGTATTCTTTATAACTGATTGTTGTTTTTTTTCTTTTCTTTTTTTTTTTGTGCACCACATGACATTTTTAAAGTTCAGCTTGGCTTCAACCTTTCTTCACTGCAGCGGTTTCAAAAACCTCAAAGGAACTACCAAGCCTCGAAATCTAAAACCACCCTTGTTTACTGTCCTCTGATACTGTACAGCTAAAGAAACACTCAGAAATGGACTGGACTGAGTATTGCGCTTGACTGTTTCTAAATGCTTCTAATTGGAAATTATTTTAAAGTCTTAGGCGTAAATAAGAAGTCTGTAAATCAAAGATGCTTTTTAGTGAAAGGAAACGTTTCTAAAAGGGTCGTTCGAGTCAAATCGGGACTTGTGATGAAATTTCTGGTGAATGAAGCCGTAAAACCGATTGACATTTACAGAAGACTTTGGGCACAGTATAGTGATGAGACTCTCAGGCGCTGTAAAACATTTGAATGGTGTAAAACGTTTTGAAGGCGGCTCTACATCCGTGAATGACAATCTTGTGCCCGCTACAGTCGTTCCAGTAAACATTCAATGACTAGAACGCCTGATACTTGAAAATCGATGGATAACTCCACCTTGCAGAAGAGACACATCTGTCTGTGGTAACTGTACACACAATCATTCAACACCACTTCTTGTACATTACAAGAACTCGACTGAAAGTTATTGCAACATTTTTACATGTTTGGGGCATTAAAGGAGTTCCTGGGAGGCCAGCGTTTCAGACATGAAGCAGGCAGTCTGATCACAGCCCCAGCATACTGAGTAAACTTTCTTCCTTGATAGCATTTAAACACTGGTGCATTAGTCTAGCAGGGGATTATATAGAGAAATAAAGGGAGTTTTTACTCTCATAACAGTTTTCTCTTATTCTGCACAACCAAAAGTCCCGGTTTGATTTGAATGCCCATTGTAAATGAATTTATTTAAATTCTCTCCGCTATGCTTGGAATTTTAAAAGTAATTGACGTTGGCTGACGGGCCCCCGAGTGGCGCAGTGGTAAAGTGCTCACCCTATCATCCGGAGATCACTGGTTCGATGCCCAGGTGATACTGTAACCTCTCGCAGTCGGAGGTCTGGAGAGAGCTGATTGGCCGAGCTCTCTCACAAGGGAGGGATGAGAGGTACTTCGTGCTCCCACAGCGCTGTCCTCTGAGTGTGTTACGCCGCCCTTAATGGTGTGTGAGAAAGCAGTTCGAATAGATGCGGTCGGTGACGTCAAGTTGGTCGGAGGAAACACGTGATAGTCTGCGGCCCTCCCGACTGAATGGTAGTAGAAGCTTAATGTGGGAGCCCCCTGGTGACTGGGAGGAATTGGACACGACTAAAAATTGTGGAGAAAATCGGGAAAAAATCAAAAACAAAAAAAAAAAAGAAATTGGCTGACGTTGTCTTCCACTCATTATAGAGAACCGGCTACAGCTCTTCTTCCTTCCTTTTTGTAATTTTATTGCCATGTTCTCCATGTGTTTGGTAGGTTTCCTCCGGGTACTCCGGTTTCCTCCCACAGTCCAAAGACAGGCAGATCAGGGAACGGCTAATTGGCGTTCCCAAATTGCCCATAATGTGCAAATGAGTGTGTGTGTGTGCCCTGTGATGAATTGGCACTCCGGCCAGAATGTACCCTGCCTCGCGCCCTAAGTCTTCTGGGATAGGCTCCAGGCCCCGCGTGACCCTGTACACAGGATAAAGCGGTATAGACGAGCGAGTGAATGAGTGCCACATTAAAGTGAATCGACCAGCAACTCATTATGTACTAAATTTTAAAAAGTTGGTTTGCAACTATATATAGCCAGCATACATGACCCTTACACATTATCCTGAGTGAACACAACATCTATTAATGTAAAGCATCAAAAGATCTAAATATCTGTTCTACTGTACAGAAGGTCTCGACTTGCTAATGGATTCTGTGTTACATTACACGTCGGGTGTTGAGCCGTGAAGCGCTGAAAAGTGCTCCACGTTTTGACACACATATTTTACTGATCATTATCATGCTGTTTCCTTTGAAGCATTTAAAACTGCCTTATAAATTGGGTCAGGGATGCTCCTTTGTCTCCGCAGACTCAGATATGGCTGTGGCTAATTAAGCCTTTTAGCACCTGACGTGCGTAGACCTTTGGCAGGAAACTGATTTATTTTGATTTGTTCTTGAAATTGAATTATGTAAAATGTGCACATAATGTTCGTAAAGTAGAGGCTTATAGAGTTTCAGAGTTAAATGTAATTTTTTTTTAACTCTGTAATGGTGATCGACAATAAATGTAACAAAAATTAATATCGATTTTTTTTTAGTCTCAATTACTATCATTTAATTAAATTTTTAAGTGTTTTTTCATATTACATGGACATTAAGTTTGATATTTTCTGCATGTGATAGTAAAAACATACACAAGGACTTTATAAATGTTATAAAAATGTGTTTTTGCTGATAGCGTGTCATCCTCCGTATGTCAGTTTTCTGAAACATGAATGTCTTGATTTTGCAAAAGCTGCATTTTTAATTTTTTTGTCTTATTAACTTCAAAAAAAAAAGCTTGGTGACAACACACCGAGAAGTGCCATGCACACAGGGGTGTCATAAAGGGGCAGGGGTAGCTCAGTGATGTAAGGTCCCAGGTTCAATCCCCAACACCACCAAGTTGTCACTGTCAGGCAAAGCCCTTAACCCTCAACTGCTCAGATGTGTAATGAGATTCGTTCTGGATAAGGGCATCTGCCCACACGTTCACTCATCATTTATAAAGCTTTATCCCATATACAGGGTCGCGGGAGGAATAAAGCCTATCTCAGGAGACTTCAGGAGGCACAAGGTTTGAGAGGAACACCCTGGACGAGGTGCCAATCCATCGCAGGACACACACACACACACATTCATTCACACGCTCATTTAAATACTACAAGCAATTTGGGATCTGCGTATCTTTAGATTGTGAAAGGAAACCGGAGTACCCAAAGGAAACCCACCAAGAACAAGGAGAACATGCAAACTCCATGCACACAGACCGATGAGAATCGAACCTGGAACCTGGAGGTGCAATGTGACAATGCTACCCACTAAGCCACCATGGCACCAAGGTGTATGGCAAAAGTGTGTGTGACAGGGAGCCTTTGAAAATGCTATAGTAATTGGAAAAAAAATAAATGGTTGGCTTTGTCAAGGTTGTGGGCTCTGCATATTATGATTTCTAGGGGGCCCAGAATCTCTACTGGCACCCCTGCATGCACAACATTAGAGCACAATTTATTTGTTTGTTTGTTTGTTTGTTTATTTCATTTATTCTTTCATCATTTAAAGAGCAGACCACAACTGCATGGAACCCGTCGACCAAAATTTAGCCACCTGGTAAGAACAGTAGGGTGAATAACGTATGTGTAAAGTGGGACACTTCATTTTGATCTTCACCTGTGTATGTTCATCACGCTATTTCTTCCTTCTTTGAATTTCAAAACTGTAAAGAACATTTTGTGCTCCTTATAAAGGTGTCTTGTGAAAGTGACAGAAAAACCATGTGACAAAAAAACGTGTCCCACTTTATCAACATTCGCCCTATTAGTTTGAGGAGCAATTAAGACGCTAAGAATAAGTCTAACGGCGCTGAAGAGATTCACAGCTCGCTACAAAGAAATGGCAAGTGCATGAAGGCTATGGATGAAAACAATATCCAGATGTGAGGACATTTTAGAAAAAAAATTATAATAATAATTCTATTCTACATTTTCATAAAGGTGTCTCGTGAAAGTGACAGAAAAACCATGTGACAAAAAATGTGTCCGACTTTATCAACGTTCGCCCTATTAGTATGAGGAGCAATTAAGATGCTAAGAATAAGTCTAACGGCGCTGAAGAGATTTACAGCCCGCTATAAAGAAATGGCAAGTGGATGAAAGCTATGGATAAAAATAATATCCAGACGTGAAGACATTTTAAAATATATATATATATATATAATAATACTTTTATGCTACATTTTTATTACAAGCCACATTGTTTTATTAAAATTTTGGGTCAGATCAGATTTTCATGTCATGACGGTTCACATTCATAAGTACATGTGACATTTCTTTGTCTGTCCTTTGAAACAATACGCAGGAGCACATGGAGACATTTTTGCTCTTGTTTTCTGGGTTAAAACCCATCATATTTGTTTGACCACTCATTCATTACAAACAATAGAAGTGATTTTAGCTAAACAAAATACACTTAGGATTTTGCTCTTGACGACGGCAGGCTTTTATTCGACTGTACTGTATATGTTGAGGTCCAGAAGAAGGAAGAAAGCCAGATGCTTTGCTGTAGCTGTTTTAACGGCTTTTGCTAGCACTGTCATGAAATCCCTTGGCTGACGGTGCTGAGTGATGACATCAGCACTCTACACATGAGGAAAAAGTTGTTTGACTGCTCTCATTCAAGTCACATGACCACTTATCAGATATGCAGTATGACCACATACAGTATGACTCTATGAAAAAATAATTGAATTTGAGTCACTTCAGTCTGGTAATGTGAACGTATCCATATAGTCTGATTATAGCAAAATATAACTGTTTAAACTTAATACAAATCACAACTTTTGGAGACTCAGTAATCCTAAGAAAATCATACCCAGAGTGAAGCATGGTGATGATAGCATGGCATCTTGGGGATGCTTTTCTTCGGTGCTGAAAAGTGGACCAGACCTAGGTGCTGTATAAAGAAACAAAAGTGTATTATTGTTTCTCTGGTAGTTTAAAAGGCAGCCAGAACCTTTGTCTGAGCTTCTGTTATTGATGATTAATCAACACCATCTGGGCGAGTCTGAATCAAGAACTCAGGAAAACTCCAAAAGTTAAAATCCGTTTCAAGTTTCTTGAGTGTTGATCAATCTCGGGTTTTCAGGTAAAGAATTTTAGAGCTCAGGGCAAGAATAAAAGTCAAGCCCAACAGCAAAGATAAAGGAAATCATTTTTTATTTGATTTTGTGTTTTTTGCCGCTTAACATTACAAGTCTGTACGGTGAGATTTGGTTTATGGCAGATGAAAACAATGCAAAGCTCCAGGTGATGGCATGGATTTTTGTGCTGGGTGAATCAAAGAGTGATGACTTAGTGCTTTGCATTTTAGTTTGGCATCATGCAACTCTGATGTTCATGTAACAGAAAATACCCCTCCCACGCACACACACACACACCTCTTTCCCTCGCTCTCCTTCACACACACACACACAACACTCAAACCCATTAATTTCCATTAGCTTCCTTCAGGCTGAACTGAACATCGCTGTTTCTCTTTGTTGCATTTGTTTGCTTTGCCAAGTCACTCTTGCACACTAAGCTTATTTGTTGTAGACACAGCATGTAAAGCTAGGGGCAGCATGTGGGATTAGCTCTGTCTGGCCCATCGGTGTGTCACTGTGACTAAAAACAAACGTGTTCACACACACACGCGCACACACACACACACACTCCCAGTTAGTCCTCACAGGTGTGTCGTGGCATCATCACTGACTCGGCAGCCATTAACTGGTCTGTTAAAACACAGAGACGCACACACCTGCATGCACACAAACATAAACAAACGCTACTCAAGCGTCTCGAAACATGCTGGCTGATTGTTTCTCTTGTCAACTTTGTGGTCATCTAACTGCTTTTTCCAACATGATGATGCAAATCTGTTCACACGCCTTTGTGGGATGTGTTTCCCAAAACACTGAGAAAACTTTTCTTAAACTAGATTTTCCAGATGTGCAAAAGATGAGAACAATGAGAAGATTCAAACAGTCTGTTGGTCTTCACGCGCTTTGGCCGACTTTTGACCTTGGGACATTTGGCTGTTTTGATTATAGGCTCCCTGAAGGGCATGTTAAGGTATAAAAAAAAATGGGCACACAACAGAAATATTTATATATAATAACATGTATCTAATGATATGTGATATATATATATATATATATATATATATATATATATATATATAACTCTCTTAGGTCTAACAACATTACAAAAAGTAGTATTCTGATTTTACATGGACAATAGATATGCCAGAAGGTTAGGGCAACCTTAAGCGTAACCATAAAATTCCTAAAAAGTAGAAAATCCTGGCTTTGTGTGATTATTGCCAACATGGCAATGCTAACCAAAAATCATACATTTAGGCATTTGGCAGACACCCTTATCCAGACCTACCTATTATTATTTTTTTTTTTATCTCATTATACATCTAAGCAGTTGAGGTTTAAGGGCCTTGCTCAAGGGCGCAACAGGGACAACTTGAGGGTCGTGGAATTTGGACATGGGACCTCCCTAACCGTAGTCCAATGCCTTAACCACTGAGCCCATGCAGGTATCCACACCCATAGAAACAAAGACTACAGTACACAGACAGGATGCTGTGCGGGTTCACTTCCACACATAGCTATTTAAGACCTAATCAAACAAGGCTGGGAATGCCAAGTATTTATGAATTAGCTCTTCCAGTCCAAGACCAGGTCTAGAATGAGCTAACGGTTCTGTTTGCCAGGAAGAGCGGGAGAAAAAAAAACAAATAAAAACACTGAACTTCACAAAAGTGCTTCTATTTCCCAGTCCCATGGCTAGCAGCCCAAGGAGCGAGCCACTTTTCACTCTAACAGACTACAGAGTGTCAGTTGAGTTTAATTACACGAGGCAATGCAGTAACGGCAGCAGCTGCCTCTTCACCATTCCTTAAGGGGCCGTCTGTAGGGGTTAATGAATAGGGGTTAACTCAGAGTGTGAGTGCGAGCCGTTATAATCCCATGGGTCCCTAAGTGCACACACACACACACACACACACACACACATACACACTCTTCAAAGGTATTCTAACCTCTTATGGTCTCTACAGGATACTTTTCTCCCCCTCATGCTTATAGATGGACAACAATAGGGCATATGCGAGACAGACCTCCCTTTTGCTTAGATTTGCAAATGAGCTTTGTCGTCATCAAGCTGTTGCTGGAACATCACTTCCGAAAAGTGAAAGAGGATTTTTAAACGTAAACAGACAGATTTTGAAGGATGCCGGGCCATTTCCTGATTGGCTGACCAATTCCTGACCATGTCTGTGCACTCCTCTAAATACAATACATGCATATTCATATACAGTATACTAGGTATTCTTTATAATGTTTGTTTTTCAAGATGATTATTAAATATTTGCAGATTTCCATCTACCGAAACTGTTTTCATCATTTCAATCACTTATATATTATATATATATATAAGTATAAATATATCACTTATATATATATAATTATTTTTATTAATTATTTTTTAACGCGTGGAGCGTTGCAGTAGTGAAAACACAGAATTCTTCTTCCCACTAAATCTAATATTTGACTCGAAAATGTCACGCCGGCTTTCATTAGCTACTCGGAGAGGCGACTCGTGTTTTTGTGCTATTTATCCCAGGCCCGGTCTGCACTTTAGTTGCGCCGATACGGCTGATCAATCACACCTACGCCTTCCACCCGGAGTTAATTTAACAAGATAGAGTAGTTCAGCAGTCTAATAACTGGAGAAGTAAGGACGAGTGGAAAAAAAAAAAAATAATAAAATAAAATAAAATCATGAAATACATCCAAACTCCTTGATGAGAAGAGAGAGATGAAGAACAGGGGCGTTTTTTTTTGTTTGTTTGTTTTTTTTCAGTTAAAAGAAGAAGAAACCTTGTTTTGTCACATTTTGGTCAAAGTAAAGAATAGAGTGACGGGTTTAAATTTAGCACAATGAAACAAGGTTCATACACACTTATATACAGTATATGTGTGTGTATATACCTATATATATATATGCCTTGTTTAATTGTGCTGAATTTAAACACATTCACTTTAATATACTGAACATATACAGTACACATATATGAGTGCATGTGTGTGTATTTATACGATATTTATACAGTATGTATATACAGGTATATATATATACAACAACAACAAAAAAAAAAACGACTGTGTGTTTCAAAAGTCCAAATTAACAGTTTTTTTTTTTATGTATGTTTATTTACAAAACATCTCTCTACATGATTGCCAGGGAGATACAGCGTCGTCTCTCCCACTCGCGGTGAACTCGTGTTAACACGTCTGCTGTTATGCATGTAATTGCTTAATTATGATAATTTCCTCTATGTATGGAGACTTCTGGGCCACTCTGTATAAACATAAATTAGAATAAAAATTCTATCATTGATTTTAATTCATAATTAATAGTTGAGTTTATGCATTCATGTTCGATTCAAATAGAAACAACAAACCAACTGACTGCATCATCAGGTAACAGAACAGAAAAAAAAGAAATCTTTCTATGCCTTCCTTTTTTCTTTTTTTTTTTTCTTTTTTTTTTTTACTTTCAAATATAACATCTGCCAATAAAGCAGTCAGTCAATATTAAATGTCAGGAGTGTCACAGCAGATGCCACACGTTCAAAAAAAAAAATGCCATTTTCACAGAGACACTCTGATTGGTCAGCAGGACGACAACTTGCTACATTTGAATGTTTGAATCAACCAGCTGGCATACACAGAGGTGAAAATGTAAACTCCCCCTCCTTCTACTCCACTCTCTCTCTCTCTCTCACACACACACACACACACACACACACAGACACACATCATTCCTCCCCCTTTCCGTATGCTGAGGTCCCAAGGGCTGAAGACTGAAAGGACAGAAAGGAAGTTATCTGTCCATGCACATTGTGTGCGGGGATAATAGTGGACACGCGCAGCCTATTGGCAGACTAAAAACAAGACATACGGTTGCACCCATCCACCCACCAAGCCCTGACTTCTTGAAGGCCCCGTCATCCCACCCACCATTTTAACATGAAGGACTGAGGCATTTAAAATCACCGCCTTCCTTTGTGTCCTGTTGTGTCTTTCCCTTTATGTTCTTTAATGTGTTGAAGACAGGGGTGAGAAATAATACTTAAAGGGGACCTAACATACAAAATAAACTTTTTACTTTTTTAGATGGTCAGATGGATCTCCAGGTGTGTTCAAACAAAAATGTATCAAGTCAGGGTTTAAAGAAGTTAATAATTTTTTTTTTTACTCTAATGTGACCTCATATAAGAGGAGCCATTCTCTTATTCCCCCGGGTTGTTGCCCAGCTCTGCTGCTCTCTGGAGGAGTGTGACACAGCAACAGCTCATTTATATAATATAAGGAATCAAAATGCATAATCTGAGGGATAATTCAGCTGGAAAGCAGTTAAAGGAATAGTTAATTAAGTAAGTAAAAGTAGTTCTGTACTTGCACTTGAGTAACCGTTTTAAGAGAGAAGTATTTTCATTTTTAATTAAGATTCATCATGAATCTAGATAATGTTTGCTAGTTATATCACTAAAGCATAGACCTGAGACTAAAAGAAAAAGAGAAAAAAATGTCTTCTGCCTCTTCTGCCTCTCTACTGTTTTACATTATGCTCTGATACTAATATATACACTACCGTTCAAAAGTTTGGGGTGACTTTCTAACTCCATGATGGTTCCTAATTTTTATTTCTTTCTACATTGTAAAGGCTGAAGGCGTCCAAAAAATGCATTAATCTCCTTTGAACAGTTAATGGTG
>JAOVVA010000004.1:20837250-20861528 GCA_028565275.1 Leiocassis micropogon | reverse complement strand
ATATACTACAAAGTATATAAAAGTATATACTACAAAATCTCATAAAATGATGAGAATAACTCATCATCATTACATTTATTCATATGAGTCATTTAAAATGATCAAGGAAAACTCAAATTTCACGTCATAAATTTATACAGTAGTTATTGCTAATTCTCATTAATCTATTAAATGAACAATACTGAGATCATTCGCATTGTCATTTTACTGTGAGAAAAAATGTATACGTTTCTCTGAAAAACTGTGGAATCTGTTACATTTTTAAAAATTCTTTTTTAAATTGTTCATTCTATTTACATGACAGACGTAATGTTGCCACTTCGATCCTGAGCTTATATTACTGTTTGTATTGAGTCTCTGTTAACGTCCTCTCTGTGTCCGTGTGAGTGTGCTCTATGTTCTGCTACAAACATTCCAGTAAGTGGATTGACTAAAATCATTTGCCATTGGGTGTGAATGAGTGTGTGTACATGATGTCCTGTGAAGGACTGGGATCTCTTCCAGGATGTGTTCCCTTCCACCTCACGTCCAGTGTTACCAGGAAAGGCCCTGACTAGGATAAAGCTGTTACTGAAAGTGAGTGAGAGTAAGGCCTGATTTATGCTTCTGTGTCAAGTCTATGCTGTAGCTCTCAGCATACACTATGACGTACCCTACACTGTACGCTATGGAATACTCTACGACGTAACCTATGCTGTACCCTAAGCGGTACCCTACGCTGTTCCCTATGACATACCCTATGCTGTACCCTACGCTGTACCCTATGCTGTACCCTACGCTGTTCCCTATGACATACCCTATGCTGTACCCTACGCTGTACCCTATGACATACCCTATGACATATTCTATGCTGTACCCTAAGCGGTACCCTACGCTGTTCCCTATGACATACCCTACGCTGTACCCTACGCTGTACCCTATGACATACCCTATGCTGTACCCTACGCTGTACCCTACGCTGTACCCTATGACATACCCTATGACATATTCTATGCTGTACCCTATGATGTTGTGCACCTCCCCAGAAATGTAACTACACATTGTGGTGACAAAGACCGCAACAACTGTGATTGGTCCACCAGTTACCATTGCATTTCATTTCAGCTTCTTTTTCTGCACTTCCTCCTGCCTCATTTGGATCATCTCCTTTGACATCTTCTCTCTTTTCTGTACTGCAATAATTTCAGTAAAAGTAACTGTTGGTTAATACCTATTGGATCCAACTACAAAACTCACGATCTCCTTTCAGATCCGTTTCATTTGCTGTTGTTTGTAAAAAAAAAAAAAAATTATAAAAATAAATAACACTCATCAGAGTGTGGCGAAGAGATGCAGCATAGTGGCATCCAAACCCCACTGCCAACTAGTGGTTTGGCAGTGTAATTGCAGAGTGACACAAACATCGAATAAATATAAATCTTTACAACGTAGACTTGATGCAGAATCATAAATCGGGCTTAAGAATGCAAATATAAAAACAAATATGACATTTGTTCTTTGAATGAAATATTTCAGTTTTTTTTTTTTCCCTTCTCCTTCTGGTAGCGGTGACATCAGTTCTACCAAAGTCCAAAAAATATTATCCAACTGTTCACTTCTCATCATCCCAATCACAGCAAGGGAAAAAAAAACTCAGCAGCCATAAAAATGAGTAGGTCGATTTCACATACTTTTAACTGTCATAAGAAATGACAGTAAGCAGAGCGGCTGCACAATGAGAGAGATAATAATAATAATAATAATTATTATTATTATTATTGTTATTATAATTATAATTATAATCTTCACCTAATGTAGTGTAAATGTAAGCCTAGCTGATTCGTTTTACACTACACTGCCTGCCAAAATTCTTAATTTTTGTTAGGCATTTCTAGATATTCAGGTTTTCATTGTGTGTGTTTTTTTTTTCTCTTTTTTTTTTCCTATTGGCCAGAATTTAAAGAATCCCATTAGATTTTTCCTCTATTGTGACCTCATATAAGTAGTGCCCCTCCCCCGACCTTTTGCTCACCTCTGCTATTCTCTAGAGAGGCGAGGCTCGGTGGTAGCTCATTTACATTGAACAGCGGGTTCAAGAGATGGGTGAAAAAAAAGTGAGTTTGAGGTATGAAAAAAAACAAACATGTTATTTGGGGGATATTTCAGCGGAAGCATTAACGCACACTTTAGACGACCACTGAGATCTGTGTTAACTGTGTTAAAGAAATAGTCAAATATGGGACCTTTAAGGGTTAAATATTCACTCACTACCACGTGACAGCAGGCATGTTCGAATGATCAGTGTAGATTTTGGAACTAGCTAAGAGAGTTGAAAGAAATGCACTGGAGAGCACATAACAGCAAACGAACCTGGTTTTACTTTTGACATACTGTATCTACCAAAAGATATGCCTGTCTCATGTAAAATCAAGAAGATTGCTTAGGCTCCACTCTGCCATTTAAACAGATTAATGCTTGAAATGCTTCTAACACAAGCATTTTATGATTTTTTTTCCGCCCTTGCATTGCCATGGAGATACCGCTGTCAATTGACCGCAGTTTATGATCTGGCACATTGACACAATTCTGAATGTGACCAGCTTTTAATTCTAAGCAAACTGTAAGTAAACACCAGGGATGTGTATACATATTTGGTTTATGATACAGATATAATGAAACAAAGAAAGAACTGCTTGCGTTTTAAACACTTTCTATTCAAACAAGACAGAGACTTATAAATCAATGCGTGTAAACCCCTTCAGACTAATACTTGATAGAAGCATCTTTTGGTGCAGTAAAAAGCTTTTAAGTGTGCAGGGGTACGTCCCTGGAGCTTTGTGCACTGTTTACGAGACTCTCATCCATTCTTCCTGGCAGATTTGCTCCAGAATCTTCAGGTTGTTTATTGACTGCAATTTTCAAACAATGCCACAGATTCCCGATGGGAATTAGATCTGGACTTTTTACTTGGCTACTGTACGACATTCATCTTTTCTTTTTTTTTTTTTTTACCTACTCCTGCATAGTTTTGGCCTTGTGTTAACCATTGTTTTGCGAAAAAACTGAAGTTTCTTCCAAGCTTTAGTGTTCTTTTTCTTTTAGCATACTGAAGCAGGTTCTCTTGTAAAATCCAACGTATTTCGCTCCAAACATTGTCCCTTTGTGCCCTACATTTTACTGTAGGGACAGTGTTAATTAATATATGGACTGGGATAGGTTCACAACACACACACACACACACACACACACACAGAACCCAAATGCAGAATCTCAATGGGTGACTACTGGATGTAGCTCTTTTTGAGCAATGGTTTCTTTCTAATCACCCTCCCATACAGTCTTTAATTATGCTGAACCTTGGAAATAGTTGTCTCTTTCCATGTACTCTGCAACAGCTTCAGAGCGACTGTTGGCCTCAATGTCATTTATTTGATCAGTTTCATCATTGACATGAATTTTTCCCCCCCCGAGAGCTTTATCTTAGTTAGTACAATATTTGGATGGTGTATGTCCTTATGCCTATCCAACAGTGCTGTACAATCCTTTTAAACTGAAATGATTTGAAATGTTTTATTAATTAATTAATTAAATATCATTTGTTTGTCTTAGGTTATAAACTTTTATTTTTCAAAATTCAAAATTTAGGCTTTGTTTCAACTCTTTACCTTCAGACTGTGTTTTTTATTATTATTATGCAAATAAAAATAGATCTGTTTTAATATTTCATAGGTGAACAACATTTTTTTTTTTGTTTCAAGTCCTTGTTAAGTAAATATCTGAAGCTTTCAGACTCCAATAATTGGTGCCAATAATTATGCAAGCAGCATTATTATTTTTTATTTTTTTGGATTTTTATTGAAATCCTTACAATAATTAATTTGACTTGTTCGTTTCAAGAGGACACGAGTTTGCGATACAAATACTAAAAGAATGAATATGTGTATTTGTCTCTTGTTATTCAGACAAATCTGATTAATTCCAGGGGGGGGGTTGAATACTTCTGCACTTCTGCATTCATCGCTTTAGTAATTAAGGCTCAGCGCACTTCATGAATTATTCCTAGTAGTTATCATAAACAGCTAAATAATAAGTTGGGAGATAAAAGGGTTAAACCCGAAACAGCACAACATTCAGTACATTTTATCAAATGTATGCTGTAACATCTAGCATGTATTTGATAAATAGTAGTAATGACATCGCTGCAAGCAACACAAAGTTGTGTGTCTTTTGTCATCTTGGATCTGTCACGAATCAAGTGCAAATATTTGCATTGCCCATGGTTGTTGAATGAAAAATAAGAAAATATTTTTTAAATATTTTTCCTGACGGAAAGATAGTTTGTAAAGATCCAAAAAGGAAGAGGGATTTCCGTCCCTATAGCCGTCTCCGTTTTCTGAACTGAAGAAGACCGTGCATGACACCTGGAAGAGTTTTAACAGATATATCAAGTAGAATCAGCAAAGATTGGCCAAGAAGTCTGACAGTGTCAGAACAGAGATGTCAGGACTGAAAGGAATTGAATATTACAAGTGAGAGGATGCGAAAGCTGTTCGATGTCATGAGGCGCAGACAGAAGAACGCAGGTGCAGGTTTGGATTTTATTAAAAGTGATTGAAGCAGACAAACCTGAGGAAGCAGGCAGTAATCGTAAAATATAAACAGGCAGAAGGTCAGGCGATCAGCAAACAGGCAAACAAAAGGTGAGACTTCATGGTGAATTATTTGAAAACACTAAGGTGAAAGCCAGTGAGAACCGCTCTGTTAACGTCACAGCCCGAACATATGATGTAGGAATGCAAGTTTAGTTTTTATTTATTTTAATATTAAATATACTTTAAATGTTAACTTTTTTTTTTAAACTGGCACTATCTTACTTTAATATCTCATCATATACTATACTCTGAAAGGCTTTCAAGTCAACCCGGACTTGTGAACACAGTGCTAGGAGTAAAAAAACTCACTTTATTTCTCTATATAATCCCCTGCTACAGGAGAAAGTTTTCTCAGTACACAAGATCCATGATCAGACTGCCTGCTTCATGTCTGAAACCCTGGCCTCCCAGGACCTCCCTTAATGGCCCAAACATGTGGAAATGGCTTGGAGTGAGGTCAGGACAGTATGGGGGACGTGGTAGTAACTCAGAGTTTCTGTAATGTGCTTTAAAGTGGTGCTGGTGAATGATTGTGTGTACAGTTCCCACAGACAGATGCGTGTCTTCTGAAAGTTGATGGCAAGCTATTCATTGATTTTTACGGATCAGTTGTTCCACTCTCCGAACGTTGACGAAACGACTGCTATAAGACCAAAACGAGTCACCTCGGCCGGGATCATCATGCACGGACCTTTGGCCTTCTTCAGAACATTTGGTTAACAGTAGCATAACAAAATATTTTTTCTCTCTCTTGTCTGAAACCAAATTATTCAATTTTAACCTCGCCACATATCCTTCTTTTAGAAGCTTGGAATCTTCACATTTAAATCAAACCATGATATGGAACAGCTGCACACAACAAAACACAACAAAACATGACACATCCTGAAAAGCCAATCATATCACTTATTTCTGTTATGTGAGCAGTGTAGTGGAACTACCAGCTTTGCGAAATAGCAGCTGCTTTGAGTGACCTAAATGTGTTCAATGTTCTTTTGGAAAATTTTGAGGGACGTTTCCATTATCTGCAATACGTTCTTTGAAATAGAACATTATATGATTTGGATGTTGTGCAAACACCGTGTTATATATTTAACAAAGGTATGCGGGTTACTTTAGTGTAAACACTGAGTTAAAGATGGTTTTTAGCTCAACATTCTGTTTCGCTTCAAAATGGATACTTCTTTGTCTCTTGGTATTGGTTTCGTTGCATTTGGGAGAGGCAAAGTGCACTTACGGTAATAATTTCAAAAGAACATTAACCAGGGAAATAACGTTAAAACACTTAAGAGACACACTTTGTGTGCAAGACACCTGAGATGCATGTGCTGTGTGTGTGTGTGTGTGTGTGTGTGTGGGTGGGTGGGTGTGTGTGAAGCTGCTGTGCCCTCTTTGTCTGGTTCTGTCCCTTACTCTTGTTATGTTACAACCTTAGGAGATCACTGTTATACTGTACATGTGGAGCGCGAACAGACATTATACGATGCATACCTGTACTATAATTAGGTGCTGCCTTCGACTACTGAAGTGAAACTGAAGCTTTTGTACTGCTTATGATGTTTTTCCATGACCTTCAACAGCCTTTGTAATTAAAAAGGTTTTGGTTGCAACAAATTTCAACACTTTTCTATTTGTTCCAATTTGCTGCCAGTGACTCACTACCAAATCACAATCAAAGCATGAGTTTTCTTTTTTTAACTGAACTATAACTTAATGTTATTGATGTTAAATTGGATACTTAAATGACCAAAAAAATACACTGCCCGGACAGAAAAAAGTCACCACCTATATTTAACAAATAGGTAAGAGCCTTTTGGATAATTATTGCAGTGATTAATATGGTTAACTGGAAAAGAGTTATTTAACCGTAATCCACTTCGAGGAAGAAATTTGATTAGAAAAAATGTTGTAAAAGAAAAAAAATTAATGGTAAAATTCAGAGCATTTGCACCAGAACAATGCAAAAACTGGACTGTGAAATAATGGAAAAAGGTCATATATTCACCCCAGAGTGATGGGGACATCAGGGTAAAAAGAGAGACAGATGATGTGATGCACCCATCATGCCTAGTGGCTCCTGAACAAGCCTTTGGTGGCAGTGTTATGATCTGGGGTTGCTTCTGTTGGTCAGATTTAGGTTCTGCCACGTCATGTGCCCAAAAATGAAGTCAGCTGACTATCTGAATATACTGTACATACTGAATGACCAGGTTTTTCCTTTGTAACTAGATAGTAACCCATCAAACTCCACGGACACAAACCCAAGTCAAGATTTGAACCCTCGACACTGGAGGTGCGAGGCCACAGTGCCTGGTGAGAGTCCAGACTTTAATCCTATCAAGAACCTTTGGGATGTGCTGGAGAAGGCTATATGGAGAGGTCCGACTCTTCCCTTATCATTACTAGATCTTGCAGAGAAATTTATGTGACTCTGGACAGAAATAAATGTTGTGACATTGCATAAGCTTATCGAAACGATGCCATGGCAAATGTGTGCCATAATCAAAGGAAAATGAAATATTAGAGTGTGTGACTTTTTTGGCTGGGCAGTGAACATTCGCAGGCTCATTTATCAATTGTGACAAAACTGTGCTTGGTGGAATTATGGCGTTTTGCAAAATCACACAAAATTTTGACATTTATAGTTTTTATTACATTCATGAAATATTCTCCATCAGTTTAAAAAATCTTTTGCTTTATTTAAAAAACTTTAAGTTTCTCCAAACTGCAAAAAAAAAAGGAGAGTTATCTGAATCTGCTATGAAACCGTTCATATGTTTTCTTTTTTTATATATTTTTTAACGATATGAACTGTAAGCTGTAGGCTTAGCGGTAACTTCTTCAATAAAAACAGAAAGTTGTTAACTCCTAACTCTACATCAACTCATTTGTTTTGGTCTGAAAATTCAAGTTCTCAACAATACATGATTACTGATATTGTAGATGAATAAACAAAGTTTACTTACATTCTTACATAAACTGTGGGCTTGTTCTCAGGGAAAGCATTCTGTACTTCTGCATACAGACAGAAAATAATGTAAAAAAAAACAAAAAAAAAAACAAAGTTGCATACGGTCACCATCAAATATTCTCAACACTGTGGAAATTTACCAAAGGATTAAAACATCAGTTTTTCGTTAAAGATATCTTAGTCATCCTAGGAGACAAGCAGACCTAAACCACACCAGCAAACAACACCTGCATAATGGAGGCTAGTGCTGGGAGTTGTTAACCAATCCAGAACCGATGATCCGTTTGAGTAAACCAATCGATGGTTGATTAATAGTTGGTTTAACCGTACAGTACAATGGTTCTTGCACTTGTTGTGTTTTTTGAAAAATCATTCCACCTCCATTCACTATTACTACACCCATTATACATTACACATGAATACATCAACTAGGATTACTCTCATAAGCATCTATTACAGAAAATATTAACATTGCAAACACAACAATGCTGTCAAAGCAGAAGTACGCCGTCATTGTAGGCCAACTACTATTTACCATTCTATACATAATCCTAATGACAAATTTTGCATATCACACTCTTCATGTTAAGATTTCCCTTCATTGGTGGTTTATTGGTTGTCCCATCCAGAAGTGACATTTTTCCAGGTCACCTTGAGATACATCTCCTGCCATTCAGTCTGTCAACGGTCTTGTGAATAAGTGCAGTTATTGTCTTTTGTGTGTTTCTGCTACATCGCAACGCAAAGTGGTGTGTTATACAAATGTTTAACAATTGCCATATTTCATTTCAGAATTAAAAAAAACATGATCGTCAACTATAATTAATGCTCGTCCCATCAGAAATGAAGGCTCATGTTTTTATTGTTTTTTTTCAAAGACTTCTTACTCATCTGTATACACAATGAATACAGTAGTGCATCCTCCAGGTTCCGGGTTCGATTTCCGCCTCGGGGTCTGTGTGCATGGAGTTTCCATGTTCTCCTCGTGCTTGGTGGGTTTCCTCTGGGTACTCCGGTTTTCCTCCCACCATCCAAAGACATGCAGATTAGGCTAATTGCCGTTCCCAAATTGCCTGTAGTGTGTTAATAAGGGTGAGTGTGTGTATGTGTGTGTGTGATGGATTGGCACTTTGTCCAGAGTGTACCCCGCCTCATGTCCCAAGTCATCTGGGATAGACTCCAGGCCCCCCGTGACTCTGTATACCAGACAGTAGTGCATTATGTTGTTTAAATATTGTGATGTTTTATCTGCAGTGTCGGATTCCTGGTTAAATCTTTACAAGTTTATGTTTTGTTTAAGTTAAGCGTGACATATATCTATCCATCAATTTTTTTATACTGCTTATTCAGTGTAAGCCGTACACAGGGGGGCCTGGAGCGTATTCCAGGCAACTCCGGAGAGACGGCAGGAGACACCTTGGATGAGATGCCAATCCATTGCAGGGCTTCATTATACAGTATTTAATAAAGTCATGCATTAGGGTATATTTTCATATGCAGTGTGATGCAATAGATCTTGAGATACAATTAAAAAAATAAAAAGCACTCGGACATAAATATGCATTCTCATTCAGAGCACAAGGTTTACAGTTGCAGTAAAAAACCAACCAACAAACGGAATCTATTTCTCTTTTTTTGAGTTGAAGCAATGAACTCTAGTGTAAATCTTGTTTGCTGACATTGTGTGTTCGAGGATAAAGCTACGCGTCAGGCAATAAACGACCTTGGTGTAACTGAGGCAGCATTTGGGACCTTCTATACAAAGCTTTTTGATGGAATAACACTGTACACGCATAAAAGAGAGCAATCAGTCACCGCATCGCTTTTCTGACAGTCCTCAGTTAGGGGCCTGGGGTAATCTCATTTCTTTTATCATCAAATATCAAATTTCTTTGCCTTATTGGCAAAGTGCTACACTGACGGAATTACCGGCAGAGAAATTGTCCCAAAAATACAGCAGCCTGTTTTTATCCGACTCTCTCCTGATGCTGAATGTCACCCTCTGATTCAGCTGCGGCTTTGAATATGAGTCTCCTGTATTTTTACCCATTCTATGATAGAAACATTGTCAAACTGCCAAAAAAAAAACAAGAACGAAAGAAAACACGCTAGAAAATCGCATCAAACTGCAGGCTGTTGATTCTCACAATTCTGGCTACAGTGACTACTCCATCCTACTCCATCTGAACTTCAAGGACCATTAACTACACATAATTACACTACGTAAAATCTTTTACAGCTTCGGCTCAATGAAATATATTAGATTAATGTTATTTAATTTGAGGGATCACTTGTTCATCATACTAATAATGATCTGCTCATAATCTATTGCCGCTCACAATACAGTCTGTTTATGTGGACGTATTGTAAAGCTTCTCCTATTATGCTACTGTTAATCTTCTCTCTCTCTCTCTCTCTCTCTCTCTCTCTCTCTTTCTCTCTCTCCCTAAGCTACCAAATACACATTCGAACCCGCATGGCTTTCTAAAAAAAAAAAAAAAAAACTTAGGTTTGAAACGGCTTAGGCGAGTGCAGAATTTATTTGCGTTGGAAATGCGGCACATTTTGGACTCTGTCGCCAGAGTTCTCCTTGAGAAGGTTTAAATACGTGTCGGTTCTAGCAGTTTGCAGTAGTCTCTGCAGTAGCTTTAACAACACCTCATTATCACTCCCCAAACCTGTCACTGTAGTGTGGAGATGGGCATGCACAAATCCCCCTCTCGCGCATCCTTCTCCCTTCTCCCACACACACGCACACATTAAAGTGAACTGCCTCCGCTGAAACCTAAAAATCCTATTTCTCAATACGTTCATGGTGGAATACTAGCCATCAGGCATGCTCGAGAGCTGGATTTCTTCACAGGTAAGGAACTGTTTGTAAAAGCAGTGCTTTTTTTTCTGCAAGAAACTGTTAAAGATGTCAGTCAGTATGTGGTTTACTTTAAAATAAAAACTTCTTTTCGAGTTTTATGCAGAGAGTCACAGAAATCCATTCACTTGCTATGTATCGCTGAATTGGCGGCACGGTGGTGTAGCGGTTAGCACTGTGCCCTCGAACCCCCCATGGTCGAGGGTTTATGTGTGTGGAGTTTGCATGTTCTCCTCATGCTTGGTGGGTTTCCTTAGTACTCCGGTCAGTCCAGAGACAGGCAGACTTGGTATAGTAAGTGGCATTCCCAAATTTTTGATTGTGGGTCCTGATAAATTGGCACCTCATCCAGGGTGTACCCCACCCATAGTGCCCCAAGTCTCAACCCTGAACCCCTCCTGCAACCCTTTACTGTACAGGGATAAGCAGTGTACATAGAGAAGTTTCCAATGCCCTCCTTATGACTTTCCTTCTAGTTTTCCATTATCTACCTACTTTACAAAACGGCCCCAAGGTCTAAATGCATGTGTGAATGCGTGTGCACAACATGTTCCCACCTGCGCATTCAGGGTTCTCAAAGACACCACGACTCTCTCCAGGATAAATCAGGAACTAAAAAAAGAAAGTAAAGAGTATGCTTTTTTTTTTTTTTTACATAAAGTGTTTATCCATCTACACTGCTCATGGTATCTCCTGTAAATTCTACAGATCTTTCCTAACTAGTTAGAAGCTATTGCAGTTACATGACATTGTGGAATAGAATTGGTTCTGAATCAAATTTCTGAGCGCATGAAAGCTGATATGCCATAAAATCTAGGTTTCAACCAAAGACAGGCTAAAGTGTCTCTTTAAAATGTGAGTTCATGTAACATAATGTGAATTGAGCCAGAGTAATGACACTTCATGGATGACAGCTCCATCTTCACTGTTAAAAGAACCCGGGGGAGATCAGAGGATATGAACAGCATGCTATATGTTACTAAGCTCAACTAATACTACACTCTACATAATACAAGTACCTGTTTAAGCTGATACTTATAGAAAGGGGAAAAAAGGCTGCATTGGTATTGGCTTGTGATTTGCCTTGCAGCCAGAACTACATAAAGGCTGTTACAGGAGTCAACATGTTGAGCAATCAGGTTTGAGAATTCACCTGCCATGTGGTAAACATGCATTAGATGCAATACCTTTTGAATTTGTCCAAGATCTAGAATTTAAAAATAAAGGATAAAACAACATTTTATTGCATTCTCCAGGCCCATGTTGGTCCTTTTTTTTTTTTTCTTTTTTGACACATCACTCTCCAAAGGTTCAAAGTTAGCCAATACGTTTCATGTCCTTGTTAAATCTATCCAGCCGTTACTTTTTTGGGCTGCTGAGAGATCGCTTTCCTTGGATTTGTGTAGCTGACTTGACCACCGTCATATCATCTCTACGGACATCTTTTCATTGACCCGTTTGAATTCGATAATCCTTCATACATAGTCAGTTATTCATTACATGGTTAAGCCAGGTAAGTTTGGGTGTCCATTGAAGCATTTGCATTACCACTGCTGGACCTCTGTGACCTGCCACCACTTCAGCCATGTGGTCACAGTGAGCAAATGGCTGGTTGCGGAACGGTGGCTTAGTGGTTAGCACTGTGGCCTTGCACCTCCAGGGTCTGGTTTTGATTTCTGCCTCAGGGTCTGTGTGCATGGAGTTTGCATGTTCTCCCCATGCTTAGTGGGTTTCCCCCAGGTACTTTGGTTTTATCCCACAGTCCAAAGACATGCAGATTAGGTTACTTGGCATTTCTAAATCACCTGTAGCATGCTACTGCCTACTTGTAAAAATGGGAATAAATGCAGTGGTCACTGTTGGCCTCAAGTGGTCACCATTGGCCTCCATAGTCACAAGTTAGACTACAAAAGTTCCTAGGTGGATGATGAATGGAATGTCTGGTTGGGCTGTAACACATTGTCTTAATGCTGGAACATCCATGATATCATCTGGGGGCATGGGATGTTCACTGTTATCAAATAAATACAGAGGATAAACAATAGCGTTGAGAGTCCTGGACTATGATAAACCTTTTTTGCTTGGTGAGGTTCAAACTGGGCACCGTACAATGCTGGCGACACGATCTCTAGGATGTTCTGAGTTCTGAGAGCTTGTTTGATCAATTTGTGGATCATCTTGTTGAAGGCCTTTTCTAGATCAAACAGGGCCATATAGTTTGACTTGTTTTTTCCCTTGTGCTTCTCCATTAGTAGGCGAGCTTCAATGATGACATCCAATTATCTGTATTCTTATACAAATCTGAGATGGTTTGGGGTGATGCTGATGATTGCATGACATAGTGGATGGAAGTTTAAGCAGTTACTGGTATCTCCGTTACCCGTCCAGATTGGTAGTGCACTCTCTTCGATGATCCGAGTGCATAACGGGCCCCGTTGCTCTGCCGTTTAACAGACCTGTGGTATGATAATTGGTGTGAATGGCCCAGAGACAGGTTCTACAGTTGCCATTTCCTTACTTACTTATTAGAGTGCATATGTATAAGAGTGTGTAGTCCTGTATTCTCCTTTAGACAGAACTGCTGAGGTGTGTCTGTACCCTCTGTCTTGGGGCTAATCCAAGGGGCAGTAATGTTAATTACCTCTGCTCAGTGTGATATCAGCAAAATGCCACGATTGTGTTTAACATACCCACCATGCCTTTCTCATGTTTCTCATTAGTTTCGTATGCTGCTGCTTTCGCTTTAAAGCTAGGAGTTGGTGGAACAAGCCCTAGAGAGAAGCAGAGCTCACCCACCTAAGGAGAATAAACATTATACATATTAATGTGACTTATAGGCCAGTGTTCTAACACAATAATGTAGGGTTTTTGATACATCTGAGGCGTTACATCTATGCCGAGCACAGCGTTAAACAGACATACACAGAACGATTAACTATAATTCGAGCACGCCGCTTGCATATACAGTACAAAGACCCCCTGAGCTGAACAACTGGAATATTTATAGGTTTCATACATGGATTATGGATTGACTTATTTCCTTGCATTATTTAATCGCCTGCTTACTCACTTACATCTGCCTGTCCCATTGACGACGCAAATGAAAAGAAAGCTCACAATAGAGTGAGTCAGTGCCCGACTCTGACAAAGAGGAAATCTGCCTGCTATCAGAAAAATTCAATTTAATGTGATAGACATCTGGACACATTGATCCATCATCTCATTCAATTCAATTTCATCTGTTAAAATAACGCAAGGGGAAAAAAGAACAACTCAGGAAATTTGAGGCGTTCAGCAGAGCTAAAGTACGCTTTGAAACTCACTTGACTTGACAATATGCTTCAGCGCTGACAAAACTGTGTGTCAAACTTGTTATGTGAGGAATACATCTTAAATATAATATATTCCCGTGGGGGAGGAAAAAACAATATAGAAATTTAAATAGCATTTTTTTAAATGAAGACGTACACTGTGAGTGAAGAATGGGATGACTTTTTTTCATCGTTTTTGTTTTTTAACTAAACCCAAAGAGCAGAACGGAATAAGTTAAATACCATTGTTTTGTTTTTTTTAAACAATTTGGGCTTTAAATGTTCCCAAATCTCTCTATATTAATTTTATTATTTTGTAATTAATTCTAATTACGGCAGCGCAGTGGCTGAGGGGTTAGCACTGTTGCCTTGCACCAAGGTCTGGGCTCGATTCCTGCTTTTCCTCTGCGTGCATGCATGTTCTCCTCATGCTTGGTGGGTTTCCTCTGGAGAGTAAAGTCCAAAGACATGCTGATTAGGTTAACTGGCATTCCCAAATTGCCCATAGTGTGTGAATAAATGTGTAAATCACTGTTTACGGTTGTAAATATGTGAAATACAATGGTCACCATTGGCCTCCACTGTCTCTAGTTGGATTACAAATGTTCCTAGATGGATGGATGGAATCCTAATTACAGCTATACAAAAACACATGGATTTTATTTTATTTTTTCACTGGTTTGTTTTTTCCCTCCCATCATGCATCGAGACATAAGGCATGCCCCACTTATCATTCTCACCACCCTGTCCCTTTCGGATTGGTTCATCTTGCATCTTATCCATAGCCAACCCCTAATTAAGTTCATTTGTCTTGGAAGGATGGAGGTGCAGCTTGATCAGCAGGCTAACGAGGGACTCTAAGCCTTTCTCAAGGGTCTCATAAAGCCACCACGGAGCCTCAGAGGCTGGTCAGGATTAATGTGTCTGTGCGGCGCTAAAATGGGCCACTCCTAGAAGAAAGAGGTTATACATTTCATATGTGGCATATAGAAGGTTGTGCAACTGTAGTGCAATCGAGAATACTGCTCTTTTGCTAGAATATGGGTGTATTTGGACAGGGGACAGATGAAATATTAAATTAAAAGCATATAAAAAAGCCATATCTGAAGACTGAATTGAATTATACCTTGCTTGAGGATTTGGCACATGCAGCTTTGCATAGGGATTAGTCAGTTTTGTTTAATTGTGAAATTCTAATTAAAAATGGGCTTGTTATGCAAAATTCCATTCTTTGTTTGTGTCTGTGCAAACAAAAGATGCAAGACATCCTTTTTCCATTTTGTATTGGCCATGAGTTTAAACAAGTCTATTAGATTTTCCCCCTTTTTTCGTTTGTGACATCATATAAGGAGAGCCCCCACCGGCTCAGGCCTCATGGAGGGGTGTGGCTTGGGAGGATTTACAAAATCAGCGAAAGGGAACATCTGGAGGAAGAGTAAAACAAAGCGAGTTTGAGAGATTTTTTTAATGCATTATCGGAGGAGTATTTCAGGTACAGCATTAACACACACACTTTGGGGGGAGCTCTGAGACCTAGAGTAATATACAAAGATCTTAAATCAAATTAATTAAATTATGTAGATTTAATGAAAAGAAAAATGGAAATAAATGTATTACTGTCACAGGCAAATTGCAAACTGTTTAAAGATATGATTTTAAAAATTGCTTGTTTATGTAACAACCTCACCAGCAGCCTCATTTCCCCTCTCATCAGTTCCAACCATTCAGCATCACCAGTATACTAATCACCACCCTGATCATCTGTCATCGTCTGCACCTGTTTCTCACTGGTTCATGCCTTAAGTTAAATGGTTTTTATAATGCTTGAATGGTTCATATGTTACTGTGTGGCTTAACAAATGCTCAGGTACAAAGACTGATATGAAAATCAGAGTCAAAAACCTGCCAAAAATTAGAGGGAAAAAGTCCTTCGGGAAGCCTGGAGAACTATTCCACAAGACTAAATTACAAAATACAAGAAAGTCTGGCTCTTTGGAAGCAAATTATAAAGAAATGAGGGGTTGCTCAAGACTTTCACACTGTACTGCATGTTAACTTGTTAAAGAAATACTAAAATATGGAACCTTTAATATCTGCCAGAGGCTCCCTCCAGGTTTGGACAGACAAAGCTCTTTCTAACCCCGTTTTATTATTTTTATTTTTTTTAGCTATAAGCCAATCTTAACACTAACAATATGTCTTACTTGTTTCCATATAATTTGTCTCCTAATACAGAAGCTATCACAAAAGACATCAGTAATAAGGGTGACGCCCATAACACTCTTTCCTCTGAGGCACATCAAACTGCTGCTCGTGTAATTTCAGGCTGCGGCACAACACACTTGGTGAAAAGTGCTATTCGAACGCTTCCACATGTCTGACCTAACAGACCTCCATGAGCAGTTAGTGTTGCCGTAAATGATAGAGTGTTTGTCACTCCTTATTCTCTGAAAGCACAGCTAATTTCGTGAACGCTTATCTGTTGCACCATTTGGAAGCCCTGGACCACTGACCCTCTCTCACTCACCGTCTATACCGTTTAATCCTGTATTAAGGGTCGCGGGGGCCTGGAACCTATTCCAGTAGACCTAGGGCACGAGTCGGGGTACACCCTGGACAGGGTGCCAATCCATCACAGGGCACACACACACCAGGCAATTTAAGAACACCAGTCAACCTAACCTGCATGTCTTTGGATTGTGGGAGGAAACCAGAGTACTTGGAGGAAACCCACCAAGCACAGGGAGAACAAGAAAAATTCCATGCACATAGAGGCGGGAATCGAAGCAGGACCCTGGCGGTGCAAGGCAACAGTGCTAACCACAACTCCACCGTGCCACCTGGACCACTGACCATTTTATTTATTTATTTATTTATTTATTTATTTTAAAAGAAAAAGCCTTAAAGTTTGTCAGCATGAACTTTTTTTACTTTTATTATTATTAATATGTACAAGTTATACTATATAAAGTTATAATGCACTGTATATGTGCTTATTCAGTATACTGATTCAGCAGTGTTTTTAATTATAATCTGAAAGTCTGTCAGTCCATCAATAGACGTAATGACTTTTTCTGCATTGTTCCTGAACGCTCGGCTACAGCATATCGGATTAATTTAGAAATGATTGACGGGCCAGGTTTAACACTGACTCAAGAGATTCTGCTTTTGATCTAATTCTCATAGGTAATCATATTATATACCTACAGTATGTGTTTTATACCTACGGATGTCAGATCGTTTCCACTTAAACCATTTTATCTGGCAGGTATGAAAACGTAAAAAAAACATTCATCTTCACTCATCTTTTTACCTGCATCAGGGTCAAAGTGGATCCCTCACATCTAGGGGCACTTTACATCAGCCAATCCACCTACTGACACTTTTTTTTTTTTTAACAGGTTATGACACCTATCGTGGACAAGAGCTGAGCATAGAGTATACACCTCTTCATAGACGGTAACCCGAGCTCAGGAATGAACCGGGGGCCCTGGAGCTACCCACTGTGTCACTCTTAATGCACAAATACATATTTATTAGAGGAAAATAAACACTTTATGCCTAACATACAAGGTACAGTATGCATTGTTTAAAGATGCAATTAAATAACGAATGAAAGAATTACGTATTATGTAAAGAGCTGGTACTGTCATCTTGATATACTGATTTAATCATTTCTATAAGAGCTTTATATTCATCATACATGCCCGATATGCATGCGTAATATAACCAAATATTTCCTGGGGGACCCAGCGCTGCAGGTTTATATCATTTTCTGCACCTGTTTAATATCAGGAGTCGTCGAATCCAGTGTGTTAGAGCAGCGTCCCGGCGGAGCGGGTTTCGAAAGCTGCGGATGTAATGAGATCTACAATGCGGTATAGAAATACATTTCTATAAATAACACGGCTACATTTTATAGTAACAACAAAGAGCTTCTGCTAATATTTCTGTCCAGGTTTTATGTTCATATTACACCACATTTTATGAGCAACAGGGGTGCAAAGTAGATCAGAGCAATTGAAATGGAGTACCTCCGAACCGGTATCGATTGATGCGGCTCCGTAGAGATAATCCATCCACGTTGGCAGTCGGCTGGAGCCGAAATGCCAGGGTGTGCCTCCCTACTTTACTGCTAATGCTACCGCTATCCACTCCTGCAGCAGTTTTTTAAATTCGAGCATGGATCCCTTACGCCTTCAGGGCCAGCGCTTCTACCTCCTCGAGACGTTCCTGCTGCTCAGCAGGGAATAGAAAGATGAGGAAAGATGAATATTAGAACACCGAGCTGCAGATATCAGGCCAGACCTTGATTAGAGTCAGGGCTCATAGTGCCTTTACTGAATAAGAAGCGGGCTGTTATTAAGGTGGATGATTAGTCAGAGATTTCCAAAACCCCAGTGGCGCAAAGATGGCCTATATAAGCTTTTTACGGTCCCACTGTACTTTTAGTGGCAGTGTCAAGAGGAGACATGGCACACAGTACTAAAACATTCCCTCAGAGACGACATAGACTTCGCTGCTCCCTTTTTATGACTTTATGAGTTTTATGCTTTATGTACTGTAGACTCAGAAAGCTCTGAGACAGATTAAACTCTTCTTTCATACCCATGCTTGTGCACCATGCACTGTATAATTTTTTCCTGAGCGGCATAAAGATCCAAGAACAAGAAAGCACGTAACTGAAAGTATAGACTTAAAGACATAACGTACACCATATGGACAAACGTATTTGGCCAAACCTGCAATGACATTATATCCAAATACACATACTTCAATATGGAGTCGGTCCCCCTTTTGAGGCTATAACGGCTTCCACTCTTACCGGAAGGCTCTCCACAAGATTTTGGAGTGTTTCAGTGGGAATTCGTGCCCATTCATTCTGTAGAGCATTTATGAGGTCAGGCACTGATGTTGGACGAGAATGCCTGGCTCGCAATCTCTCAAGCTCACTGGGGTTGAGGTCAGGGCTCTGTGTTAGGGCCAGTCAAGTTCTTCCACACCAAATTTGCTCATCGATGACCTTGCTTCGTGTGCATTCATGTTGGAACAGGAAGGGGCCATCATCAAACTGTTCCCACGAACTTGGGAAAATAAAATTGTTCAAGATGTCTTGGTATGTTGAAGCACTGAATTTGGCCTGATTGATTGAAATGTCTGAATTCAATAATTAACAGGTTTAAACAAATACTTTTGTTTATATAGTGATATTCCCTCGACCCTTTTAATAGGAACGGGTTCCTAACAATCAGCCAATCATGTTGCAGCTGAAAAAAATCCATGAAATCATTCAGATACATTTCTAGAGTTGCAGAATGTATGTTTGAAAAAAAATAAAACAACCAGTGAGCAAATAAAATGCTTTCTTGGTGAGAGAGGTCAGAGGTGAATTGCCAGCCTGGCTCAAGCTGACAAGAAGGACTCTAGTAATTCATAAAAAAAAATATTTTTTTTTACAATCATTGCAAGGGGGAAAAAATAACATTGTGAAAAAAAAAAGATTTGCTTCAACCACAAGAGATCATGTCAGGTTACTCTGCTGTCAGGCAAGAACAGAAATCTGAGTCTACACTGAAACTGAGCACATACAGATGGAAAAAATATCACATAATGTTTTCACAAGCTTCTTCAAAAACGATGAAATTGTGCCCACTGTCGAAAGGCGTTCAATTACAGTTATAATAATGTAACTACTTAACCAAAGCCTTGGCTGCCAGGTTATACCACATACAACTATATACAACCACAACCGTACAGTCGAACTCCAATTAGCAGTGTATGGGTTGGCAATTTGTTTAGCGTCATTTAGGCTGAATCTTGACAGTGTGGATGTGTATTTTATATTTATAGAGCAATACGCATCGTAGCCTAAAGGTCAAATCCTTTGAGACACCTTTCAGAAGCGCCGTGTTTAGTGATATGTTTTTATTTACTCACCCACATAAGTGACGCTAAACCAATTCAAAATCAAACCAGCTTACTTTCTTTGTTGTTAACGTTATCTTATATTATCAACTGTGATGTGCAGAATTACTATCCAATCTCTTTATGCATAGGATGAAGAGTACAGTATGTACAGTAGAGACTGTAAAACTTTTGCTTTCCTCATACAAAAGGTTTTTTCAACATAAAGTATTTCTGGATTAGGTTAACTGTTTAAATGAAAAAAAAAAGAGCAGGTTCGTTACGGAATGTATTTCGGTAAATTGGTAAATCCATCCTTGTTTGAACGCATGCTGTATGTTTAACATTAAATTGTGTTAATTGTTTTTTTATATATATTATCTCGCTCTTGTAACTCGGACTTTTATTCAAAGCTCTGTTGTGTCTGGATAAATTTTCAGCATAAAGCTTAAATCTGAGTTTAAATTGCGTTTTATTCTGCGTATCATGTTGTCCTTAATTAGTCGATATATTAAAAATGCATTATATAATCCTTACAAATGCCAGTCTAATTGTATAATATGGTGCGGTTTATTATCATCTGCTTGAATAAGCTTTAAATAAATTAATCTGTAGTTAAAAATAATAATAATAATAATAAAATTCATTTCCACACATGTAAAGGAATTTTTTTTTTTTTTTAAGTCCGTCCCCCCACTGTCATTCTCAAAAAATAAAAATGAATCTTTGCGCATATACGTAGATTATAGTACTGTAGGTCTAGGTCAATATAAGTTTTCCTGCTCGGCACAATGACTGTGAAATTTGTCACTCAGATTGCGACTACAAAGCAAATAATCAGACTCAAATCAAATCATTCCACAACCCTTGTTCTGTACGAAAGTACAGCCCAAAGTTCAGCTGAGACACGTACGAAGCTTCTGTAGTCCCACTGAGCTAAATCAACTTGGTATTTTTCAATGTAATGATGTATTAATTACAAATTTAACTTACTTTTTACACCCAAACCACTATCCGTACAGTCAACCGGAACTGCAAGCTCGATGTAGCTCAGTAGGACCGCGGAAGCTTTATACGGGTCTCAGCTGAACTTTGGAATGCATTTGTGGATGGAACAAGGGTTGTGGAATTTGGCCTTAAATACTTACACTGTATTGGATGACAAACCTCACTGTCAGTGAGAGAAAAACGACTAAAGACCTATACTGTAATATGTACACTACCAGTCAAAAGTTTGGACACACCTTCTAATTCAGTGGATTTTCCTGATTTTTATTTCTTTCAACATAGTAAAATAATGCCAAAGACATCCAAAATATGCAATAATCTCCTTTGAAAATTGGATGTTGAGATTTGTCTGTTACTTGAAAAAACCAAACTACCCCTTTAACCATAACCACACAGCCATGTTGGCCAATCAGAAGCCTGAAAAAAGTTCTTGCCAGGTACATCACACTCTGACGTCAAACACAGGAGATACATTGCCTATGGTGCACTCCTACCAGCCCAAAATGCTGTTTTTCCCCTTCCGAACCAACATGGAAAACAGAGTTTTTAACTAACTATCTTTACCCCAGAAGGAGTTTTTCAAAACGTTTTCAGTGACCCACAAGAAACCTGTTTTTAAAAATACCCTTGTATATGGTGACAGGGCCTATGTGTCACTGCATGGCCCTGCTTTAGATATATTACGCAAGAGCTGATTTCCTGGAGGTGCCCAGAGTCAGTGCCAAGAGGTCTTGTGGAGCCAAGCCCGAGAGTGTCAGAGATGCCCCAGGGGCACTATTGGAAACTAAAACCTAGGTAGTATTAATGTTAATGGTTTAAATGTTTCTAGTTGTAAAACATTCCTCTTACTTATACTGTATCTGCATGCACTTCCTCCTGCACCCAGTCCGGGATAATCTCCATCCCATAAACGTTAGTAGTTTTGCACTCTGAATAAACAGAACAATTACATAATTCACCGCATAGACTCACTCTGTGCGTGAAATTCATACACCGGGTTCAGAGGCAGGATAATAGTCGTTCGCATTTTGCTTTCTGACCTAACTGATGGATAAGTGCTTCCTTCCTGAAAATTGCATTTTCACTATAGATGGATCAGTGGTAACTTATGCCTTGCTTATCACCACCAAACCATGAATACCAGATGCAGCAATATTGCTCTGCCTAGGTGACATAAATCTATTGTAATCTACATTGCTGCACACAGGGAGTCTGATTTATTCAAAGCGACAGTGTGCCGTGTGTTCAGCCTTCTCACCTATTTTTCAGGCTGTTTGTTTGGTTAAATAAGCTTTGGCCATGTGCTCTAAGAGGCAATCACGCCAAGATTTCAGGAGTGCTCGATGGAAAAG
Source organism: Leiocassis micropogon (assembly GCA_028565275.1). NCBI lineage: Eukaryota > Metazoa > Chordata > Actinopteri > Siluriformes > Bagridae > Leiocassis > Leiocassis micropogon. Next base: position 20,839,482 of record JAOVVA010000004.1, on the reverse strand, counting down.
ACAACATTTTTCTTTCTTTCATTTCGGTCTGCGTGGGAATTTATACTTGCGCAATTTTAGACCTTTAACAAATTGCCTTACCGCTGACCACCTGCACTGAACTGAGCAATAAAGAAATCACATCTTTCGACGAGTTTGGCTCGGCTTATTCTTACTTCAGCAGCTTAGCTTTCGAAGCCTCTTTCTCTCTCTCTCTCTCGCTAGGCTGATTTAGCCATGTTTTGACAGGAAGTATGGCAAGGGGCTTGTACCGTGAGCTTTTTGGTTAGTCACCTTCACGGTCAATTAGCTCATGAATCAGGTGCAGAGTATCTGACAAGTGGCAATTGGGGAGCGAAGACAGGTGGTCGCGAAAGAACTTAAGGAGATAATACACACCCAGTAGAAATTTATGCAGCTTCTTTTCAGATTAGGGAAGAGACAGAGTTTTTTAATACCTATTTAAATACCATATTCCGTCAGCCATGTCAGGCACAACTTCAACGCAAACATTTAGATCGCTTAAGCTTTAACGCCCACACTTTATCTCCGATGATGTTTACAGTTTAGGATGGAATGAGCTCGAAGTTTGGAAACCAAACCATTTTCCGACAAATATACCTGAAACGATGCGCAAGCGGAACGGCATTGCGAGTACCCTAAATGTTGTAACGGCACATCTAGAACTCTTCTAGAAATTGCTTGAAATATTTATTGTCCTAGACGGTTTAGTTTGCACAGCTATTTTGTCAGTTGCCTTTGTTTTTTTTTTGGTTTTTTTTACACCTAACACTGCATCTGCTTTCACATTTCTTTTTAGTAAGGACACATGCTTTTTAAAGCCTTTTGCTCACCTCTCTCGCAGTGTCTCCGAGAAGAAAGTGGCAAGATGAGCACAACAGGTCTGTAGACGGGAAGCTGTGAAGCAAGAGAGAAGGAATTTATAACCATTGTCTCTTTCAGAGCGTTACTGTGGCCACCATTAAGGTAGAAATGACATGGTGGTAAGCGGCCAAACGAACATTTGATTATGAGAGCGCCTTTATACAACTACAGCACACTGCCTCATTATTGTGCTTAGGACAAAAAAAAAAAAACTCCTTAACTCTGCATGATGAGCAGTTAAGACTTTTGGCAAATGAGAGATGTACGTGTGTGTGTTTTGGATATGGAGAGCAGTGTCACTTAAGGATTCATTCTGTCAAGCATGGTAGTTAGTGACTGATGCAATATAGGTGAAACTCTGAACCTCTTTCTGTGATAGCGAACACATCATTCATTACCCATAACAAGAAAATTGGACTATTAGGCTGAATGTGTATAAAGACGTGGAATGAATGACATGAAGCAGGCAAACGATGCCAATCTCAAGCAACATATCACAATTAAATGAACAATGAATTTAACAGATGTTAAATTGCAGAGGTGGCTCTGACCACAGAAGGTAGGTCATAAGGGATTCGATTGGGGTCAATATGATTATCATTGCACCCTTCACCTCCGACATGATATCTCAACATCTCTGTGGAGGATACCCCTGATTTTAAATCTACAGTATATTACACAAAATCTACAGTATGTTGTGTACGAACATATGGTTTATTGGTAATTATCCATACATTAACCCAAAAAGGAGTTCTTTTAGTCGTGAACTTGCCTGGAGAACTTCTAAACAAGGCAGGATACACCATGAATCCTGTAGGCACACACACTACGGGCAATTCACGAGCACTGAGAGAACATGCAAACTCATGCATACAGACCCCGAGGCGGGACTCAAACCCGGACCCTGGAGGTGCAAAGTGACGTTGCTAACCACTAAGCCACCTTGCCGCCAAATACCATACTTAAAGGACTTAAATTAGATAATTACTGCAGTAATAAATATGCTATCTCAGCTTCTAAGTTCTGAAAACACCCATGATCTAAGGTGGATCCCTTGGTCATGGAAAAGATTTTGTTACTTACTTACTCAGCAACATTATGGTGCAATAAAATGAAGTTAGCTGATGACCTAAATGTACTGATTTGAAGGGATGGTTGCACAAGTGGTATTGTGCAGGTGTAGAGGGGTTTATGGCATAGGAAATAGTTGTGGAAAAGTGGGGAACAGTGGTGTCAAAAGTATTCACATTCATTACTTGGGTAGAAGTATAGATACTAGGGTTTAAAAATAACTTCTTTAGAAGTTGAAGTATCAACTCAAGCTTTTTACTCAAGTAAAAGTGTAAAAGTACTGGTTTCAAAACTACT
>JAOVVA010000004.1:20810374-20833415 GCA_028565275.1 Leiocassis micropogon | reverse complement strand
TGAGATGGCAATAGGAAGAAACCTTGAGAGGAACCAGACTCAACAGGGAACCCATCCTCATTTGTTCTCATTTTTTAAATCTACATCATTTAATTTTAAAGTGAATTAAATGAGGGGCATCAAAAGTACTGTATGTGCAGAGGTTTTAGTTAAAATAAAAATTGAAGGACATGCATTCATTCATTCATTCATTCATTCATCCATTCATTTATTTACTCATTCTTTCGTTCTTTCATCTTCTATACCACTGATCCTGTGTACAGGGTCGGGGGGCTGTAGCCTATCCCAGGGACAGGGTTCCAATCCATTAAAGGGCATGCATACCCACATATACACATACCATAGGCAATCTGGGAATGCCAGTTACAGTAGCATAATCTGCATGTTTTTAGGACTGTAGGGGGAAACCAGCACACCCGGAGGAAACCCACCAAGCACAGGGAGACACATGCAAACTGAAAGTGGGAATCGAACCCTTGACTGTGGAGGTGCCACAGTACCTACCACTAATTGAAAAATTGGAAATTTTATTATAATGTGTTTCACTTTTAGTAAAAATTCAATGTGGTCATCCAGTTTAAGAGTTGTTTTCTATTAAAAATCCCCATTACAGTAAATCCCGTGTTAATCTTTAAGCACAATCAGATCAAATAATCCTGGAACGCTTGAAATATTGCAAGAAATTTAACTCATAACCCCATGGTAAGGCAGCTGATTAAAAAAAAAACTAAATAAAGCAACTGACAGCAATTTAGTGCTCATACTTTAAAAAGCATTGAGATAGATTTGAGTTGTGGCAAAGTCTGTTGAATCCTGCACTCTGATCTGAAGAAAGTAGTTCATGTACAATGAAAAGTAAAAAGCTCAAATGATTAGGCTAAAAAAAAAATTATTGGCTAACCTTGTTAGACATTGTAATGAAGCTGGAACTCTCTCCAGGAAGATGTTTTACCAGATGTTAATTGTAGGAGTGCAGAACTGTATGACCCAGATGTCCATACTGAATATTTCAACACACTTACTATAGCTCAACTTTACAGTATACAGTTATGTAAGAGTTATAAACACACTATACTATACTTTATTGACCTATAAGAATTAAGCATAAGATTAAGGTTCAATTACTTGTTACATGTAAGGTATAGCACAGTGAAGTTGTTTTTCATTCCAGTTCCAGCGCAGGGTCAGCCAGGATACAGCGCCCCTGGAGCAGATAGGGTTAAGGATCTTGCTCAAGGGCTCAACAGAGGCAGCTTGGCAGTACTGGGGCTCAAACCCCCAACCTTCCCGTCCGTAACCCAGAGCCTTAAACGATTGAGCCACCTCTGAAAAGATGGAACCATGGTGGCACCCAGGTAAAGATGTTTCCTGCTTGTTTGTGTCTGCTTTCTTTAAATTTCCTCTCATGACTTCTCATGGAGTTTTTCCTTGTCACTGTCACCTCTGGACTGCTTGCTAGGGATATCACACTAAATCCATGTCCAGATTTTTGAAAACTTGTGTTGTGATAATATTTATTATAACCAGCTCTGTGTAAATAAATGTAATAAAACTGAATTTAAAAAACTGTTTAACATTAAATTTAAACTATACAGCCTCTCAATATGTATGAACTCAGAATATCAAACACAACACATGATTTTCATGTGAATCAAAGAAACATTAGTTTGTGGTCATTTTTATGACATCACAATTGCTGCACCATGTCTTTCCCAGCATCATATCCCTATTTTAAAAAAGAAATATAATACTCAAACATCTCTAGTAACATGAACACACAAAAAAACCTTCCTAAAACAGCATCTTTTTTATATCTGAATTTATTCAGGCTGTACTCTATATTCATCGCGGTGAGAATCTTCTTCTATGCAGTTCAACTAAGCAGCCTTAAACCCTGCATCTAAACAGCATCAGAGGCTCTGCGTCAGCCTTGATGTCCTTCATCAGGCACTCATTTCCACCCAGGCAACACAGTTTGCACAGCTCAGCTCCTCTCCACTGATAAAATGAATCAATTCCAAACACTAGTAAACACATACAAAACATTACCTCATAAAAATTGTTATGCAAATATGTAAGGTCGTGCTGAGGCATGTCAGGGTCCTGCAGAAAAATGTAGCTTGCTAAAGGTATTGCCGGAACCCTTTTTTTTATAAAAGGGAAAAAAAGAAACTGTAGACTTATTAGTATATATATATATGGGCTGTATATATTGTATACTGTATATTGATATCATTATCTATTAGATTGCACTATGCTTTTCACGCAAGAAAGTTTAGCACTATTGGGGAGCAAAACATGAATCAGAATCCTCTATAATACACTTGCAGAGGGAAGCAACATCTCATCGCAAGACAAGAATCAACTCAAAAGCAGCAAAAGCATCAACAGCAAAATACTCCTGCTCTTCTCCACCTTCTCAAGAAAGTACACCTTACCCCTGGGACACACTTAATCATGTGCCAGGGCAATAACTCCACTATCCTCCGATGCCTCTCCCAGAACTAAGACAGTGACATGGGGTGTGGGAACCAGGAGGGAGCTTAGCATCGAGGCTGTGACATAACCTGGCATGGGTGCTGTAGCAAAAGCTAGCTTGAAATCTAGGACATACAGTTACTTGGCATGGGTGCTGTAGCCGGACCTAGCCTGGAATCTGGGACATAGTTTGCCATGAGGGTTGTATTGGTGGGCAGCACCAGGAATGGTTGGCAGGGGAGCATTTTCATGGATAGAATGCGTTGCAAGAGTGAAATCACTGAAGCTCAGGTTGAACTAGATGAGAATCACTAGGGCAGGTTAGGGAAGTACTGGAACAGGGCAGGGCATAGGGACAGGGCCTGACAATGAGGAGACAGAGCCAATCACTCCACTATTCTCCGATTCCTGATCTGCTGTATCAGATACTGAATTTGCTGAAACAGGGCATATCTTTGTTGGAGCAGGGTCTTGCATTGTGGGGATGGGAAGGCACATTGCTGGGGTAGGTAATGGACAGAACATGGGGCAGGGAGACAGAACAGGACATGTTTCAGGTAGAGCAGGGCATTATCCAGGTAGCACCTTTGGTTGGATCGTGATCCAAAAGGGTTCCCCCCCCCCCCCCCCCCCCCACACTAAGTTGATTCTGTGGAACTATACTATAGCTTAGCAAATATCATCACACTGCTAGGAACAAAAACATGAATCAGAATCCTCTACAAAATACTAACATAGAACAAAAGAAAGCAAGACAATAAGACGTCTCAAAAGTGTAGTGCTTAAAGAAATGAAAATAATCAGCTCTAAACAAATCGACATACATGGAAACATGAAAACAGAAACCATAATGAGCACAAACGTAAAAGAAAAAAATGACCTTGTCGCACATTGCTGAGGGAATTCTGATAAATAATTGCCGACTTGCAGCTCCAGGGTCTGGGTTTGATTCCCACCTCTGGTCTGTGTGCATGAAGTTTGCATGTTCACCCATGCTGGGTTTCCTCGGAGTACTCCGGTTTCCTCCCATAGTCCAAAGACATGCAGGTTAGGCAATTGGTGTTCCAAAATTGTCCGTAGTGTGTGAATGAGTGTGTCAGTGTGTGTATGTGCTCTGCGATGGATTGGCACCCCATCCAGGGTGTACCCCGCCTCGTACCCTACTGGAAGTCTCCTAGGATAGGCTCCAGGGCCCCCACAACCCTGTATATACAGGATAAAGTGGTATAGACAATGAGTAAAAGTGAGTGAGTGTGTTATGCTTGTCAGATTCAACAGACCAAATATCCATTTTTATATGCAAGTGTGTTTGAATTAATTGTTTAGTCTTTTACTGTCTCTAATCATTGAAGGAGGAATGTGTCAATCTTTATTTTCCTGTTCTGGAAAAGTACAACTTCCTTCTTTTTTTACGTCATTAATCTCTTTCTTTCTCTTTCTCTGTCTCTCTGTGAGCAGCAGGCATTGTGACTGCTATTGTCATTGATTTGATCTATGACCTGTTTGACAGAGTAAATCACTACACATAAACACACACACACACACACACACACACACACACAATAAGAAAAGCTGCGGCAAATTCTATTCATTAACAGAAACACAGCTCAGAACATATTACACAGTTAGAAATCCTTCATGTTCTCATGTTGACATGGTGTGATTTATTTTCCTGCCAGTGTAAGCATAATTTTCTGGTTAATGCTGGTGTACTGTTCATTCCATTGGGCATAGGGCATTTTCTGGGAGCAAATGAACTTATGTGAGTAGAGCAGCAAAACCAGGAATTTGGCACTTTATGCTTGCCATATACTGAGACCCCCTCTTAGCACAGATGCAAAGACACAATGGGGCTGACTTCAAGCACAGGCTTAAAATCTTCCCCCCCCCCCCCCCATCATAACTTAATTAAATACCATCTTAATAAGTTTATCATAAACAAGTCGTCTTATTTGTCTTTCAAATGCATCCATAAATCTCCTCTTTGTTCTTCCCATAGACCCCCTGCCATAGACCCCCTGCCTGGCAGTTCCAACTTCAACATCCTTTTACCAATATGCTCACAATCTCTCTTCTAAACATGTCCACCTCAAGCTGTCCTCTGACTTTATCTTCAAAACATTTAACATGGGTTCCTCATCTGTCATCCTGTCCATCACCATAGCAAACAAGAAGGGGCTCAGAGCCAATCCTTGATGCAGACGCACCTCCGCCTTGAACTCTTCTGTCGCATCTCACCACTGTCTTACAGCTCTCATACATGTCCTGCACCCCTCTAACATGCTTCTCTGCCACTCCAGACTTCCTCAAACAATACCACAGCTCCTCTCTCGGCACCCTGTCATACGCTTTTGCTAAGTCTACAAAGACACAATCCAACTCCCTATTACCTTCTCTGTACTTCTCCATCAGCATCCTCAAAGCAAATACCACATCTGTTGTACTCTTTTTAGGCATGAAACCATATTGCTGCTCATAAATGCTCAAGGCTGCCCTTAACCTAGCTTCCTTTACTCTTTTCCAAAGCTTCTTTGCATGGCTCATCAGCTTTATTCCTCTGTAGTTGCCCAAGCTCTTTACATCTCCCTTGTTCTTAAAGATCAAGACCAATACACTTCTCCTCCATTCCTCTGGGATCCTCTCGCGCTCTTGTTCTTGTTAGATCGTGTTAAACAGGCTAGTCAGAAACTCTACTGCCACCTCTCCTAAGCACTTCCATACCTCCACACTCCACGCCTTTCCACTCTTCATTCTCTTTAACGCCCTCCTCAACTCACTCTAGTTTATCATTAACAAGTAAAATGTAAAAAAAAAAAAAAAAAAAGTGTTGTCAGATAGTCAGTTATTCCTTAGAAAGGTCCTCCTTGCTAAGACAGGCTTTTTTCTTTTTCTGGTCATTTTACAACTTTTCTATGAGATTGAGATTAGAGCTTTGTGAGTATTGGCAGCTCCAAGTTGTTCACTTTGTGGTATTAAAGTACGATTCAATTACAACTTTGGATCATCATTCTCCTGAAAGACAACTTCCTGCCTGATGTCTGCACCAGTCCCTTCCCCAGCAAAACACCTCCACAACATGATGCTGCCACCTCCATGCTTCACATATCGGGTAGTGTTATTCAGTCCAGACAGAGTGTAAACTATTACAACTAAACTGTTTATTTTTGGATCGTCTGACTGGAGATCAGTCCTCACCTGTAAACATTGTGTGGCCACATGGCCATAAAGGGTTCTTTTAATAATAGTGAATGTAGTTACTTTGATACCTACCCCTTGCTTCCACCCAACAGGTTTTTTTGGTTGTCAAAACGTTGTGATGATGTTACAGACATTGAGACACCATTGGTTTTAGATTGTTTTTGAAAGTTAATAAAATGAGGTCCGAACAACGTTGAACAAATCCCATTAGCATAATATACATAAATGAGTCAAAAATTATCTGCACTCCGGTTATATTGTTGTCTTATCAGCACTTACCGATCAAGGCTACTGTCTCCCCAGTCACTGCTGTGCAGGTATAAATGTGCTACACCAGTTTACACTTTTCATTCTTTTTAGACATAATTTTTTGTGGTCTGAGTGTATACCTTGTGCTGAAACAATTCACGAAAGCGCGTAAACAGAAGCATTTGGATATCTGCAAATAAAATTTGGACTGACACACTAAGGAATGTGAAAGTTTCTTAAACTGGTGACAAGACACAGATTCTTCCCTACGAGTCCGAGAGTAAACGGCATGGTATGGAACCATCCTCAATCACCAACCAATAACAAGTATAAAAAAAAAAAAGTTTCATCAAGCTGTAGTTAAACTTCGGAGGACTGCTATCAGAGGGTGTCAACATCTTGCATGACAATGCACATCTGCAAGCTACTACGACACTCTGGAAAGACTTTGTTTTGAGGTGTTAAAGCATCCTCCCTTTAGGCCTGATCTCGCACTGTCAGACTTTCACTTGTTTGATCCCTTAAAGCAGCCGAAAATTCAAAGGACGAAAATTCACTTCTGATGAAAAAGTGAAGACAGCGGTGTGTTCGTTGCTCACAGCTCAGCATAAACCTTTTTTTAATGAGTGAATACAAAAGCTTGTTGACAGATAAACAAAGTGTATTGGAAAGCAAGGAGATTATGTCGATGATCTATTTGTCTCTTCTAAAAGTTTAATAAAAATAAATTCTACAGCCAGAATGCGGATGATTTTGGACTCAGTCTAGTCCGGTTCATCAAGTATCTAATATGGTATGTTTGTACATACTGCACAGTATTATTAATGCTATAGTGCAGGAAGTTACCGTAGTAGAACCAGGTAAAATAGTGTGGTACATGTGATGTATCAACAAATAACAAAAACCATTGCATTAGTCCCACGTTGGTATTTTTTAACATCTTGTCTGTGCTTTTGCTGTGATTGCAGCTTTGAATGACATCTCATTAAAAAACATTGACGTAATAATAACATCAATTACTTAAAATAAATTAAATTAATTTGTTTTTATTTGAGTAGCACATGAAAAAAAAATTGACAGTCTTACAGAGCAGCTTCCCAGAAATCTAGATGCAGATTTATATTTAGAATCCAGTAGCCAGAGGTAAGCCTGAGGCAAAAGTGGTAAGGAAAAACTTCTTGAGATAAAATAAAAAGCTAAAACAGAGTCAAAAGGAAACTCGTTCTCTTCTCCGTGACACGGGATAGTGGATTCATGAATTATTACTGTTTAATGATTGTGTGGTGTAAAGTCAAACAGTAGACTACTGACGGAGTCGAAAGGACGGTCAGTATACTTGGTCTTTTGGAGTTATAAGTCAAACGGGATCCTATAGTGTTATTATGAAAATGTCAATGTGCCGCGGAAAAGGAAAGGCGCTGACGTGCGATTGCATGTGGCATCAGCCTCTTAACCACATAATGAGTTCAGGTAAACCACACCCCTTTTTTCTTTCAAACTCTCGCACCTCTCAGTGACAGGTGCCCACCAGTGCGTACGGCCAGAAAAAATATAGAACATCATAATCATGATTATAAAACCAGTGTCTAATGTGTTCTCCTTTAATGGGGGCCAAATGTCTCAGACAAAAGAGCAGCGGCACCAGACCGCGTTTCAGCCTCGGGATACTTTCACAGCACCGCTGGCTTTTCTCCACTGTGTGTGTTCTTTGTTCCTGTAGAGAGGCATGGTGGAGCATTGCATGGTTCTGGGAACTTCGACAGTGAACATAATTGTCATCACGAAATCATTTATTGCTAATTATGACCCTTCATTCATTCGCTCTAGGCGATTTGACGACGAGAGTTAAAAATGCTTTGACTTAATTGAGGTTATAAGGAGTGAACGAAAAAAAAGTCCAAATAATCGTCAGCAGCACAATCCGATGTCCAGGAGTAACATTAAATCTCGAAAAAAAAAAAAAAAAAAAAATATATATATAAACACATTTACACCATTGCAGGATGAATAGCATGTTCCAATATTTATGACAGCAGACATCAGGTTTTCTCACTATGCTGATATTACCTCATTGATGTAGATTTAGTTTTTTAGTCAAGGATTGAATAAATGTTCAATTTAGGTGAATTTAGTCACTTTATGGATCACTTAATCACTTTATTTAACCTACCATTACATACTGTTTGTTAATAAGATGTTGTTTAATGTTAATCTATCCATCCATTCATCTAGGTACTTTTTGTAGCCTAACTAGGGACCGTGGAAGGCAATGGTGACCATTGTAGTTATTCCCATTTTTTTTTTTATATAACCGTGGTAGGACCTCCATTCAACACTAACACAAACATTCTCACACTACTGGCAATTTGGGAATGCCAGTTAACCTAATCTAATCTGCATGTCTTTGGACTGTGGGAGGAAACCAGAGTACCCTTGAGGTGCGAGGCGACAGGGCAAACCACTAAGCAAACAACTGTGCCATTAATTAATGTTAAATTTATGCTGTAAATATCGTTAGCGATGGGAATCTTAATGATAAGCATTACTAATTTCTCTTTAATATCTCTCTTCCCCATATTTTACCAAGCGCAGTGTTTTGTTTTTCATTTATTTTCAATACTGCATTATTCTGTACACAGGGTCAGGGGAAGCCTGGAGCCTATCCCAGGAGACTTCGGGCAAAAGTCAAGTTACATCCTGAACAGGGTTTATTGCCAATCTATCAAATATTTCCCAATATGAGAACACCAATTAACCTAATCTGCATGCCTTTAGACTGTGGGAGGAAACCAGAGTACTTGGAGGAAACCCACCAAGCACACGGAGAATACGCAAACTCTATGCACACAGACCAGAGGTGGGACTCGAACCCTCACCCCTTGGAGGTGCAAAGGCCACAGTGCATTAACCACTACCATGCTGCCTCCGAGCACAGTGCTGAAATTCTAAATAAATAAAAAAAACTTAAAATTTGGCCATTTCCCTTCATCTCTCCCTTACTTTGCACCAATCCATCATTCTTTCTTTTTTTCCTCTATTGTCCTTCTCTTCTCTCTTGTTCCTATTCCTCCAGCTTTCTAACAGCGCACTTCCCTTTTCTCTTCTTATCTCATAATTTCTCTCATCTCTCTCGTCTCATTTTGTCTCTTTTCTCTTCCCCTATCATCGGCGGTCCTCTTCCTCTGATCTCTAATCCCTCTCTCTCTTCACAGCCATCATCCCCTCTTTTCTATCCTACCCCTCCTTCTCTTCCTGTTGCTGTTCCTGCTGCTGTTCTCCTCTCTATAAATGAGTAAATAAAAGGTGGGGGGGCTTTATTGAGAAGCGGTGCACCTACATCATTTCCTGCTGATAAAAACATGATTGGGCGGGGCCAGAGGGATGCAGCTTCATGCGTCCTCGCTACTAACAAATCCAATTTCCACAGGAACACGATGCAGAGCAGACCCCCTGGGCTAGCAGTCACAGCGGACAGCATCCCCTCCCTTTCCCTCTCCGTCTCCAGCATGCTTCTCCTGGTGCACAAACAATTAGGCCCTGATTTCTCCATTATTAATCACAGACCTCAGACAAAGCATGAGATCCTAATTAAAATCTATTTGGGAGCATATGCGTCTCGCTCCCTGAAGGCATACGTGCGAGGGGTTGGGAGCGCAGGGGGAGTGTTTTTTTTTTTACTTTTAAAAAGCATATTGATATGTCTATTTCCCGGTTTTTGTGGAAAGACAGCATACCCGGCGTGTTCAGGTGCGTTTGTGTGCATGGTATGTGTGAGAGAGAGAGAGAGAGAGAGAGAGAGGAATAGTGAGACACAAATTGCAAAGAAATTGAGAGTGAGAATTTGTGTCTTTAGGGGAAGGAGATAAATTAAATGCTTGTTTGCTTTCTTGTTGGCGTTTATTTACCTGGAGTGTGTCCAAATGAACGAGGCAAAAACAGGAAGCAAACAACACGCAAACATAATGAATCACATCAGTGTTATCTTATTAAAAGTTTGGTGGTGATGCCAATGAGAAGAGACATGCGACAGAAGGCATCAGATGAGAAGCTTGTTATGGAGCAGATTTAAAAAAAAAAAAACGCGTAATAAGGCAAAGCAAGCGTGGCAATTTCTTTCCTGGATTTCAAGCAGAGTCAAAGATGATGAATGCTAACGAACGAGTGCCGTCTCCTCTGACGCGCCTCCACGGCTAGTGCCAAAGGTCACATTATATTGCGTTGGTCTCCCTTAAATTTGGGTCAAAAACATACGCGTTCAGTTCACACATGCTAGAGATAAGGTCTATAATTACAAAACACACCTAAAAAAAATGCTCAGGCTGTTACAAATAACAAGCATACGGATGGCTTTCTTTAGAAACCTGGATTTTTTTGGGTTATTTATGGGTGTTCAAGTCAAAACGGGACTTGAAAGGCATTAAACCAATTGATATTCACAGAGGATTTAAACCACAGTATGGTGATGAAATTCTTCTTGTTAAACATGTGAATGGTGCAAACGTTTTAAAGAAGGCCATAGGTCTGTAAAAGACGATCCCAACCAAGTCGGAGCGCCTTGTCTGTGTGAACTGTACACACAATCATTCACCAACACCACTTGCCCATTACAGGAACTCGGCTAAGAGTTATTGTCACATGTACAGTCCTGACCTCATTCCAAGCTATTTCCATATGTTTGGGCCATTAAGGGAGTTCCTAGAAGGCCAGCGCTTCAGACTTGAAGCAGGCAGTCCGATCAATTTTCTGCTGTACTGAGAAAACTTTCTACCTTGATGGTATCCACGCACTAGTGAAACACTGGGATAAGTGCATTAGTGTAGCAGGGGATTACTGTATATAGAGAAATATAGGGAGTTTTACTCTCAAAAATGTGTTCTGTAATTCTGTACAATCAAAAATCCCAGTTTGACTTGAACACCCTTCACATAAGGCTTAGTTGTTGTCTGGGTGGGGTTTGTGGGGAAGATTTTAGTAGTTTATCTTGGATTAGCCAAAACTGTAAACAAAACGACAATAAAACACATTAAATCAAATAAATCACTTAACATGATTAGAAAATGCCATTATAACTGCTGGTTTCGGATAACAGAAATACTGTAGATAGCAGTAGGCAAAAAGGCAAGAATTCAACTGAGCAAGCATGAATGTGATTTTCAGATTAGGAAGTATCTCCATTTTTTGGATGTTGTTCAAATTAAAAAAAAAAAAAAACGTTATCTATGTTATATACACTGATCAGCCATAATTTAAAAACATTATCGTTATAATCTCCCAGGTTTTGGGTCCCTCTGTGTCGCTGGGATGGCTCTGATCCCTCAGGGCTAGATCTTTGGCGATGTGGTGACTGGTACTGGGGCAAATCCTTTTGGTGCCTCCATGGATTGGACTTGTTTGGTCAGTGCATCATGTAGATTTTCAATCAGATTAAGATATGGTGAGTTTGGAGTCTGGAATCAACAGCTCTTTGCCTGCTAAGCCCCATGCACGGCAGGCTGTGATGCACTGGGTGTTCTTTCTGTCATCATCTTTCTGTTTCCGACTTTTTTTTTATTGGTTTGTGCTACAGTGGCTTTTCTGTGGGCTCGGGTCTGCATGGGCTTTGAAAGAAAGCCATAAGACATCCCATTAGCAGTTAGCAACAAGCCAGGTGGAACCACAGACAGGCTTTTTTATGGGTTTTTTTCTACAATGACTTTCTTCCTGCCACTCTTTCATAAAGACTTATTCTTCCACCTGAGCTGTGGATCTCTGCAGCTCCTCCATAGTTACCACGGGCCTCTTGGCTGCCTCTCTGATTAATGCTCTCCTTGCCTGGCCTGTCAGTTTAGGTGGACGGCCATGTCTTGGTAGGTTTGCAGTTGTACCATACTCTTTCCATTTTCGAATGATGTATTGAACAGTGCCCCTGGGATATTTTTCATAACCTGCTTTAAACTTCATACCAACTTTCTCCCTGACCTGTTCGGTGTGTTCCTTGGGCTTCATGATGCTGTTTGTTCATTAATGTTCTCTAACAAACCTCTGAGGGCATCACAGAATAGCTGTATTTAAATTGAGATTAAATTACACAGAGGTGGACTCTATTTACTAATTAGGTGACTTCTGAAGGCAACTGATTCCACAGGATTTTAGTTAGGGGTATCAATGTAAAAAGAGGCAGAAACCAAATGCACACCACACTTTTCAGATTTTTACTTAAAAAATTTAGAAAACCAATTACAGTGAAACCTGGGATTACAGGCATAATTAGTTCCGGAAGCGGGCTCGAATTCCAAAACACTTGTAAACCAAATCGATTTTTTCCATAAGAAATAATGGAAACTCAAATTATTCGTTCCAAAGCCCAAAAAAATAAATGCATAAAAATAATTAACACAAAATATTAAATAAAAATAAAACAAATTAACCTGCAAATTACCTTTACAAAAAAGTAAAAATAAATCCAGACAAATAAGTGTTTCCGTTTGTGTGCGCAGGCGCTGTGTATGTGTGTGTGTGTGTGTCTAAAGTAAGCTCCCCCTCCCACTTCTTGTCTTACACAGTTACCCTTCATCCACTCTTTTCACACACATGCGCGCACACAACAGAAACACTGTTTTATCTCTCTAATCGGAATCACTGCTGTAAAGTAAAAATAAAACATATTAACCTGCACTTTACCTTTGACAGAGCAGTGTTTCTGTGTAAAGCAGAGAGAAAAAATGTGTGTGTCTGTGTGTCTGTGAAGGCGAAAGTAGGAGGGGTCTGTGTGTGTGTGTGTGTGTGTGTGTGTGTGTGTGTGATGTGCGGTGTCCAATGACGTGCGCGCACACAGATACAAAGAGCAGGCTGAGCCTTGAGAAAATGGATCTTTAACCTCTCTAATGAGACTTGCCTTTGCTTTACACGCGCACTGTACACACATGCATACAGACACAAAATAAAATATGTTTTACACACACACACGTGGTCACAGTGTTATAGTAAACAGTACACGCGCACACGGATGTTGATTATACCAGTGAGAGACGCGCACTAAGACCCAGCAGGGGAGACGCTTACCTACAATTCCGCAGCACAAGAGAGAGAACAACCATTGGCTCAGTTGTGATCATGTGATGCTCTGCATCAAAACAAGAAGCGCATGCGTGATACATGATACTCAGTACTCTTACTTGTCTTGCGGAACACTCACAAACCGTATTACTCGCAATCCGAGGTTTCACTGTATCATTTTCCTTCCACTTCACAATTATGTTCCACTTTGTGTTGGTTAGTCTTTCGGCTGCTTCCATCAAGGGGTCGCCACAGCAGACCATTCAATTCGCACAACAACTTGGCACAGATTTTTACATTGGATGCCCTTCCTGATGCAACCCTCCCATTTTATCCAGGCTCCCTGAGCATCCAGTGGCTGGGGTTTGGGCATTGGCTGGGAATTGAACCCGAGCTTTCCGCATGGCAGACAAGGGACCTACCACTGAGCCACCAATGCCCTTTGTGTTGGAATTTCACATAAAATCACAATAAAATACATAAACGGTTGAGGGGGGGTATGAATACTTTTGCAAGGAACTGAAATTGATAATCATGTAATCATGTTACTCATTTCACTGGCGGCGGTGTTATAGTTATGATTCTGATCAGTGTATACAGTAAACTGAACAGCACTTTCATTTTCCAGTTACTTAAACTCACCCCTGCTGTACTTTTAAATATCACACGTGCAGACATTTTCCAGGTTATAATTTTCAAGTTTCAGCATGATCACAAATTGGATAAAGTGTCATATTTAGTTAAAAAAAAAAAAAAAAAAAAAAACATGCACACACAAAATATTGTTTCGAAGAAAAACCTGTAAATTTAGTCACTGCAGCATTGATATAATCCATCCTCTTTAGGAACAATTAGGCAATAAAACCCAGCTTTCTCCAAAAACACCAGATGGATGTTACAGGATCTAAGTACTGTTTCTTCCAGAAGAAGCCTACTTGTCTACTTTTTTTTCTGTCAATCCAACTGTCATAACTTTTACGGTTAATGTTGTATCTAATGTGCTATACTGCATGCGCACACTCATGCTCAAGTTTTTTGTTTTTTTTTAAGAATGTATTTATGTGCAAGCTGGCAGCCAGAGCGTTCCGGAGAACACAATGTCCAATTTAGTGAGCGCGCTTCAGTGGCATTACGATTCACCCGTCAGATAAATAAACAAAGCAACAACCTGCTAGCCATGCTCTCTTATTTATTGATCTTATTAGTTCGTTTGGATGTAGTGTTACTGAGCGTGTTTCTGTGTCTGTGAGGAGAGAACGAGTGTTAGCTAATGCTTCATTCAAATCTCTAAACACAGCACTATTACGGCAAGCCCGGTGCATCAGGAGACAATTTATGCCGTAGAAGCTTGAGGTACATTTTCCTTTAAGTGCTCTGTAATAGACAATAGACACTTGCGATGGTGTTTCATAATAGATGCTCTGTCATCTCTGTCATCTATCAGCCTTTGTTAGAGTGTATTTTACTTCAGGGGACATTTCAGCCAGTTAATTCACACCAGTCGTCCAAATATTGGCCCATAATCATTTGATATTTAGCCAGTAATTAAGCAGTGTGTTAGGAAAAGTGCTACCACGCGGCGCTGGTCCTGGCAGACGCGATCGTTCTCAGTAGTGACAGAGAAGACAGCATTATGACAAGGTATCAAGAGGGGATTTTTTTTTTCTTTCCAATTCTTCACGACAAGGTTCCTCTTTATCCTTAAACTGTTGTGCACTTTGTTTGCGCTCCAACACTGGTGGTAATACAAAGGGCTTCCCTCAGAGAGACGTTCTCATTCAGAACAGTTCATCACTCCGGCGTTGACGCTGTCGCTTAACTCGGCCTTGATGTGACAAGGCTGTCGTGGGAGAATGCTGACAGCTCCAACACTTCCTTTTCTTGTTCTGTCTCATCTCTGCCACTGAATGGATTCAGCCTCCACAGAGGTTTTCCAAACGCTCATGCGCTAGCATTAAAAATCGTGTTTCAAACGAGCCACTTAGTTGGCGGAGAGGCACCCGAAAGTGGTTTGGACAAAGTGTGAATCTGAGCGTTTGTTTGTGTTCTCAGCAGGGGAACTCTGTCCAATGATTCCTGCTGTTTTAAAAGCCCCGCTGAGACGATTTATCAAACAAGCCATCACTTAAAGAAAACCAGATGTCAACTTATTTTTTTCCCAATAACAGACAATGATCAGGTTTGAGAGAGGAAATGCAGGCTTGGAAAAAGTAGTGAGATATTTGATTATTTAAATATAAATACAAATAATGCCCAGCACTGGTAAGTTGCCACTGTTGAGTCCTTGAGCAAGGCCCTTAACCCCTTTCTGCTTCAGGGTTCGTTGTATCCTGGCTGACTCTGCACTCTGACCCCAGCTTCATAACTGGGATATGCACAAAAATCATTTCACCGTGCTGTGCTGTAAGGTACATCTGACAAATAATTCATTATTAAAACGTATAAGCAGTAACGCCACACATTAAGAACTGAGATTTTGCAAGAAACCGAACGCCGGCTGAGTTACACACACATCTGGTAGCCGTTAAAACTTGTTTACAGTGGAAGGCCAAGCGAAAAAGTGAGTTTACATATTTTTTTTTGCATGTTGTGCAAGATATAGTGAAGAGACAGCACCATGGGCCCAAGAATGTTAGCAAGGACAGTTTAGGTTTTAGTTTGGGTTTTAAAGCAGCCGGTGCCAAGAGGAATCATAAATTAAGGTTAAGTGAGGTTTAATGTCTACTTCATATTTTACCTCCTCATTTACATGTATTTTCTAAATGTTTTGATTGTTTTTATTAGCAATATTGGTAATATTTTTGGGTGGCTGAAACAGATTATCTGCATTTACATTATTTCCTATGGGGAAATGCGTTTCACAGTACGAAATCTTGCTTCATGAACTCGCCCTCAGAACGGATTCAATTCATATGCTGGGGTACCACTAATTTTATCAACACAGGATCAACATTGAAAGTTACAAATTGATCAACCGCAGCACATCATGTGTCTGCTGCAACGTTCGAGACGGTCGAGAAGAATGAGAGGAGCTCATGGCCATGATCTTGGCTGAATGATGCCTTCCTACTGAATATAGTCACTGCCTACATAACCTTCCTGGTCAAATCTCTCTCCTCTCTGAAAGCTACTGCTCCTGGAGGTGGAACTGGTGCCCCATGGCACTAGAGTTGTTGTGGACAGGCATAGTAGGGTGCTTGCCTTGGGTGTGTTTGATGAAGCAGATGCTTAAGATTTTGGCTGTTACCCCACCACCATAGCATCACTTGACACTCACCATGTTGCCTTTCTAGAGGTGTCTTATCCTTCAGGTGGACAATGGATGACATGAGCATATTGATCTGCTTTTGGAAGTAATGAACACCCTGAAGTAGTTCATAGAAAGTAGGTTTGAATGGATAGCCTTGGAGACAGAATTGGACTTCTCATTTTCTATTGTATCTTCTTGATGATATCAAAGACTAATTTTCGCCCCTAGATGTAGGGTAGTGGTGGCTCAGTGTGTTGAGACTCTGCCAGATTACCACTGATGGGCCCTTGACCAAGGCCTTAATCCTGTCTGCTTCATAGGTGCAGTATAATGGCTGGCCCTGCGTTCTGATCCCAGTCTACTAACAAACCTGGGATATACAAATATTAAATAATTTTACTGTGCAGTAATGTATAATGGCTAAATTTAACTTAACTTAAAATTTCTTCACATATGATCTCCTTCAACTGGTAATGATTCTCTGACACCACCTTCTCTGGTCCCCTAGCAAGTCCTGACCACTGACTTCTTGTTTTCCAGATGGCAATTAGAATGAGTGCATTCTTGATACTGGTTGGTGTGATTGTGTGGGTTTGTGATAACCCTAATTCTTAAGAGACCCATTATTACGAACAATAACACATTCAGGATAGGAAGCTGTTTATCTAGTGCTACTTCCATCATAAATTAAATTTGGTCAAATAACAAATTGATGTAGTAAGTAAACTCTTTAATAGGATGTATCGTCCACCAAACAGATGATGTGAGGCGAGGGATGAGGCACTGGCAAGGACAATGTTTTCCATTTTCAAGTTTGGTGAAACCAAAGATCCCGATGGCACAGTCTCGATCTGTCATTAGTACATACCATTACAAACAGGTTAAATTAAAGCAAAACTTAAAAGTAATGATTTGGTCCATCACAGGAGACCGACCATGTGCAATCTCAAAGTCTCTAATCAATTCCACAGACAGTTCTTTATTCTTCTGTGCATGTTGGTTTTTTTCCCCCATCAATGGGCATAAAACGTAAGCCAAACACTTTGTGTTGTAAGCGATACTCCCAATACATGGTATAATGGGGCGCAGTGGAGCTTCTTTTAATGGATTTTTGGCAAATCATACCATGTTGGGACCTCCTCAGATGTTGGTAGATATGCTGGTGGAGTCAGTAAAATACTGAATTATCATTTGAAGCCCCAGGTTGAGTGTAAAACATCAAGCGATATTCAGTACAAGTATTTAAGTGCTGTATAACCTCTGATGTCCACAACTTGATCTGAACAACTTTAAGTAAAATTACATTAGGAGACTTAACCAAATATATTTTTTTATGACTTTATTTGCTAAACTTACTTGTGCCCTGAATTCTTTAATACTTTCTGCCTAATTTGGTCATTTCACCAGGCGGTTTTCATGTGACAGCTACGAGCTACCGAGGATAAGGGCAAGTGGGTGCTTCCAGGTGCCATCTCCTCTCTTTCATGTACATGAGCTCACAGATGCCAGTGGTTAGCTAGTGTCACAGCATGGCCAATTTTTCTCTCATGGATTCTTACACTTGTTTAAGTGTGTATATTGATTCACTAGAGACTGTTGTAGACACATGGTTTAAATAGTCCAAAAATAACATGGCCAATTCTTGTGAAACTTCTGAAGTGAAAAGTCTATGTTACATAATATAAGTAATTTGAGGGCTGTTCAAGTCAAACTGGGACTTGTGATGAAATTTTTCATACACAAAACAGAAAACTTCAAGCACAGTATTTTGATGAGACTCAAAGCTGCGGTAAACCATCTGAATGATGCAAACATTTGAAAGAATGCCGTATGCCCATGAATGACGGAGGTGGCTTGGAACCCACTGTAGTCATCCCTATGAACGTTCAGCATGTGGAACACCTGATCCTCGATAATATATACATAACTTGTGACCAAGTTGCAGAAGAGACACATGTGTCTGTGGGAACTGCTGAAAGAATATCTTCCACAGACTGCCACATCCCCCATACAGCCCTGACCTTGCTCCAAGCCAATTTCACATATTTGGGCAAATAAAGGAGTTCCTGGAAGGCCAGCGGCCAGATCATTTCTCCCTTGCACTGAGAAAACTTTCTATCCAAGCAATAGTGAAACACTGGGATTAGTGCATTAGTTTAGCAGTGGATATTCATATTCATTCAGCTTTTTAACTTAAATGCCTCTACATTTTCACCCTTTAAACTTGCCCAGTGCACTTCAGTAATATATTTGGAAGATTGTAATGGAAACTTGCCCTTGGCTGGATGTCCGCTTCTTTCAGGACTCTGTAGCGTTTACTGGCGGCACGATGGCTTAGATCCAGGTTTGATTCCATGGAGTTTCTATGTTCTCCCAACATGGAATTTGCTTGGTGGGTTTCTTCGTTTCCTCCCACAGTTTAAAGACATGCAGGTTAGGCCAGTTGGTGTTGCCTGTAGTGTGTGACTGATAATCAGGCATCGAGCTGGCAACCTGACCTCTTAAATAACTTTCACAAAGATAATGACTATATCTGGGAACGAGTAGCATCTGTCGCCCGATGGCACGTGGACAGAGCAAAATACTAAATTAAAAAAAATATTGTTATTGTTGTTTTTAATTGTTATAGTGGAATTTTATTAATGCATTTTCCTTCTAGTTAAAACATTGTCTAACAAACACAATATACTGGAAAAAGCTGTTTGTTTTGGCTGTTGTTTAAGAAATTCCTAAGTACCGGCACTCCAAACTTCATAATTACTTTGTGCTTTGTGTGTGTGTGTGTGTGTGTGTGTGTGTGTGTGTGTGTGCGCGCGTGTACAGTATGTGTCTCACTGCATTGCATTGTGCTTCTCTGTTTTTTCCTACAAACTAAGCCACACTTGTTTGTGATCAACTGGTGGAAAATTAGTTCTGCAACATTTTAAAAGCTAGATGCTCAGTTCGGATTATGCTTGGGATCTGCCAAATTAACAACTTAAACGATAACATGGGAACTGTTTAAGAACATTTGTTTACAAGATTAGAGTATTTATAAGCTTCCTGAGCAGCGAAAAAGACAGGGAGAGAAATAAGCTCTGAGAGAGAGAGAGACGAGATGGTGGTGGTGTTAACGGGGACTGTATAATAGGCATCTGAATCTGTTCATGCTGAAGAAATCAGTCCCACACACACATACACACACACCTAAGTCACACGTCGATCTGGCAAGACCATGAATGCAAACACATGCATGAGACCTTACACTCCTCACTTTTCATGCTGTACAACTGGCACACACACACACACACACACACACAAAACACAACAAAATGTGAACAAGAAGATCCGAACAGAGCAGCCTGTCTGTCTGTTTTGGCAGATAACACGAGGCATATGATCAACGACTCTGCCAAAAAATTGTCTTCAGACAATTCTGGATTGTCTGAAACAGCTTAGAGTGTGACAAGTCATGTGTAGGCGATCTAGACGAGTGTGTGTGTGTGTGCGCGTTTAACACACTGCAGATTGTTCTTACCCATATTAAAACCTCAGCTTATTGCTTTGAAAGGTCACCAGAGCCTTACCGTATTTGTAGTATCAGGCAGAAGTGAGCC
The DNA here is from genome assembly GCA_028565275.1 of Leiocassis micropogon. Taxonomy (NCBI): domain Eukaryota; kingdom Metazoa; phylum Chordata; class Actinopteri; order Siluriformes; family Bagridae; genus Leiocassis; species Leiocassis micropogon. Next base: position 20,813,609 of record JAOVVA010000004.1, on the reverse strand, counting down.
TGCTCCATTTGGAAATTTTTACAGTACTACAGTACTATCCTTACAAAAGAAATGACACATGATTCCTTGACTTTCTATTTCTTTATATATTTATTTGCCCAGTTAGCCTAATCCGCATGTCTTTAGACTGTAGGAGGGAACCGGAGTGCCCAGAGGAAACCCACCAAGAACGGGGAGAACATGCAAACTTCCATGCACACAGGCGGGAATCGAACCCTGACCCTGGAGGTGCAAGGTGACAGTGCTAACCACTGAGCTGCCGTGCCGCCTATTATATAATATTAATTAATATGATCATTATATCATTCCTCTTGTGAACAAAGTTGAACCAGACATTGCTACATACAAATAGACATATATGGTAAAACATGTAATAATAATAATAATAAATATATTTTATCGCGTAACGTTTGATGGCTACAGTACTTTTTACTCTATCACACCGTTTAACATGACTTACAATCAAGGCCATAAATATTGGGACACCAACAAGTATTGCTATTTTAACTGTCTACTAAAGTATACTGGAATTCAAAATATTAATTAATTTATAGTGAATATGAGCTAAAATGCAAATTTTCAGTTTTAAGGTTAAAGATGTACCATGAACCATGTAATTATTATACCTTGTACAGTATATGCTTGACTGCTTGGTTGTCTCATGGTCAGGTTATTACCTTATTGTTTCACATACAATTAGTCAGATAAAAGGTTTAGAGTTCATTTCAGAATGTCACAGTTGCGTGTGGAATCTGTTCTTCTCACCTCTCCCTCAGACGTCCAAAGAGCGGTCAATGCCCGGCCATCATTAGGCTGAAAAAATCCAAACAAACCTGTCTGAGGAAGAGCAAAAAATACCAACGGTGGCCAAACCCACTATTTGATGCATTCTTAAAAAAGAAAGAAAGAAAGAACACATTGGACCTGAGCTGAGGAACATCGTGGCCTGGGAGACCATGGAAACAACTATGTTAGGAGTATTTCCTTTGTGAAGAAAAAACTCTTTCAGAACAGTTTCACAACAGTCGAAATACTGTATTTCTGTGTCAATGTCAATGAAAGATTTTAACAAAGTAATACTATTTAACCATAAAATATTTCAAAGCCTCTAAAACAGAAAGACCAGATAAGAATTTGCCCTCGTTACCCTTTTATAGGCTATGGAAAAGGATGAGGGCCACCATAAATGTTTATTTAAGCTCTGAATTTTTTCTAAGAATTCTGACTGTAAAATCAGAATTCTGACTTTTTCTAAGATTATGAGCAAAAAAAGTAAAAATCCTGAGATTAAAGACAAAATAACTGTATTTATTTATTTGTTTATTTATTTATTATTATATTTATTTATCTTTGGCCCTAATCCTTTTCCATAATAGAGCACTCAATGAAATACATAAAAATTCACAATTTCAATCATCTTTTCAGGACGTTTTTCCAGAAAGTGTATATATAAAAAATAAAAACAATTAAAAAGAAAAAGAAGAAAAAATTTTAGTCACATTTATTTAAAACATAAAAATGTGCTTTTAATAATAATTTTTCACAATATACTAAAATATTATACTAATATAATATAAACATATAAATAATAAAATGAATGAAATGCTTATTTGGTTATTTTTAAATGTGTTATTGTTTATTTGTTTGTTTGTCTTTTGAGGTACTGATACCGGCATTGCCAAGTGTGGTTTGTCCCCTGATTAAGAGTTAAAGATGTAACAGATTGAAAGAAAAAATATACAAAGCACACTACTTCATTTTATAGCGTTGCGCCTACAGCCTCCTATGAAATTGGTTCCCTCGTATTTATTGACGAAATAAATGCTGCTGACAAAAGCAGCAGGATGAATTCTGAGGTTATATTATCTCTTCGTATTTAGGAAAATTCTTTAAAACTTGCCACTTCAAAGTACAGATAAACCTGAAATCTTTTTTTTTTTTTTTTTTTCAAAGCAACCCAAAGGTTTTAATGGAATGTTCTGCAAAGGGCAAGTCAATCATCTAACCTAAGTCCAACTGAGCATATATTTCACTGGCTGAAGGCTAAACTGAAGGTACATTACTCCGAAGTACAATATAGTCATGAGTCAAGACAAATGTAGTAAAGGCCTGGCAGAGCATCACCAGGGAGGAAAGGAGGAGTCAGATGATGTCAGTGTGTTGCAGATTTCTGGCAGAAATTCTCTGCAAAGGTATCTGTAGCCAAGTTTATATTTTATTTATTATTTTCCCCAAAAGCATCAACTAATTCCCTGCATCAAGCAAGGAAAACAATTAAGGAGATCGACTTGTGAATGTCAGGAAAAAATCATGTTGGTTGTGGCTGTGTGTCCATAAGAAAAGCAATTCTTAGTGAAAAGGGATTCAGTTTGCATAAAGCATAAAGAGTGGACTTTGAAGCAATGAAAAAGATCATGTGGTCTGATGAGTCCAGATTGAGCCTTTTCCAGAGCGATGGGTGTGTCAGGGCAAGAAGGGAAGCGCATGAATTGATGCACCCATCATGCATAGTGTCTACTGTACAAGCCTCTGGAGACAGTGTTATGATTTGGGGTCGATCAGTTGCGCAGGTCTAGAATTCAGCAACGTTATCTGGCAATAAAATAAAGTCAGCTGATGATCTGAATGTACTGAATGATCAGGTTATCACACCTATGGATTGTTTTCCTCCTGATGGCATGGCAATATTCCAGGACTTGGATTGGCAGAGAGTTGTTCTAGAGCATAAGGAATCATTTTCAGCACATGAACCGGTCAACAGTTTGTGTACTATAACCAAAGCTTAAGGTGGATAAATGGAATGTTCATTTGTGCAACCTTTCTGCATGCTGGAGATGGAGTTGATGAGACTGGATGTAAAGTGGGACTACAGCATAGAGAGGACATCAGTCCACTGCACAGCACTTTGCACACACAAACTGTACACATTAACATATACTTGCAATTTAGAATAGTCAGACCACACACTGGCATGTTCTTGGTTGGTGAGACTAAACTGGTGTACTTGCAGGAAACATGAACACATGGACACAAACTGCTTGAGTCCTGCTTTTTTTTAAAATTGAGAATATACAATATACAGTAAAATACAGTACATGGGTTGTACATATAAATGAACAGGAATTTTTTTTTTTTTACTTTTTTGAATAATTTTCACATACTGTTAGACAAACATCCATTGTGTATCGACTATAAAACTGTAGTTAGAATATTTTAGTTTAAAAGAAAATGTAAT
>JAOVVA010000004.1:20776569-20807221 GCA_028565275.1 Leiocassis micropogon | reverse complement strand
AGGTGGTGGGGTTAGATGACGAGATGATCTGCTGAATCTCATCAGATGACAGGTTGGAGAATTCTGCTAAGGGAGGGGACGGAAGGTCCTGAGATTCTGTTGTAGGAGTTTGGTTGGGAGCGAAGTACTGGCGGATTGCTGGCAAAATGGTCAGCAGTCAGAGAGGAAGGGGCAGGAGTCATTGGTGGGTTGAGTAGTGAGGAGATGATGTTGTGGAGTTTGCCAGGATCATGTGACTGACTTCAATCGGTAGTTTGTGCAACTTTTGTGCAGCTTTTCTATGTGAATGAACTGGACGGGTGGAACGAACACTTCCTCACAGACGTAAACAAGACCTAGGTGTCACCAGTTTACTGGTATATAATTGGTAATCAATTGACCTGGCTGGATTTAGTAAAAATCTGAAAATGGTTTTTATCTCATTTTGCTGCAATACTGTTCAAATATTCCAACTACACACTGAACATCTGCACTCGCAGTGACAACCAATAAAATGTTCAGTATGTCCTATTTCCTTTGCTGTGTAGTGTTGCTATTAGAGAATATAACCCCAAATACCCCCCTAAAGTAAAAACATTGTGAAAGCTTTTTTTTTTATTTCTAAGCCATTTGACATGATAAAATGGAACATAACCCAGTTTACTCCGAGAGTCTCATATTGTGTGCAGTAGCAAGATATCTATGTGTTTAAAAATAGCATTTGTTCCACAGAGAGCTCCTTTACTGCCTATAGCCATCCTCCTGGACACAACATGCCTCAACCCTCGCATGCTGTTTTCATCTGTGGACCAGATCATCCTTAGTGGCCCCTAGTGATTAGAGCTCCATCAGCTGGGTCTGTCCCGGGTGGAGGAGTTCAGCTAAGACAGACAGACTGCACTCCCAGTGCACACGTTCCCTCTGGTTGCCCTGCCCTTCTGTCCACAGCTCTGGGACTTAAACACATGCTGCCCCAGACTGCGAGAGAGATAGAGAGAGAGAGATTGCATTTGACTTCAGAATTGGTAAATCCGAGCCCAGAACGGTATTGCATGGATGTCCTGATTGGAATTACAAGTTACAACTATTATTATTATTATCATTATTATTGTTGTTTTTTTTTATTGTCCAATATATTTATGTTTATTTACGTAATTGATTTAGTCATGTCACTATAGCTCTGTGTGTGTGTGTGCGTGTGTGTGTGTGTGTGTGTGTTCATGCTCATGCCAAGTGTAAAGAATGCCAAATCCCATAATGAATTTAGATAAGGATTCTGTTGGGCAACCACTCTAAAACAAATCGATAACCAAAGGCAGCAATTATTTTCATGGCTTTATCCCTTATACATAATTGATTGTCCATAAATAAATAAATAAAATTAAATAAATAAATAATTTGTGTGCGTGCATGGTTGAAACCACTGACGCTGTTAATTAAACATTCTTTTGTTTAAGCATTAAGGGTGTGTCTCACAAGGGGTAACACACACACACACACACACAAGCCCACGCTGCCACTGTTATCTTTAAGCACAGCAAAATCGCTTTCCTAATGATTATCTCTCCCCATAGTGAGCTTTTTTATCCGCTTTAGATGTGTTTTCTTGCCTCGGTTCAGATCTGCCAGGAGCAATTACTTCAGCTGTGAAAGGAGGTGCTTTTAGGCAGAAAAAATAACATTATCTGTTTACTGATCAATGCTTCTGCTTGTGTGTGTGTGTGTGTGTGTGTGTGTGTGTGTGTGTGCGTGTGTGTGTGTGTGTGGGCATGTGCTTGTCCCTGTGCAAACACCGCATGTAATTGTCACTGTGGCTTTTACATGCCTTTTTTTTTTTTTTTTTTTGGGGGAAAATCACACACTTGCATTTAAATTCAAAATGGCCGGCCTGGTGGACGTCACTGAGAATTTACTCGTGGAGGAGAATGTTTCCCCTCTGTACTGTAGACACATATACGTGAATAACACCTTCATACTGTATATGAGGCAGTGAGTAAAGATTTATAGTCGACCATAGAGGTGGACTGTGTGTGTGTGTATGTGTGTGTCTACAGTGATGATTAACAACAATATTATAGAGGACATTTCTAGGATAATTTTCTTTTACTAGGATGATACATTTTAAGTGCACGAGATGGAGTGGCTTATGCTAATGAGAGATAAATAAAACACCTTGATTACCCCAGACTGAGGAGTAATGTAGACAGAATCCAGACAGAAACCATCACTCCATACATGCAATAATCATACGATACATGCTGCACACTTAAACTAAAGTATAGAGTGAAATATTTGCAAAGAATAAATGATTCATTGTTCGCTGCTGTCATTGCAGGCTACAGCCTCTTGCTCAAAAGCCAAATAAATAATAAGGCGCACCTCTAACGGTCCCTCTGGACACACGCCTGGTTAAGTGCTTCTCCACCCAATGCATCGCCTACTGCAACAGCGGATTTCTTCAAAACATGGAAACCTCACTCTCATCAGAGGAAACAATGAGGTTTTTTATTTTTGTCCAGATTGTATTTTGTTAAATCCACCTCCTGATGAACCATGGAAAGAAAACAAAGAGAAAAAAAAAAGATGGGAAGAGATTCCATTTTACATACAGTATTGTTTTATTGTGTCAGATTGCACTTTAAAGGTTTCCTTTTCTTTAAATTCATGCATTTTAATCAGCATACAAGGTGGTTAGCACTGTCGCCTCGCACCTCCACGGTTCGATTCCTGTCTCGGGGTCTGTGTGCATGGAGTTTACATGTTTTCCTCTGGCTTGGTGGGTTTCTTCCAGGAACTCAGGTTTCCTCCCACAGTCCAAAGACATGCAGATTAGGCTAATTGGTGTTCCCAAATTGATGATAGTGTGCGAATGAGTGTGTGTGTGTGTGTGTGTGTGTGTGTGTGTGTGCTCTGCGATGAATTGGCACCCAGTCCAGAATGTACCCCACCTCGTGCCCTAAGTCTCCTGGCCCTCCGCAACCCTGTATACAGAACATAGCAGTATAGATAATGAGTGAGAGAGTGACAATACTGTGCAAAAGTCTTGACACCCCCCCTCATTTTGTCATATTTTGCTCCCAAAAAGTCAAGCTTCCATATAATTTTGATGCAGTCTTGAGGAATAGTTCTCCAGGCTACCTGAAGGACTTTTTTGTCCTTCTGTGTTTTCAGTCCAGTCCCTGTACCGCAGTACAGCAGTTTTAGAAAATTGTTCTTGTTTGGTAAGCCACACAGTGAACTATGAATGACTCAAGCATTGAAAAAACCATTTAACTTAAGACATTAACCAGTGAGAAACAGGTGCAGGTGATGACAGATGATCAGGCCGGTGATTAGTATACTGGTGATGCTGAGTGGTTGGAACAGACGAGAGGGGAAATGAGGTCGCTGCTGAGGTTGTTACATAAACAACTAATTTTTTAAATCTTTAGGCACTTTGTAGCCTGTTGCAGTAAAATGTGTTCCCATTTCTTTAAATTTAATCTACATCATTAAATATAATATGAAGAAATGGAGGAGGGGGGGGGTCAAGACTTTTGCACAGTCCTGTAAATACAAACCTGAAATTTTGTTGACACTAATCTAAAGAGGCGACAATGTGAGTTCAATGTGACTTTTTGCCTGACAGCACTGAGTGGAATACATATACAGTTTTATATTCTAGATAGAAATCAAATAGGTTTTCTGCAAAATGTTTTGGATGTTTTTTTATTGAATATGAAGATCCATGACTTTGGCATTAGAAAAAAAAATGTCACTGGTAAATTAGCTGTGAAAAATTTCAGAAGAACTTGAAACACTGATAATATCCACCATAGACTTAATGAAAATCTCCTGTGGTCATCTTCATTTGACTTAATGAACAGTGTATCAGTCAGCACATGTTTAAATATTTAGTACAATGCATGAATCAAACCCATGACCCATAGGTTGGTAGGTGACACCTTCCATCTTCTTCAACAAAATCCAGGTCATATGCAGAGTAGAGTACAGTACAATGTGTTCACTTTAACAAATGAACAATTTACATTTGGCAGATGCCCTTTCCAGAGCAGCTAACAATTAAATCATTTATAAAACTGAGGGTGAAGGTTCTAGGCTCAAGGGCCAAGCTGTGGCAACTTGGCAGTGCTGGGATTTGATCTCATGAACTTCTCAACAGTAGCCCAAGGTCTGAACGAGTGAGATACCACCACCCACCACGCCACCAGCAATTAAAGGTTAAATGGGCAAATTTCTGACGTTTCCTTAAAGTATCTCGAGACTATATTTTAATGAGTTTGAGCTGTGGTAAAATGCTAAATAAGATCTTGCCTAAAAGAATTGTTTGGCCTATCGCAAACCAAACAGATGGTTTGGAAATGTCAAGACGTTTTGAGGATCAGACACGGTTAAGTACTTTGACCCCAATCACAATTCATAAATGAGAAAGGCTAGCACCACAAACAGTATGTTTTGCATATTATGTAAATGAGTTCAAATTCAAATGGGTGGAGTTTTTTTTTGCATGAACAGGGAATGTGAGGTTTCATAATCTGTGTGGCCATATTGTTTATAAATATCATTCATTCATTTAGCTTTTATACTTCTTTTTCCTCTGAGGCGGGGTACAACCTGCTAGGTGCCAATCTATTGCAGGGCAATTTGGGAACACCAATTAGCCTAATTTGCATATCTTTGAACTGTGGGAAGAAACCGGTGTACCTGGAGGAAACCCACCAAGCATGGGGGGAACATGCAAAGTCCATGCACACAGACCTGAAGTGGGAATCGAACCCGGCTCCTGGAGGTGCAGTATGTCAAAAAATCCTAGAACTAGTTTTAAAAAAAAAAAAAAAGGATAGTTTGTAGCAAGATAATAATAATAATAATAATAATAATAATAGAAATCAGGTTAAATGAATACATTTTAATCTGGATTTAAAATGTTGCTTGTTTATAATTCTCCTTCACAGTTTAGAGAAATCCATTTTTTTTTTTGATTAACTAGTAATCTGCTGCGCATTCATGCTGGTTTCAATTTTTCTTTCAAACTCAGGATCAATCAAATTACAGCCAGCAGGACACAACGGCTTCAACATCAGCCACTTGATCAGCAGCTACACAAAAGCAGTGACCAAAACACGCAGCATCAATCCTCTTAGTAGTGGTAGGTTTGGAGTGTAAATTGGAAAGGAACACTAGAGGACACTGATACCTGTGTTCCTAATTTATTTACAACCTTTAGTTAAATGCACACACACAGTGTAAAAAAACAAAACAAAAAAAACATGACGATATTTGAGGATTTGTAATGGAACCATTCCGGGTGGGTTTCGTTCTAATACTCTGCAGAAATATATAAATACTGCTGAGCAAAATGAATTAATAAGACAATGTTTTGTACACATATCATGCGCCATGTTTCTTTCACAAATGGGCTCTAAATGAAAAAAACCTGTCTCCATGGACAGCTCCTGTAAAGGCCTTATTGTTCCCATACTTGTTAAGCCATGTTACTTGTCAGGATCTGTACTAGTTACAGATGCTTGCGGTGCTCTTATATAATTCAGCACTACAACTCCACTAAGAATAGATGCAATCTCACCCTTATGCACTTCATTACTATTAAATAATGCTTCACAGGCTTAATGTCCCAGTCCGGGACAGAGCTGGAAGACATTTCCTAATCAGAGCTTGAACTATCAAATTGGGCCATGCCTTGGATTAGCATGGATGACAACATAAGCCAGACAATTGCCAAAACCAACAAATTAATCAGCATTACAGAAAGCCACCTGGTTGACGAGAAGCTCAAAGCAGTGGACAACACAGCAGTGCCCTATGGCCTCGCTGGCTAGAAAAAGTGTTCGGAGACGACAGATGGTGGTAGCGTCCCTATACTTAGCAACACACACACACACACACACGCTCGTACACAGCATTGTGTTCGCATTCTCAGTGCGACAGCCCGACTCCACAGGTGCATCAAGACATCCCACCTGGTCATAATCACCAAGAGCTAACAGGCTGGCCACTGAGGCAGATGATGACATGTCCAACAGTCTCCAGAAATCTTCTGAGAGACTGCCAGTCGCAGGAAACGGCATGTTGCACACATTCAGAGGGGGCAGTGCCACTGTCTTGGGCAGTGCCCCATGAAGCCCATCTGGAGGATGCTTCCTGCACAGGGTGTGGACAAACTGAGCGCAAAGTCTTTTAAACATTAATCTTGTGTCCTGGCATTTCATCAACCTGTGCATTTACATGCAATATCTTCACCTGAGAAAATTGAGACAGCTAATGAGAGCAAATTAGCCGGATATGTTACAGGCACAGACATTCAAAACGGAATGAGGTGTTACTTCGGGTCTAATAATGGAAGCAATGAACATTCAGATAAGGAATATTATCCTACTCCACCAGCACAGTCATGACAGTGAATTCGTAGGAGATGGTATTACAATACCCACAGGCGAAAGTTCTCTGAATTTAGATGGTGATTATTCATTATAATTACTATAGATGTTAAATCAGATTTTACCCTCTGCCTGTATACTGGCATAACCTTCTTTTCACAGACTTTATTTACAACTGTAGGCCTGTCAGGATGAGGAACACCACCACAGTTCCAGCTACAGCAGAATGATTAAATCTACAGAAGTTTAGGATTATGGGAAGTTTCATATATAGTGGAACCTCAGATTACGAAGGTTCCACAAGACGAGCAAAGATTTTTAATAAATTTTGACTTGAAAAACGCACATTGTCTTGGTTTATGAGCCCCGTGTATCATGTATCACACATGCGCTTCTTGTTTTTCTCTCTCTTGCACTGCGGAACTGTAGGTAATCGTCTTTCCTGCTGGGTCTTAATGCTCGTCTCTTACTGGTATAATCATCATCCATGCACGCGTGTACTGTTTACTATAACACACATTTTTATGTATATATTTTTTTTGGGCTGTAGAACGAATAATTTGAGTTTCCATTATTTCTTATGGGAAATTAAACGAATTGTGCTCGTAATCCGAGGTTCCATTGTATATGTGTATGTGTATATATATATATATACACTGACATTTGAACTTCTAATTTTCTCAATTTGTGGGTAATGGCGCTCACCATGGTTTGCTGGAGTCCCAGAGCCCCAGAAATGTCTTTGTAACCCTTTCCAGACTGATACATGTCAAATACTTTACTTGTTTCTCATCTGTTCTTGAATTTCTTTCAATTATGGCTGCTTTTTGAGATCGCTTTTTGTTAAACCAGGTTCTATTTAATTGATTTCTTGATTCAACAGGTCTAGCAGTAATCGGGCTTGGGTGTGGCAAGTGAAATTTAACTTAAAAAAAAAAAAATTTTAATAAAAAAAAAATAATGTGGTTCATTTATGAGTTAGCAAGGGGGCGGGGGTTACTTTTTCCACAAAGGGCCAGGTAGGTTTGCGGAGCTTTTTTTTCCCTAATAAATGAAATCATCATTTACAAACTGCATTTTGTGTTTACTCGGATTGTCTTTGTGTAATATTAAAATTTGTTTGATGATCAATTAATTGTGACAAATATGGAAATAAAATTCAAGAAGGGGAACATGAATTTCTCATAGTATTGTATATAAGGGTACATTCTATCAGAGAAAAGTATTTCAAGCTTTTTTTTTTTTATTTTTTTTTTTTACTAATGCTTAAACTTAAAATTAATTCCTTGTCAAAGAAAGACTATCAGACAACAGAGTCAATTTTAAGCCTGAAATTACTGTTTGTTTTAATATAGTCTTAATAGTATCATATTTGTTTTTATCATATATCCTAATGAGAAATAGGGTTGAGTCAGTAGTCGTCTCTTTTACCATCTTTTCCACAGAGCATTTAGTACCTACTGTGCACAAGTTTCAGAATCTTAAAGTTTAGGATGCCCATGGTTATTGACTTCTGTACATGTGAACAAATATGCACTTCATCATGTCTGTTACATAGTAAAAACCAAACAGATGGTTTTTATAAAAAGAAAAAACTGTATGATCTGATCCTGAAAGACAAGAAAAGAGGATGAATGTAGCCCATAATAAGTGGAAATGTGTTGAGTGACAAAGAGAATAAGTGGTCGAGAAAGTTAAAGAGGGGTTATGGGGGATTCACAGGCATTTTAAATCCATTTTGCATTAGTATGCCTCTGGGACTTTAATAATTGATAGAAAGTGCATTATGTTTTACTCTTAACACTGTACGATCACCAATTGACTGCCTTTTGGAACGTCTATTTGTCTCATCTCTGTCTCTGTTTTTGTCTGTTATGGAGGAAGAAACTAAACAGTGGACAATTTAATGATTCCTCAATGACTCTCCATTTCACCAGCTTTCCTCATTCTAGTCTCTACTGCAGGGCATTTGCAACCTGTCAAGCGTGTGTGTGTGTGTGTGTGTGTGTGTGTGTGTGTGTGTGTGTGTGTGTGTGCAACGCATGCCCTTAAAACAGAGCAAGAGGGAGAAATTAAAAGCCAGCAGATGCTATTGTTTTGTGTGAACATAAAGCATGTATGTGTCTATACACGAGGGAGTAACCCAGTCTCTTCTTGTTATATGGGAGCTATTCTAATGCCAGCTAGATGGCACTGCAAGGGAGTGTTTAAACCAAAACAAAAGCCCTTGCTACTTTTTAGTATGTTAAGTGGTGTCAGTGTCCTCTGGCCAGAGAGTTGTTTGACCCTATACAAGTCACAGTTTGCCAGAATGTCCTATAAAGGTCAAAGCTCAAACACAGAGAGGGGGATCTATTCAAGCACATTGAACCTGGCACTTTGCCCCTGTGCCACAGGGCACATCAGGCCACACTGACCAACTCGACAGCAGTCCGGACCATGCTGGCATCGCAGACGAGTCATCCTGCTCGCAGCTGATATTTTCCAAGGCCGTCGTTCTCTTGTGTATAAAATACGAATTGTTCAGCAGTCATTTTAAAGCAGTTATTACCTTATCATGTAGCTACTGCTGAAGCAATTTCATACTTTAATTCCTGACAAGCTTTCTCTCATGCAGCTTTGTGCAACGTCTATTATAATTGTCTATCATACCAAAAAAAAAAAAAAAAAGATGCAAAAAAATGAATTGAATAATGTGGAGGATTTCTATGAAAGAGGATTTGGAGGATTTCTATGACATTATGATACTTTTTTTTTTTTTTTTTTCAAAAATTAAATTGTAATATTTTACCTGATGCCAGGATTAATGTAGGTTTTCTAAACTTCGGTTTTGCTAAACATATTAAGGTTTGAGTTCTGTCAAAACAAATTCCATTAGCTCTTTTGAACAGGAAGGAAAATTGCATCTGGTATAGTGTGAAAAAATGTAAATAAAAATGACTACAGATTTTTTTTTTATTATTGTTTTATGTTACAGACTAACGTCTGCATGAGGGACTGGTGAGCTAATGTGTGACATTTCTAAGAGCGGTAAAGGTTGCAGATATGATGCCAAATTAAACACAATGGCCATTTTCTGATTGGGGTTTCCTGATAAGATTGATTGATTGATTTATTGATTGATTCATTCATTCATTCATTCATTCATTCAGTACCTCTGTATCCTCATACTCAGAATGGTGGCAGATCATTGAACTAGAGTTCTAGTGCTATTTAAGATTTAGATAGCGACTTCACATCACACAGAACATCCATTATCAAACACGAGTACAAGTATGAAGTATGTCTTTGATTGCTGTGCTGGGTAATGAGTGGTGTTTGGCTTGTTTGCTTTGGCTTGTTTTGCGATTCTGCACCAAACTCTCTATCCATCTCACCTGTCTCATCCCTTGATGAAGTGAAGACCCAACCTTCATTTTTGATTTTCACCTCTATTAGGTGCCGTTTGGGCTTTTCCATAACTCTTCACTCTTTATCTCCCAGGGACATCCGAGGTTAAGGATGCATCTAAAACAGCTTTTGATAAACGTTGAGCTGGTTCAGGAACTTGTTCGACGTTTGCCAAATTTCAGACCCATAATGTAGTCTGTGGGTTGAATCGCTGAAGCTACACCTTGGATTACAGTATCTTTACACCAACACTATTTATTCAATTCCTAGATATGTAAAGAAGAGTACAGTACCTCCTCTCAGGTTTGGGACTTCATCATCAAGCAGGCCTGTGTCTTGTAAAACTGCCCTTGAGCACTTTGGCCCCTACTGTCTTGTCTACATCTGTTAGTTTCTTCCTCTTGTAAGCCATCAACGTAAAACCATCAATGAAATCTAGGGCATCCAGTCCAATGGATGGCATATGTTGTCAAATGCTTGCCTCATTATTAAGTTAACTGCTAAGAACAACAACAGTTGTGAAAGTAGGCAGATGTTAAAGGCTTCAGTGAGCTCACCTTCTTACAGTGCTGTGCAAAAGTATCAGCCCCTTCCTGATTTGTATTTTTTTTATTGCATAAAAAGGGCCTTTCTTAAATTATTGTGCTTTTTTTTTTTGTAAATTAACCAGATGGCATTCCATCCATTCTCCAGGGCTTTCTTCTTCTTCTTCTTCTTTCCAGATCAAACCAAACAAGTCATACAGCATTTGTGTAGAGGTTACAACATCTGCTTTGAGGGATTCTGCAGGTGTTGTCTGGGCCTGGTGTGTTCTTGTTTCTTTAAAAGCTTGATGGTGTTTTTGATCTCTCTTTCAGATGGTCACCTGCAGTCAACTGACAGGCTTCTTTCACAGGTTCCATGTCTGCTTTTTTTTCTTTTTACAGCACATTGTTGATTCGGCACATTCTTGAAATGCTTAATATACTCAATTCTTTTTTATGCATTCAGTTTCCTTTTTTTATCTGTTACAGGGTGCCTCCTTTTTTGATATTTTCAAGTCATTAATCTGATATTGTCATACACAGGTTAGATGTTGTTCTGCCTGGCTGCTTCATCTACTTTTATCTTTCCTGGCACTGTATCTACAATAACTTCCTTGTTTGCTTCAGTGTATACAGTAAAATTCATGGCCCTTTGCTTTGCTGCTCTTGTTGTGCTGTTGTTCAGGACCTTTTCATTTTCTTAATTTATTTATTAAGTGTAATAATATAAGATCCATTCCTGATGTTGTCTGGTGCTTCCGTAGCTTCACTTGCTGCCATTGGTCTTTCATAGTGACAATTTCCTCTTTAGCTTCCTGGAAAGCTTTGAAGCAGTCACTGAACTCCAGTTTGGAAACTGCTTGTTTTTCTTTATTGGCCAGCATTGACGCATTGTAGCAGTTCCTCATTTGAAGGTCTGATGCTTAACTTAAATTTAGCTGCAACAAGATGGTGACCCATCTCTTTGCCTGCATACTGTTTATTGTACAGTAGGCTTCTTCTGAATCTTCTGCAACTTTGTGGTTTTATTTTTGTCTTCGTATCAGAAAATGTCCAAGTGACCCTGATCATGGGTCCATGGTACCATGGTTTGTGTGGAAAGAAGGTTTCACCAATGACAGGGTTGTGGTTGGTGAAGAAGTCCCTGTTCACATTCATTACGGCAAGACCCTGCTTGCTCAATGTATTTTCGAATCCATTATCATCAATGCCGACCTTGGTGTTCATGCAGCCCATAGAAATGGTGACATTCTGCACATTGTATTTCCTGGTAGTTTTATCTAGCCATTTGTCAAAACACCTATTTCATTGGTTGGGGCATGGCACTGGATGATGTTTAGAGTCAAGTGCTTGTACGTTGTCTTGAATTTGTCCCCCATACTCACTGGTCCACATTGCATGAAGGTATTCTGATAGCACTAATGCCACTTAATATAAATAAAGGGCATGGTTTTCCATGTGTCTTGGGAATCTAATCAATGCTCTTGATGTCACCCATGTTTGACTTACTTCCTTCTACTTTGCTTCAGCTATTCCAGGGACATATGCTTTAATTTCACTGGTAATTATCTGCACTTACTTATCCAGTAATCTACATAGAGAGCACATTTCATTTACTGATCTTTGTTATAGATTTAGATTGAATTGTGGTTTTCTGGTGGTTTTGACCATGTGGTTACATCTCCCTTGCAAACGGAGGTACTCCTCTTCCCACTCCTGAGGTTTGTGATGTATCATTCAGTGTTTCTCTAATCCAGGGTTTACCTCTGAGTGGAGGATTAGCCTATCCAGAGGATCCAGGTGGATTTGTGGTATGGGAATGGAATGCAAATGGGACATTGTGGTATTTGACCTTTGAGGGCAGGATGGAATAATGCATATTGAAGTAAAGCATGATGCAGTCAGTAGTCGGTATGGAGGAGGACTGTGCAGATGAAAAGTCATAAAAAATGTAAAATAATAATAATAAAGGGGTACACTTTGAGGTAATAAAAATAGGTACGGTAGTACAGTAGAAAAAAAAGTAATACAAATATTTCAACTTAATTCAAATCAGTTCATATTTTAGTTTCATTTAATGCAAATATTAAATTCTACCAACATGAGTAAAGATGTATTTTATTATTATGTAATAAAAGGACCTGAGTGTAAGAACCAACTTTATTACTGAATGCTTTTTATTTTAATTGTATATATTTATTTATTTAGGATGGTGTGTAATAATAAATGAGATGTAGAGGGGTGTAGTGAAGAGGCTTTTACGAAAAAAGAGAAAAAAACGGGACCAGCTAAAAGGAAAAGCAAAATTCATACTCATACTGTGAAAGTAAATATAAATCACCTATTCTGCAATATACTGTATGTACCCACTTTTTTTTTTTTTTTTTTTTTTACATCAAATCATTTGCTCTTTGATAATAGAGTTTAGATTTAGTTCGAATTATAATTATTCGAGCAGTATTATCCTGGTCAGGGTCACAGTGGATCGAGCACTGGGAACATAGAGTGCTAGCCAGAACACATTATTCTCACCTGAGGGCTTTGTGTAGCCAAATCACCTAATGGCACCTGACCCACACATACTGGGCACACTGGCACTGTGAGGTGGGAATGCTCCCCACTGAGCCATAGTACCATACAATACTACTACAACTACTACTACTAATGCTAATAATAATAATAATAATAATAATAATAATAATAATAATAATCAAAATAACAATGTGCCAAAGGCTGTGGATGACGCATATTATATTATCTCGCATTACACTCATGTAGACTAAACATGGATTGCAGCCAATGGTCCAAATTAGACTTTATTTTTAAAACTGTGAATTACAAATTGTTTTGTGCAGATTATTATTTTTTTCTTTTTTTAGGTTATTTTCCAAGGTTCTTGATCATTATATCGTTTTTGGTTTATATAGTGTGCAGTGTGTTTTTTATAATTAATAAATTAAGCATTTACTAATGCTGCTGCTAAATAATAATAATAATAATAATAATAATAATAATAATAATAATAATATTTTTATAATAATAATAATATAGTTGTTGATGTTAGTTACATATTCCATGTTTTTACTTTTCTTTTAATGAAATAAAACCATTGCTAATTTATATTCTTAATCATATTTTTTATTATTATGACCAGTGAAATCACTCCTTGGTGATCCAGTGAGGTTATGGGATGGGCGGTAATTTAGTTGAGTAGTAGCAGTGGTCTAAATCAGAATATTACTCATGTAGTAAATAATAAGAGGAGTTGTTGTTAGTTTTTTGGCAGTTTCCATCGAGGAGTCGCCACAGCGGACCATCCGATCCGCACACTACTTGGCACAGGTCTTACGCCGGATGTCCTTCCTGACACAACCCTCCCAATTTATCTGGTATTGGGACCGGCCCTGCATCCAGTGGCTGGGGTTTGGGCATTGGCTTGGAATAATTAGCATATGGGGGGGAAAAAACTACCTGGCTTTAAAGATTTTTTTAACAGGGTGTACTGTAGACAAAACACTTTGAGCCACTCTATATCAGGACAATTCAGCACAAGTGGTCCAATTTATGGAGGGCAAGTCGATGATCACTAACCATGCTCTTATAGATCTATAGCACCCTCATACATGACAAGTTCTCTTCCACCACACTGCTCCACTTAATGAGTCTACTCAATTAACTGGATCACGGCATGATTACGGATTGCTGCTGGATTACGGCATGAACTGAATTCTGTAGGAATATGTACAGTGTACAGTATACAGTATATCCAGGAAAATACAATGCACAATGTTAAAATATCTGATTAAAGGAACAATAACACAATAAATTAGAGGTATATGAAATGGAATGAGCAATGCAGCAGGTGGTGACATTTTATTTTTCCAGGAACAGATGCAAAAGCCCCAGGAATCTAATTTGCCCCTAATAATAGGTGAATTTTGCATGGTTAATGCTCACCAGATGTAGAACATGGAGATGAGATGGAAGTAGCATGGTTCCTAACTGGACAAAGTACACAAAGCACAGCTTCAGCTTCCCAAAAATCTCATTGTCATTCACCTAGACCAGCGCATTAATTAATTAATTTATTTATTTATTTATTCATTAATTTATTTACAAAGATTAGCCTCAACAAATTGAGAGGTGAAGTGAATAACATTATCTTGTTGCACTGGCACCTCTCATCGATATACAGCATTTGGCAGCAAGTGAACAAGCAGATCTCAAAGTTGAAGCGGGTATTGGAAGCGGCAAAAATGGACGAGCTGTCTATCGCAGTTACAGGACTTAAAAGATCTGCTGCAAATCATTTGGTGCCAGATACCACAGGGCATCTTCAGAGGTCTTCTGGAGTCCACGCCTCAATGGGTCAAAATTGCTGGTTCTACAAGGATGTTTTAATGATATGCCAGATTGGTGTTTAAATTATTATTACTATTATTATTATTATTATTATTATTATTATTATTATTAAAATTTCCCAGCTGTGTGACGAATAAAGGGATATCTTATCTTATTTTATCTTATCTTGTTATTATTATTATTATTATTATTATTATTATTATTATTATTAAAGCGGTACTTCGCCATACAAATTAAATCCGTTCCAGAGGCAGAATTCTACATTGCGAACAGCATTTCTCCATAGGAAATAATGTAAATGCAGATAATCCGTTCCAGCCACGCAAAAATATTACCAATATTACCAATTTCCAACACTATAATCATATTTTTGCAATTAAAACCATCAACATATTTAGAAAAGACATGTAAATGAAGTAAAATATGAAATAAATAGACATTAAACCTCACTTAACCTTAATTTATGATTCCTCTTGGC
Organism: Leiocassis micropogon; assembly: GCA_028565275.1. Classification (NCBI taxonomy): domain Eukaryota; kingdom Metazoa; phylum Chordata; class Actinopteri; order Siluriformes; family Bagridae; genus Leiocassis; species Leiocassis micropogon. The sequence continues at coordinate 20,792,090 of JAOVVA010000004.1, read as the reverse complement.
ACCGGATGCTTTAAAAACCAAACTGAAAGCGACTCCATTGTCTTCTTGCTACCATCCTTGAAAACATCCTGTGTCTTCACTAAATCTCACACAAAAAGCACAAACAAAACCCCATAAAAAATAATAATAATAATAATTATTATTATTATTATTATTATTATTATTATTATTATTGCAGGTTCTTTTCAGGCTACAAGTTTTGGTTTGCTAAAAAAAAAACTCAGGGGAAATATAAATACCAGTAATACTGATAATATGGTAATGAAAATACAGTATATTATCAATTATGCAACAGGAACAAATTAATAACATTTCTCTAGCAGCAGATGTTGCCTTTCTTTTACGTTTGTGTTTCCCCATACTGAACATTAACATTTAGGTCTGGATGAGAGAATGCACATAAATTAGGTTTACTTTCATCTGTTTTGTCTCTCTCCTGTTCTCTCTCTAACACACACACACACAAAGCAATTACAGGTTTAGCTTCAGAGTGGAATATTCATGAGGGCTGAAGTCAGCCCGTGTCCTTGGACCAGATGTCTGTACTTTGTACGGTTTGCTCTCTGTGCTTGTGACAATTTAACACGAGAGAATGAGACACCTACAGTACAACCACCTTGACCAACTGTAATATACGTTACAAGCTCCATCACCATAACCAGCGCTATTGTGGGGTTTTTTTTCTTCCATAAATGTGACACACTCTCTCTCTCTCTTTCTCTCTTACACACCCAGGTCCAGCATGCTCACACACAAGCCCTCGGAGCCAAAGCTCACACAGCTCAGCCAGCTGGAATCCACATACCAATGGGTTCCTCTTGGTCATGAAAATAAATCGCCTTTCAACATCTCTTCACACAGCCAGCCAGCCGGTCGGCCAGCCAGCCAGCCAATTCCCAAAGCTTTCAAAGGTGTTGCCAGGTTGGTAGGGGACCCCTTATTTTCAAGGGATTTTATTGAAACAGATTTGGCTTTTTGTGAAGCTTTGGCTTCGGGTTGATTGAGCAGGAGAGAACCTGGAGCTACAGAACAAACAGCAGATAGCGTTTGACATTTACTCTGGCTCGGCATCTGAGTGTGACGGTTATCGGCAGAATTGGGAGGTGGGAGTGTATCTGATGGCTTTCACTGCTGATAGAGATGGACTGGATTTGAATCTTAAACCAGCGTTACTTCCGGGATCCAAATGGTTTCCAGGCACCATGTTTAAAAGTTTTGGGTCAGAGAGAGACAGCAGAGAATCGTTCATTAGCCTGCATTTGGGATCCAAAATAAATTCTAGGTATTTAGATGAGATGTAAAATAAACATGGCAGAATAAATGACCTGCATATTGCATATAGAAAATAAATTAATCAAGTGTGTTGAACACCGTGTTATACTCTGAACTACTGATTGAGCAATTGAGATGATACATAATATCTATCATGTATACTCACTCACTCATCGTCTTTACTGCTTTATCCTGTATACAGGGTCACGGCGGGGGGCCTGGAGCCTATCCCAGGAGACTCGGGGCACGAGGCGGGGTACACTAATCCAACGCAAAGGACACACTCATACAGTACACATGCTTTTTCACACATTATGGGCAATTTGGTAGCACCAGATCACCTAATCTGCATGTCTTTGGACTGTTGGAGGAAACCGCAATACCTGGAGAAAACCCACCAAGCACACTGACCCAAAGCGGGAATTGAACCCGGACCCTGGAGGTGCAAGGCGACAGTGCGAAGAGAAGCCGACAGAAGAAAAAATAAATAAATAAATAAAAAGAGTGAGGCAGATGCAATCATCCAAACACCTAAAGCAGCAAAATGGGACCCGAGTTCAATTTCTTGGCCTTGCAACTCTCTGAAGAGTTGCTAATTCCTGCCTCCTCTTTACCTCTTCCGCCTCCTCTTCCCCTCGCTAATTCACTCCCCGCGACTCCTTTAGGTTTGATTGCGAGAATTAGTGGGAGGATAAAGATGCTCTTGATCTCTGGCTGCGCTCGTACTTTCTGAATAGAGCTCCAATTAACAGCTGCGCACCTATTCATACAGACCTTCAGAGACGCTCTGGATGCGGGTCGAGTCTCAGTCGCTTCTGCTTTAAAGGTTAAGATACAGTTAAAGGATTCGGGTGATTAGATCAAACTAGCGGGTCAGAGCTGTTCATTCAGCACATTTTATTAATAAAAATGCATGCTCACACACATAGACACGCACAGATGCACAAAAAAAACACACACACACTCAACCCTTGGCCTGTACAGTCATAGAAGGCTTTTGAAGTGCTTTTAACACACATCCTATCCACATACAAAGCCAGTGTGAATTATTAAAGCGAATGATTGCGGCGGTACCGGATAACACATCTTCCGCGCTTTCTCTTTCTCGCTCTCCTTCATCATCATCGCCTCTCACCCCAACTTCAGCTCCTATTTCTCTCCTTCCTCACCGGGCGACTAGCGAGAAAATAACTATAATTCACGATATTGTAGTGAATTCGTAAGGGAGCTGAAATAATGGTGATGAAGGTCGAAATGTATAGAGGGCATTAACAATACATGTTGATTTGAAGAAAAATTGCTCGCTGTTGCAAAACAAAAATAGCTGTGAAGTAGTTTGACCCACGTCATCGGGCAAAACAAGGTATCGGTGCTAAAAAGTGTCTCACCTAGGTGAAAAATAACATTTTCAGATACGGATATATACAGTATATTATACAGTATATATACTGTATAACACCATTTTTCACAATACTTCATTAATGCTTCTTATCTCCTAAACCATACTTCATTTTTTTTTCGTAATTATGCATACACATTTATATTTTTATCAGATAAAAAGAAACACATTTGCTAAATACTGTACAATATCATGCCCTTTCATGTACAGTAGTGTCCGTAACTTTTTTGAATAAAATCTTTCAATGATCTTAACTGTGATTCAAATTTTACATTATAAGACATAAACCTGAAAAAGTGTATTATGATAAAATGCAAAACTGATTAAGATACTGCAACATGAATTTAATGTGGTTACAGACCCTACAGATGTTTTTTTTTTTTTTTTTCTAAGCTTTTCCAAAAACCATCTCTCATGCAAAGCACTGGTAGGTCTGGAATTGTTTTGGAATGGTTATATAATTATTGGGCGGAATACAAAAAGCAATTTTAACAGAATAAACTATAGTTTTCCTGTTATCTTGCCACATAACATAAGGTGTGTGTCTAATTTGGAGCATTTAAACAAAACCACTGTTGCAAGTAATTTAGAGAAAAGAAATCCTTACTTTTGCATAGAATGCTTTAATTTAAGCAACAATTTTTACATCATATGCTTCTAGAAGCTTACACAAATTTTAGTATCAATACATACTAATAAAGAAATATGAATAATTAGCATTTTAAATGCATTTAATGCTGAAAAATGGCCATTTTTGGGGCTCATATAAAATCATCTCTCCAAAATGGCTGAAGTTAGCAACTAGAAATTTTTATGGAAGGAAGATGGTCACTTCCATGTTGCATAAACTTTATACATAGCTTCTATGGCACTCACATTTTCTGTATTATATGTATAACAAAAAAAAAATCAAATAATTAAAAAATCAGCACCAGTACTGTGTTTTGGTCATTTGCATCTTGGAGATTTAACCAGGGTCTACATGTACAGCCTGTATAGAAAAAAAAAAAAGTTGTAAGGAACAAAAGAACTGTGCCTTTCTCCTTCTCCTCTCTAATTATAAGACTAACCACGAGCCATGTGAAGCTTTGAGTTTTGACAACCGCAACAGGTCTAACATAGAAGATGTATCAAAATTATACTGGACTTGTCCTTGTGTCCGACTCCTTTAAAGTCTTCCCTAAAAGTGTTGCTCTCTCTCTCTCTCTCTCTCTCGCTCTCTCTCCCTCCGTCGTTTTCTTGCTCGCTCTTTCCAAGTGTATCGCCGAGTGTAAGACAGAAAGAGTTGGTGACAGCCACTTCCCAGCAGCCCGGTTCCCCTGAGCTCTCGTTAAGCTGGCCTTCAGAAAAGCCAGCCAAATTACAGTGGTAGAGCAACACTCTCTTTGACACAGGCTTTTTCATCTGAGAGTTATACATTTGGGAGGGAAACGGGGAAGAACATACATACATACATAGAAAAAAAAAGGAAGAAAAAGAGAGAGAGAGAGAGAGAGAGAGAGAGGTGGTCGAGGGGAGCCAGGGAAAGACTTTTCAAAGAAGCACTTCACAGAAACAGCCTGCAGAAGTATTTTAGCACTCAGAACGTCAAAGCACAAAGGAAAGGAGAAAAGGAGAGTCAGATAGAATCGTACGCTTACGACCTTTTGTATTACGCTTAAATAATCCCAGAGAGCTCCTGACCAATTAACTCTTCCATTATGTACAATTAATTAAAGAAAGATATCTTACAGGGACATCGCGGTATACCATTTCAGTCATCCGTATTTGTAAGGCGTGGGTCGTCGCCGTGTGTCAAAATAGCGATAAAGGACAAAGAAAGAGTCGAATGAAGCAGGTAAGATGCACCACGCGGACGAACACGTTTATTCAAGGCATTATTTCAATTAAGTTGATTTAAATACAGACTCCCACAGCAGGAGGTTCAGTTCTCTAAACTAAACCAGACGCGCTTTAAAATCCAAGCGGCGTCACTAACGTCTATTTGCTTTCTGCTAGGATGCAATTTCCTGTTTTAATGTATTGCAGTTGCAACCTTGTGAGGAAGTGTGTACTTTTGGTAACCTTGTCTGTCAGAGAAGATTGATGTCTAATATTAAAATGTAATGTCAAACCAAGGACATGCGCAAGTTGTTCGTTTTTACGTGATGTGACTGCAGATGCGGTCTGAAATGCCATTTAGAGAATGCTTAATTCCACTAAAAGGTCTAGTATTTCGGGGGCAAAGCAAGCTATTATTACTTAGTAATTACCGGAGCAGGTATTTTTGTGCCAGCTCATAGCAGGTCTCACATACACCCTCCCTGACATCAGCATCTCGTCCCTACAACCAAACAACTGACTCGCACAACTCCCACCCAAAAAAGAAGGGAAAAAACAAAAAGCACACAAAGAAAAATAAACCATTAGGTACTGAAAATTGGAATACATTTTTAAAAGAATCATAATATTTGTTTTATAATAATTTGCACTAATGTACCAGCATAACTACAACATAAATGTTATTACATAAGTGTAAATGACGTATACCAAAATGAGATTCCTGCTGCTTGTTTCACAACAGGGAGCTTCATAAGCACACCGATCAAAAAAAAAAACAAACAAAAAAAAGCTTCAGTCAAGTTCAGTCAATGACCGCAAAATGCCTGTTATGCAAAATGCATGCATAATTCAGATCAGAACTGTATATCAAACATGAGGACAACCATTTTTCTGTCTGTTCCAGAAAGCTATAAATCAGTAGGGTGCATCAATTAAAAAAAAAACATCTAGCAAAAAAAAGTGCAAGATGTAAAAGGTGCAAAAAAAAAATGTATCTGAAATGTTAGCAGAGAAATGTATTTGAAAGATAACAACAGTTGCTATGTAATGGTAAACTTATCTGGTTAAGGCTGGAAGGAGCAATACACACCAGACTTTACACCATACCACAATGTCCTGTATAGGGTGTTACATTTCCACTGGAATTCACAGTGGTGCCGGTATCACAACCCCCTTTAAATGTTCTTGAAAGTTGCTTATCCAGCTTTATCCTTGACTTTACCATCACGGTGGCATAGTGGTCAGCACTGTCGTCTCACACCTCCAGGGTCCAGGTTTGATTCCCACTTTGGGGTACCTGTTTGCATGGAGTTTACAAGTTCTCCCCGTGATTGGTTGGTTTCTTCCGGTTTCCTCCCACAGTTCAAAGGCATGCAAGCTATGAATTTAGCATTTAGGCTAATTGTCGTTCCCAAATTGCCTGTAGAATGTTGACTGGATGTTCTGCCATGGTCATAAAATGAGAATAGATACAATGTTAATCACCATTGGCCTCCACGCTCACTAGTTGCACTACAGAGGTTCCTACAGTAGATGGATCCATGACTTTAACTCATGAAGTCCCTAAGTGACCTCTAAGAGGCCTCCTGGAGAAATCATGTGACAGTCTGTAAATTTGTGTACCCATGACATAATTTTCAAAATGGTGGTGTAACCGGGTACTGAAGTTTGTTCCATCTTTTTTAAACAATTCAAATAATGTAATAACATCTCCTATTTGATAATAAACTTGTTCCTGATCAAAATGCCATCTTTCTAAATGTGTTCCATGTGGTCTGTGCTAAATATCCCACAATGTCCTTTAAAGAAGAAATGAGTCCAGTCTCTTATGAGTTAAAAGACAAACAACAGGGACAAGCAAAGACTATTGTGATCACCCATGAAGGACAAGAGAGAGAGAGAGAGAGAGACAGAGCACCACTCAGGAGGCGTCTAAGAGCAGGCTCCACTTGTGATGCACTCAAGGGTGTGCAGTGAAAACTTTTTTCGCTGCCCATCTTGACAGAAAAATATACAAATAAAGTATGTATGACATAACAAAATATCTGCAAAAAAAAAAATCATTCACACCATTTCAGTCATAAACAAGTAGAACTCAATACCAGTGGTGTCAGCAGGGATGCCGCTGCCCCCCAGAAGTCTGGTCCTGCTTGTTTCTGATCTGTATGCCAAAAATATCACAAAATATTATGCTTTTTATACAAACTGCAAGGGAGTGAGACAGGGGGGAAAAAATTATATTTCAGACACTTCAATCCTCTTTGGACCAATTCTAATGTCAAATCGGTTCAGCTCGGGGCATGGACTCCACAAGACATCTAAAGGTGTGCTGTGGTACTGTATCTGACACTAAATGCTGGAAGTTGTTTGGTGTGGCCTCCATGGATTAGACTTTCTTTTCCAGCACAATCCATAGATGTTTGATAGAATTAAGATCCCACTGCCATTGGGTGAAAAAGGGTTTGCAATAATTTTGAGGTACAGTAGGTGGTACATGTTAGAGAAACATCCAAATGATTGACAGGACCCAAGGTTTCCCAGCAGAACATTGCCCAAAGCAACACCCTTCCTTTACCGGTTTGCTTTCCTTCCATAATGCATCCTGGTGCCATCTTTTCCACTGGTAAGCAACACACACACACACACACAGCCAGCCATCCACCAGATGTAAAGTGGGTATAGAAAAAGGTGAAATGAAGACAGACAGTTTTTATTTTATCCCACTTAAAAAAAAAAAAAACAGAATCACTGATTTGGAAAAGGATCACCACCCTCCTAAAAATGACTTCAATTGTGATTGTACAATTTACTGATTGTAAATTCAATCAGGTCAAGCTTTTCACCTTCTCAATGGCACTGAATGCTTTGTACAGCTAGACTTTGCAATATTAGCCCACTCTTCTTTGCAGTGGCACTCAAGTTGAGTTAAATTTGATGGTGACCGTTTGTGGACTGCAGTCTTCAAGTCATTCCACGGATTTTCAATGGGGTTTAAATCTGCGCTCTGACTAGGACATGCAAGGACATTCACCATTTTCTCCTTCAGCCACTGTGGTTCAGTTTTGCTGTGTGCTTTGGGTCATTGTCATGTTGGAAGGTAAAATTCGTTTCCATACCCACTCTAAAAGAAAATGGGATTCTTCAGGCCAGCCCACATTCTTTCATTGTTCCAGTTCTGATGCTCACGTGCTCACTGTAGGCACGTTCGACAGTGGACAGGGGTCAGCGTGCGCACTCTTACTGGTCTGTTGCTAGGCAGCCCCATACACAGCAGGCTGCAATGCATTGTGTGCTCCAACACCTTTCTATCAAAGCCATCATTATGGAGACTTGGACACCCATGACTCTGTTACAAGTTTACCTGTTGTTTTTCCGACCACTCCTGGCAAGTACTTACCACCGCATACCAGAAACACTCCACAAGACCTGCTGTTTTGGAGATGTTCTGACGTTCTGATGTTCTCCAGCTATCACAATCTAGCCGTTGTCAATGTCCCCCAGATCCTTAGTCCAGCCAATTTTTCCTGTTTTCAAGACACTGACTTTGAGACCTGACTGTTTACTTGCTAATTATTTCTCCACTAGCGTAACAACCCAAAGTTGGCAGTTAAAGAGTTTGTAGAAATGGTTAAAAGGTTAACACTAAAAATAGGCTGATCAGCTTTAATGTAATCAGTGATGTGATTATTTCAGGTTGAAGTTATACTTTTTTCATCGTCAGCCAAATACTCTCCCTGTTCGGTAATCGGAGAGTGAATCACAGATGAGAAATCGAAATAGTAGCTTTTCTAATGAATATCTATTGGTGCGGGTGTCTGTTTACATTGAGCAAGTAGCTTGTTAGTAGCTTATTAAAAGTAGATTATTAAATCTGACACATAACTGTTCATAACATCGCTTTTACTCAACATTTTGATTTCACTTATGGTGCAGGTTAAACTTCAGGCAGAGATCTAAGCACTGCAAAAGTTTCATTAAATTCTGAAACGATTTACACAGTTTGACGCATGCGCAGTACACTGTTAAAACGTGCAATTTATAATCTGGCATAACTGCTCATAACTCCATTTCTACTAAACGATTTCATTTATGGCGCAGGTTTAACTTCAGTTCAAGTTTCAGTACATTCTGTTTAGCCAGTTTTGCATGATGCTGTGACAAAATCTGTCTGGACAGACATACAGACTTACAGACAAATGGACAGATTTTTTTTCTGAGACTGGTTTCGGGTTATCCAATTTATGAAACATAAATGAAGAGACAAAACCTTTCTTTTATTTATATAGATAATTCTTTAGCAAAGATTTTAATGGAATTTTTAATGGTCGCGAGGAAGTGTATAATGAATATGCCTTATGATAATGACATAAAATGGAAGTTATGAACACTGTTTATACTGTAACCTTACATTCCTTAAAGAAACACAGAGGGATCTTCCAAGCATGAGACATCAAACAGATTCACGCAGGACTGCAAATGTAATAATTTTAATCGTATAATTTCACATTAAAGAATCCGATACAGTGTGAAGAACACTTTACTCGTGTGTAACGCGTCGTTTACTGTACTTTACATTCATTATCGCACTGTGGCCGCGTGATCAGCACGGATGGACGGTTCCCATTGACGTATTGTCAGTGGCTATTACCCTTATGATCACTCATATCACAGTGAATCGATAATATGTAATAAATGGCAATCGTGGAATGTGTGGTGTTTCTGCATCAGCGAATGCATTGTTACCAAACAGAAGCCTGCGAATACATTAAGTATTGCAGAACATTATTAATTACTAGTGTATTAATCCCAAACAATCGCTCCAATATAATAACAGCATAGATTTTCTTTTTTTATTCATTATATAGAAACAAATGGAATGTTTTGTAGAGTGAGTTAAGCTTCACTTGCTCCAACATGCCCCAGGTCAACAGGGTTGGAGTTAGTAAGTGTCTAAACCATTATATTTCCTCAAAGAACTGCCTCCCTTCTCTGCTAATATGTCCTAGGTGTAACTGGACAGCAAAAAAAAAAAAAAACATATTGGACAATTCCACAAAAGGCAACATTTGCCACACAAACGTGATTAATTTGGTTTAAATAATGTCCACAATACATAAGAAACTAAAACTGGGAAAGCAACACATCCTCACTCATCGTGGTTGCAGGGGCCTAGAGCCTATCCCAGGAGACTTAAGGCACTGGACAGGGAGACAAGCACGTAAGACAAGCATGGGGAGAACATGCAAACTCCACACACACAGACCCGAGACGGGAATGGAACCCGGACCCAGGAGGTGCAAGGCGGCGGTGCTACTGTATATACTAAGCCAAAATTTACTTAATTAATCTATCAATTACTACTTGGCTGTGATTCTAAAAGCAGGCTGTTTTTCAGCATCCAGTGATGGATTCGTGAACATATCCGTGTAACAAAGGTGTAGGTTTGAAGTCAGCATCAAACCAGCGTCGAGAAAATTAGTTTAATGATTCTGTTTGTGCTGCGGCCAAAAGCTGTGGGGAGGAACAGAGATCCATAGACAGACGGTACTTTAATGTCAGGCTGTTATACCTTCCTCACTACATTATGCCTCTTACACACTATATAACTTTGGCGCTGATTTTATTATCGGTACGTTTCCCAGATGTTCGGAGGATATTCTAAACTAGTTTTGGATCGAGGTGCGAAGATAATGTTTATGTGCTAAGACGTGCAAAGATAATATTTAATAAAACATATTGCGTGGACACCCTTGACAACTACGAAGAATGGCACTGTAAGACAAGACGCATTGCAAACTCTGGTCCTGGACTCAATCCTGAGCTCAGGTGTGAAATGTTGCATGGTTCCCTCCAGGTTCATATGAGATTCCTTGTCCAAAAACATGCAAGGAGGAGGACTAGCTCTTGTAAATTGCCACTATGTGTTAATGAATGTGTGAATGAGCGTGTGCAGTATGTGTGCCTTGCAATAGACTGGTGTCTCATCCAGGGTGAATTACCCTCACTGCAATCTTGAGATGAATGAATGAATAAAAGGAAGATAATAAACATGAAAAAAATTATATTTATGCATCAATAAGTCCAAAATTAGCTGATTTAACCTTGATAAAATATGTAAAAAAAAAAAAAAAGAATAAATAAAATACAAAAAAAAACAGGAGGGTAAGGGTCAGGCTCAGTGCTTAAGGCTCAGTGCTCAAGGCATTGGACTACAGTTCGGAAGGTCATAGGTTCAAATCCCACGACCACCAAGTTGTCCCTTGAGCAAGGCCCTCCTTAACCTTTAACTGCTCAGATGTATAATGAGATAAAAATGTAAGTCGCTTTGGATAAGGGCATCTGCCAAATGCCTAGAAATGTTTAGACTGGAACTGATAGATCATCCAAAGGGTGTTCGGGTCAAACTGGGACTTTTGATTGAAACTTTCCTTATTTCACTATATAATCCCCTGCTACACTAATGCATTTATTTCATAGTGCTAATGGATACCATGATCAGGCTGCCTGCTTCAGGTCTGAAACCCTGGCCTCCCAGGAACTCAACATAATGGCCCAAACATGAGGAAATGGCTTGGAGCGAGGACAGGAGTGTGACTGGGGGACATGGCAATCACTCCCAGCCGAGTTCCTGTAATGTACAGAGTGTTGTTGGTGAATGGTTGTGTGTACAGTTCCAACGTACAGTATAGATCAAGTCATCCATCGATGAACCTCACAAGTCCCGGTATGACTTGAACGCTCCTCATATTTAGCTCATACTGTACGCAAAAACAATGCTTAGTTATGGGTTAAAGAAAAGATGAGAAGCAGAGTATTACTAAGAGAATATTATGTTTTAATATATGTAGTACAGTACAGTACATGTCTGCATTACAATGAACTGCATCGTTCACACACAACAGCTCACTGGTGCAGAACCTTAACCAATGTCCATGCATGCATGCCTGGAAATACACCACTTGTATGCAAATGAAAAAGAGAGCGATAGAGAGAGAGAGGGGGAAAAAATGAAGCTCTATTCTCCCAGGGTCATGACTACTTGATGCATTGACAGCTTAGAGTAAATTTCGCCGCACAGTCAGAGTGAATGTCTTTAAACTAACTCCTGCCAGAATCAGTTGGGCCTCTTGGCAAATTGGTATTGATGCTATAATATTTGCTGTGGGTAATAGTGAGCCTGCTGCTGCAAAGCCATTTACATCGAAATTGTAGTCTCCATTATCAGCATCAAAAGCCAAACAGATGACATTGAACTCGGGAGTGTGCACTGACGTTTGATTGGTGCTAGCAAAATGTCACCGAGAGAGGCCATCTTGCCACTCATCCGTTTTATTTTCTCCGTTTTGCGAAATGTAAGATCAATGTTTTGCATGTTTCCTCGTGGCCTTGTTTTATAACCGTATTTATGTATTAAATATTTAAGATCGGCTGTCAGGGAACAAAGTGCATCTATTTTTCAGTCTGTTTCGTTCCGTCTGTCTCCGTCTCCAGGTCTTTGTCGCGCGTGTCACACGCTGCACGAATGTGGGCCACATGACAGCTTTTAACGCAGCGATTCGCCTTAAAAAGCCAGCAGGAGTCCAATATCATCAGACTCCTGTATGTGTGTGATCCTGTATGTGCGTTTTAAAACATCCCAATTTGGTAGCTGATAGAGGTTGTTTTTTTTTTTCTCCCCATGTTACCACATGCTGCGTTGCTTTGAAGTTGACAACAAAGACGCCTCATTTTCCAAGTCATACTGGAGGAGAAACCTAAACAGCTTACCATTAAGAGGGCTGATAACTGATGCATGAAGTGCTGTCATTGCTTCCTAAAGCATTTCACATAGTTTAATTATCAAAGAATGGAGGCAACAATCACATTATTGAGGGGGAGAACGTCCCACGTCCTTTTGGAACTTCTTCTATTTGATCAAAATGAGCAGAATTTTTTTAGCCTCTGTCACTCAAGTATATTTAGGTTTTGAGATTTTAATAGAAAGTTGATGTCACTGCATTTTTTTTAACGGGCAATTAACACAAAACTGCATTACATTTTATCTGCTTTCCCTGGTTAATGAACTCATTTGACTTGTAATTTTACATGACTGATTTTTTTTTTTTTTATCAGATACAGTTTGTAGCATGATATTTGAGTTGTGCAAACATGAAGCATTATTCTAAGAAGTTGGAAAAAATACAGACAGTAAAAAAAATATATATACAGACAAAAAAAAAAAATATATATATATATATATATATATATTGTGGCGTGGGCGGGGCGGCGGCTGACGACCAGCATGCCTTGCGGGGGTTTCTATGTGTTCACCCTGTTGGGGAAGGGTGTTTGGGTTAGTGGCTTCGGCCCTGTTTGCGTGTGTAACCTGTTGAATGTGTTCCGGTTTATGATTAGGCTGAATTGGAGGTAGGATCTCGTGTGAATGTGCTGTTCATGCTTGTGAACAAGTGCGTGCAAAATAAAGTACTCCCAGCTATTGCATTGGGCAGCAATTAAGCTTCCTCTAAAAGAAGTGGGATGGAGAGTAACGAGTTGGAGCGCACTGCGGAGGAACTACGGAAAATCCAAGCAGGCCGCCGAGTAGCGCAGCGACTACTGGGGAAGAAGAAGCTATTACCTGATGGCGCTAGCGCGATCACACCACGGCGACCAAAGCGGAGTGGCGAGATGAAGATCCCGGCACTGGATCTCGGGGCGGAGCCCTACGTTGACGCTGCGCAAGCGCCGGAGCAAGCTACAGCTCCGTGCGCCGTCAGCCGGCGAAGCGACCTGCAGCTGCGCCTTCCTTCCTACAACGGCGCCGTTGAACCCCACGCATTCCTTGCCCAAATAGAGCTAGCCGCCGACTTCGCGGGCTGGTCCCCGGCGGAAACAGCCGTCCGGGTAGCTCTCTCGCTGGAGGGCGACGCGCTCCGGGCGCTGGAAGACCTCCGGACCGATGAGCGGAAGGACTGGGCAAAGCTACGGGAGTCGCTCCACTTCCGGTTCGGCGCGGGTGACCGTAAGGAGGCAGCGCGCGAGGAGCTGGCGGTCCGCGGGGCTATCCGGAATTCGAGCACGACAAGCGGGACACGACATACATATAGCATTAAGTAAAATCAATTAAAATCCTTTATTAACCCTTTAACATTCTCCTCAACCGTTCGGTAGAGCACATTTTTGTCGCTATTTATTATTGACAAATATATTAAACTGAGTCATCTCGACCACTTGGTTATGCTAAATAAAATTGTTTTAAGTGGATAAACTAAATGGCTCTGCATCTTTAAATAGTATGCAGTTCCATTCGATTTGTAGCATAAAGTGGATCTAATATCCTGAATTATTTAACATTTTATTTGACTTTTTTTATTTTATCTTATTTTATATTTGTTTGTTTTGTTTTTGCTCTTTGTAAATATATTGACACTTCCACCATAAAGCAACATCTCTACCATTTGGAGAAGGCAGTTACCAGAGTCTGTTAAAAAATATATATATCGATTGTTATTACTGCCCGAAGGAAATAAAGATTGCTAAGAAGAAAAAAAATGTCAATTTTCCAAGTGATAACGTTAAAGGGTTAATGCTTAGCTGAAACACTGAAGGTAAGAAAAACATTATATTATTATCGACAGGTCCACCCTTTCACCACAAAACCAAGCTGGCATTAAAGAAAACAAATAAAACAATATATAAGTCTGTTTTGTGTTGTCTATATATTGACTGCAAGTCCTTGAGAAAAACTGCAAAACTTTTTCACTCAAAACTTTTGGCATTAATTTATTTATTTTTTTTATTCAGAGAAAGTGCTAAGAATGTTGAACCAACCATCTATAGTTTAAGCAAAAAAAATAAACTGAGATTTGCTTACTATGAATGCCAGGGTATATGATTTATCATTAAACCATTCAGTGAGAATCTGTGCCATGTGCATGTAGTACTCTCATCAAGACAGTCATTTTTTATCATAGGAGAAAAGTGGACTTGAATCTTGCCCAAAAAAATGCCTCGTGAGGCGTAACGAAGCCGCTGCTTCTTTCCTTAATTTGTCACCCATCTGTATTTTAATATTCAGCAAACATTCAATTTTGCAGGCCCTCTTCCTTACCACTCATCAGTAAAACAAGCCTGCAATCCTCTGAACAGTCCATTGGCTCAAGTGTTTATTCCAGATATCACGTAATAAAATGCTCATCCCTAAATAAATCATTGAAAATATATACAAAGCACTTGAGACTTTTTTTATTATTATTATTATTATTATTATTATTTGAGAATAAACATTTTAATAGAAACCGCTCAAAATTAAAAGTGTTGGAAATAACACGAGCACCACGATAAGCATACCACTGGCCTCATCACACTCAGGAGATAAGTAGTGTGGAAGATTTTCCAGGCTGTAACACTGCAGGATTTAGAAACTATCCACTTCCTCTCAATACACAGGGGATACAAAGCAATGAAACTAACCGGGATTACTTTCAGAGCTATTATCACCTAGAGAAACCGTTTTTAATAGTTCTGCAGCCGGATTCTTTGGCATGTTCAAAGGCACGGAAGATTCATATGGAAGGACGACTGCTGTGATCTCATTCACGCCTTTCCCCCCCCCATGCTTTTCATGTGTGTCTATATACAGTACACACACAAACACACTATATACAGTCTTATGCAAATGTTTAGGCACCCCTTGACAAATAACAAATTTTGGTGATTTTTTTTTTTTATTAAAAAGAAGTAAACACAACGTTTTGCAAAAATTTTGAGTTCCAGAGTCTCAGATTCTTTTTACAAGGTTTCAGACCTTAATCAGTTTGTTAGATCTGATACAGCTGTCATTAGTAAATGCCAAATTCAAAGCTTTACAAATACTTCAGACACATTAAACCTTGTGTACACACTTGCAGACACTCAACAACCATGGGTTCCTCTAAGCATCTGTGTAAGACTCTGAAAATGAAAGTTATTGCTGCCCACAATGCAGGAGAAGGCTACAAGAAGATAGCAAAGCGTTGTCAGCTTGCAGTTTCCACAGTGAGAAATGTAA
>JAOVVA010000004.1:20749280-20761780 GCA_028565275.1 Leiocassis micropogon | reverse complement strand
AAACATCCTAATGCACAACTGAAAAATCATTAAGTTAGAGACAAACACTGTGGCCTCCCAATGAAATGGGTAAGAAAAGTAAAAAGAGAAGATAACTGTAAACATTCAATTAAAACCGGGCTCTTTTTGATCTATTTCAGCATTCAGCAATGTGTGCACAATACTGAGAAACTTTGGCAGTATTCGAACATTAATTGCATAGACTGTCTTCGCAGACTTATAATATACAAAGGGGCATTCAAGTTAAACCAGGACTTTTTGATTTTGCAGAATAACAGAACTAAAAGTAAAATCTCCCTTTATTTCTCTGTATAATCCCCTGCTACACTAATGCACTTATCCCAGTGTTTCACTAGTGCTTGGATGCCATTAAGGTAGAAAGTTTTCTCAGTATGCCGGAGTCATGATCGGACTGCCTGCTTCACATAAGAAACGCTGGCCTCCCAGGAACTCCTTTAATGGCTGAAACATGAGGAAATGGCTTGGAGCGAGGTCAGGATTGTACGGAGGATGTACACAGTGGAGTTCCTGTAATGTGCAAGTGGTGTTGGTGAATGAATGTGTGTACAGTTCACACAGAGAGTCTCTTTCACAAGTTGGCGACAATTTATCCATTGATTTTCAATGATCTTGGAAATAAGCTTTAAAAGTGTGAGGAAATATGTATAAATTGTAATTATCATTATTCCATCCACCTATCCATCCATCCCTCCATCCATCCATCCATCCAGGCACCATGGAGGCCGACGGTGACCGTTGTA
Organism: Leiocassis micropogon; assembly: GCA_028565275.1. Taxonomy (NCBI): domain Eukaryota; kingdom Metazoa; phylum Chordata; class Actinopteri; order Siluriformes; family Bagridae; genus Leiocassis; species Leiocassis micropogon. The sequence goes on along the minus strand of JAOVVA010000004.1, from coordinate 20,761,019 downwards.
TGCACTCCCATATTTACAACCACTGCAGGCCAAATAGCCTAATCTGCATGTCTTTGGACTGTGGGAGAAAACCAGCAAGCACAGAAAGAACATGCAAAGTCCATGCACACAGACCCCGAGGCGGGAATTACTGTAAACCCGGATCCTGCAGGTGCAAGGAGACAGGGCTAACCACTAAACCACTGTGCTGCCAATTACCACTCACTCACTTACTCACTCACTCATCGTCTATACCGCTTAATCCTGTATTTGCGGTCATGGGGGGGCCTGGCGCCTATCCCAGGAGATTTATGGCACTAGGCAGGGTGCACCCTGGACAGGGTGCCAATCCATCGCAGGGCACACATATACACACACTCACACGCTCATTCACACACTACAGGCAATTTGGGAATGCCAATTAACCTAACCTATATGTGTACCCGGAGGAAACCCACCAAGCACGGGGAGGACATGCAAACTCTATGCACCCAGACATTGGTGGTGCAAGGCGAGAGCGCTGCTGCCAATTATCATCATTATAATTATGTTTTAACTATAATTTATTTCTGCACCATTAAATTTTTTTTCACTGCAGCTCATAAATGTACTGTGTTTGAAGCCTTGTGGACGATAAATGTCAATCAGTTTTCCTTCACGAGAAAGTTCATCACAAGTCCCGGTTTGACTTGAACGTCCCGCTTCGTATATAATAATATATTTAATTTACACGTTCTGAATTTTCGAAACTTGCTCTCTAACTCTTGTGATTGATTTATGGACTTGGGAATTTCCTAATGTAATGTACTTGGCATAGAGATACCGAATAGTGTGTATCACTCGGGGGGAATGAACAGCTATTAGCAAAAGCTAAAGCAGTGATGGGCCCCAGTCACACACCAATGCTTTATAATCTTGGTCCTGGATTCTTCTGCATTGCCTATTTAAGTTATTTCGCTATTCAGACTGGGCTGTTAAATAGTTCAGATCAGGTGTGTTAGAGCAGCAGGAACAGCGAATGCACAGGGCAGTGAGACTCCAGGTGTTGGATTGGTAATTGTCTTGCTGTAACTCAGAGTCCAGTGCAGAGATTAGGCTCATGACGGTGTAAAATCCTTTAATTCCACTGAACACCAAAACAAATGGACTTGAATAATGAAATCAGTTCATTTGTAGTTAATTAAATTGTTAGGGGTGAATAGAAGTGCTCGGGGGGGGTGAGATGAGAACATGATGAAGTTAGTAGTAATTGCACTGTTTACACACACTTATGCACTTTCTGTAGTCAGGTGTTATAGTATAATTGAGTTATGTGCTGAGGTTTCATTTCACTGTCTACTGTACCAGCTGTAAAGGCTTGAAATAGCAATAAAAACCATTTGATTTGAATGAAAAATAAATCCCTCTTTACACAATACGCCAAGGGTAGAGTCCAGCTTTAGTTGGCCCTCCGTGTTTGTCATTTCCTGTTTCAGACATTGTTCCAAACGGATTTTCATGGTCTTTTTATAAATATCCATGGGAAAAAGTATATTATTTTAAGCAATAATGCACGCAAAAAAAAAAAACCCGCGTTTAAATCACAACAATGCCACAAACTTTCATGGGCCGGAGTCCAAAAGACCAAAATTGGCCATGTTTTCTGGGTGGCAGGGGTAGTATTTAATCCCTTATCAATCCGATTCATTCAGAGAAGGGCAGATTGTGCTGTCCTCCGAGTGTGTTGCGTACACCCACAGCCCTGTGAAGCAACATGATCAGCAGTTAGAAATGATGCTTTTGGCTGGCTTCAACAGTCTCAGAGGAGGCACTTGATAGTTTCACCTTCCCCGGCTGATAGCTGTGATTTATTATGGGACCAAAACTAGCCGAACTAATGAATAGAAACTGGCCAAGAAATTCGGCGAGGTGGAGAAGTGTAAATAGTGAGGACCTTCTGTTTTGTTTTCTTATAAGTGACTCTCTACCAAGAAATTAAATGAAAATGAAGTATTTAGATGTTTGCAGAATTATTCATGCCCTCAGTGTAAATTGTCTTTTTTCAGCAAATACATATTTGAGTTGTTTCATGTGTGTGTGCAAAGGTTTAACTTAAGTAAAAATACTATACAAGTTCTCGGATAAAAAATGTAGTCCACTACAAGTGGACAAAAGTTTTAAAAATTACACAAATTAAATTAATTTCTGTGTTTTTAGATCTTTTTGTCAGATGTTGCTATGGTATACTGAAGTATAATTACAAGCACTTCGCTATCTAATCATTCCTGTGTCATGCCAACAGTAGAGCATCCTGAGACCAGTCATGTGTGGGGTCACTTCTCAGCCAGGGCTCACTCACAATTTTGACTAAGAACACAACCACGAATAAAGAATGGTACAAAAACATCCTCCAAGAGTCATTTCTCCCAAGAATCCAAGAACAGTTTGGTGATGAACAATGCATTTTCCAGCATGATGGAGCCCATTGAGTACCATAAGGCAAAAGTGATAACTAAGTGGCTCAGGGAACAAAACATCAAAATTTTGGGTCCATGGGCAGGAAACTCACCAGACCTTAATCTCATCGAGAACTTGTTGTCAATTCTCAAGAGACGGGTGGACAAACAAAAACCCACAAATTCGGACAAACTCCAAGCATTGATTATGAAAGAAAGGGCTGCGTCATCAGTCAGGATGTGGCCCAGAAGTTGATTGATAGCACTCCAGGGCGAATTGCAGAGGTCTTGAAAAAGAAGCGTCAACACTACAAATAATGACTCCCTTTGACACTTAGGAAATATTTGTAACTATATTTCAGTATACCAATAGTAACATCTGACAAAAACCATACGAGAACACTGGAGCAGCAGACTTTGTGAAAATTAATCTTTGTGTCATTCTCAAAACTTTTGGCCATGGCTGTAGAAGTACTGAAAGTTGAAGTACTAAGTACATTGTTAGTGTCTTTCATTACTTTCATAACTTAGCTAGTTCTTACTAATGCTACCCTGTATAGTAGTTTACACAATTAAACATCGGCATACCGCTAGCATACAGAATATAACATGGAATGTTAGGGCCGGTTTGAAAGGCTTGAAAAAGGAGCCAGAAGAATCTGAAGCCCAGAGACCAAGTGGGCGGGATCGGTTGCCCAGGTAACTGTCAATCACTTTGGTGAGACAACCAATCTGTGTGTTTATTCTGACCTGCAGTCATTTTTGTAAACTTGGACTGATTGGATTGGTGCATGTAATCGTTTTGCTTCTGTAGCTCAGTCATTAAACGGTGTGAATGACAACATTTGTTAAGATTAGAAAATCAGTGCACTTGTGTGAGATCATCAGCTGAAAAGTAACAAGTCTTTCATTAAAATTTTGGGAGTAAAAGCATAGAGTAAAGAGTAAAGTTTTTTTAATCAACAAGTATAATAAGAGGAAGTAAAAAGGATCACATAGGGATAATACTCGAGTAAAAACACAGCAACGGAGTAGTTGTACTTCGTTACTTGCCAAATCTACAGGCGTGTCTATATGAGCTTTAAAAATTTTGATTTTGGCATTCCTCCATGTTTTCTCCAGCTCTGCCAAATTAGATGAATGATGTTGGAGTACAACAATTTTCATGTCATAACACACATTTTATCTGGATTTAATTCTGTGCTTTAACTCAGCAATTCTGAAACCTAAACTTTATTATTTTTTATGCCATTTTCACCCAAACACTTTGCTTATATTTGGTTCCAATCATGTCACCTGAGATGTCAACAAGTATTCCAGCTAATGCGGCCAAAAAGCAACCCTAGATGATGCTACAGTACAACCAGCATGCTTGATCATAGGAATTATGTTACCTGGGTTCTGGGATGTATTTGGTTACAACCTAATATAGCAATAAGAGTATGCTTTGGCACTAGACCAAATAGCTTTCAATGCCTCATCAGATAATTACTTCCTTTCCCCCCAAAAGCTCTCTGAAAGTCTAACACGGAAGTGGCTTCCATCCAGCCAGAGGTCAGCTCTATGAAAAGTTGATGATTTGTTGAGGACACTTTCTCCTCATTCAGCCAGTGAGCTCAGTACCTCCTGTACTGCCAATTACATCCAAATGCCCTTCTTCCTATAACTATGTTACAACAGATTTTTGGAATCTGTTTTATGGAAAGGACGGATCTGATCTGTCATTGCAATTGTAAGACCTCCACAAGTCAGATATATATATTGTGCAAGTAAACAGTGGACAACTGGACACAGATGGAATTATAATTAACATTAAATACTGAGCCTGTGCCACTGCCACTTCAGATTCTTGTTCTTGGCTGACAGAGGAAAAATCTGATGGGGACTTCTGCTGTTGTAGCTTATCCAGGTTTGAAATGTTGTGCATTTTGAGATACTTTTTGCTCACTATTGTTGAATTATTAGTATAAAAAAAAATAATAATAATATTACATACAGTGATCACTTAAACAGTGATGACCTGTGTGTTCTAACACAAGCCGTTGCCCGTCATGTGCTTCAATGAGCCTTGGCCAACCATGACCCTGTTGCCAGGTTACTGGTTTTCCTTCCTTAGATCACTTTTGGTATGTCCTGACCACTGCAGCCTGGGAACATCCCACAAGATCTGCAGTTTTGTTGTTGCTCCAACCCAGTCCTCTAGTCATTACAATCTGGCCCTTCTAACAGTAGCTACATTTTAAATATCTCATTACAATGGCAGCTGGAAGCGGGTGGGATATATTAGATAGCAAGTGAAGTCGATCAAATGGTTTTAACAAGGGCCTATTTGATGGCCTAATTGGTCTAATTCTGATAGCTAGAGGAATGGGTCAGAGCAACTCCAAATCGGGAGCTCTTGAGGTGTTCCTGGTCTGCAGTGGTCAGGACATACCAATCCTAATCCAAAGACGGAAAACCAGTGAACCTTGCACTTCCAGGGTCCGGGTTCAATTTCCAGCCAGGTTTGATTCCCATCTTTGTGTGGATGCGGTGTGCATGTTCTCCATGCGTTTGGTAGGTTTCTTCTGGGTACTCTGGTTTCCTCCTACAGTCCAAAGACATCAAGATTAGGCTAATTCTCTGCAATAGATTGGTGCCCTGTCCAGGGTGTACCCAGCCTTGTGCCCTCAGTCTCTCAGGGGCCCTGCAACCCTGTATAGAGGATAAAGCGTTATAGACGATAAGTGAGTGATATTAATTTGCACCAGTCTAGTATGCCAACTGAAACCATCTAACATCTTAATCAAAAGCTCATTACTTAATATTAAATTAAATCAATTGAGGCTGATTAAAAAAAAAAAAAAAAAGAACAAATGTTTTACTGTGACAGGCTGCAAAGTGTCTAAAGATACAATAACCTTAGTTTATGTAACAACCTCAGGCAGCGACCTCATTTCCCCTCTCGTCTGTTCCAACCACTCAGAATTCAGCATCACCAGTATACTAATCACCGTCCTGATCATCTGTCATCATCTGCAACTGTTTCTCACTGGTTTATGCCTTAATGTTAGATTTTTTGTTACTGTTATTCTTATTCTTAAATGATTCATAGGTCACTGTGTGGCTTAACACAAGCAAAAAACATTCATCTAAAACTGTTCAGGTACAAGGACTGGACTGACAATAGACAAAAATAAATAAATAAATAAATAAATCACAAAGCCTGGAGAACTATTCCTCATGACATTAAAACATAAAAATAACAACAACAAAAAAACATTCAGGCTCTTTGGAAGTAAAATACAAAGAAATGAGGGGAGGACTTTTGCACAGTATTGTATATTTATAAATAATCCTATTACATGAATTGAGTTTACTCTAAAGGGCATTTTGCTAATAATTAAAAATGTACTAATACTCTCTGTAATTAAAAAGAAAAGTCTTGAATAAGATATAAAACTATCAAGCGGGTTACAAATAGACATTATGAATTGTTCATAAAAGCGATCAAGTGTGTGTAAATGTACGCATAAAGAGACTAGCATAATCTGTTATAAAAAAAAAAATAAAGAAAAGACAGAAAAAAGTTCCTGAACTTTTCTATAAACTGTCATGTACACTGCCAACTTTAAAATAGGTTGTGTATTCCGGACACACGGCCAAATATAAACAAACATTTGTGAAAGCCAGTCATTTCATATAAATACTATTAAACTGGAGAATTATTAAATATGAAAACAATCAAAACAAACTCTAATATCATAAATTAGGAAAAATAAGATCTGGCACTTGATTAAGAATGCCAGCGCATTGAAGGAGGACAGAATCAGACAGTGTGTGCGAGTCGGTTCCGTTTGCCATGACATCGTCTTTCATCATCTGCTGCGTGATACTTCATCAGAGGGGAGGAATAGTGAACGAACTGGTACAGTATGTCTCAAGCAGCAGTGTGAGGTATGTGTGTACCGCCTAGTGTGGTGCAAGTCCTTCGAAATTCTTATTCCCTTTGCTTTTCCAGTATTAGGGAGGCTGCAGTGGTGAGTTAGAAGTGGATGAAAGACACTCCCAATACAAAATAGCTAAATATTTCTGCGTATTGTGCTTGGTTTCCATGATCACCTGGGCGTAATACGAGGGCTGCACCAAAAGTAATGAAGAGTGGGCTTAATTCTTTTTATTAACAGACAGAAGTCTTTCAAATTGCACGTAGTGGTAGAATAACACTTCCTATATACAAAAGTTATACACAATATAGTCTCCATCAAAAGCCATTTGCTCCATCCTCGAATCTCGGATCATCTTTGAAAATCATTTTAGATGCAGTTGATGGTCTTCTGCTGTGCTACAGAATGTTTGTGGAGATGACACTATTGACGTGCACAGATGGACGAAGAAGTTTAAAGAAGCAAAAACCAGCATTAAAGATGAAAGATTTCCACACTCACGCTACAAATGACATCTTAGATTTTAGCCAAATTGTACCTTCTTGTTCTCGCTCGCTCATCATCGTCTATACCACTTCATCCTGTATACAGGGCCGTGGTGGGCCTGGAGCCTATCCCAGGAGACCTAGGGCACAAGGCGGGTTACACCCTGGACAGGGTGCCAATCCATCTTACTTTGTGCTTGGTGGGTTTCCCCCGCGTACTCCGGTTTCCTTCCACAGTCCAAAAACATGCAGGTTAGGTCAATTGCCGTTCCCAGTTTGCCCGAGGTACGTCTGTGTAGCATGCCTTGTGCCCTAAGTTTTGTTGGATAGGCTCTAGCTCCCTGTGACCCTGTAGCAGTATAAAAGATGAAGGAATGAATGAATAAGCTTAATAATCTTATATTTGGTTTTACTGAAATAATACTATTAAGAATGGAAGCTAAACCCGAGTTCAAGATGATTTCACTTGCTAAGAAGTAATTTTCCCCCATCATTACAGTCTGTTTCTTTTTCAAGTTTACTTTAGAAATTACAAGCCAAGTGTGATGTTGAGTGTATACTGTGCCTTCAGTGAAATGGAATGGAGAGCGATTGTGGAGCTGTAATGGTGGAAGTGCCTTGGGTAAGCATTGAAGAGGAAGAAACAGGAAATTATAGCAAGTTTACTAAAATGAAAATGAAGTTTTAGTTGTTTTATAATTCATGGAGTGTGAGCGTTAATTTATATGCGGTTAACTTGTTAAACTTGTACAGTACTGTAAGTCCCCTACTTACGAACAAGTTTCATTCCGAGAGTTCGTTCATAAGTCTAGTTTGTTCATAAGTCCAACAAACAATGTCTAGATACTAGGATACTAACATAAGTATAAAACTAAACTATAAAACTAACTTCCATGAACTTGTCCTAGTTCTTTATAATCGTGCAGATGGTTAAACGATTCATGTTAAAAGAACGAGCAATGTCTGGCATCTTTTCACCTCGCTTAATTTTTCTCAATTATTTTAGTTAATAATTTTAATGGTTTTAGGGGCATTGGTGGTTCAGTGGTGGGTGTTTTGTCTGCCATGCACAAGGCCCGTGTTCGATTCCTATCCAATGCCCAACCCCAGCCACTGGATGCAGTGCCGGTCCCAAGCCCGGATAAAATGGGAGGGTTGCATTAGGAATGGCATCCGGTATGAAACCTGTGCCAAGCTTACATGTGTGACCGGATGGTCAGCTGTGGCAACCCTTTGCCAGAAGCAGCCGAAAGACCAACAACAAGACCTCTATCTTTTATGTTTACGTCCGGACATCCTGGGAATGTAGACAAGACATGACAATGTACGCCAGAGATGTGATCTAACTTCGAAAGTTTGTAACTTGAATGTTCATATGTAGGGGACAGACTTGTATTATATAGAAATTACTGTTTTGTTTTGTTTTTTGAGCTCCCTCATGGTAAAAGGCACCACGATTGGAAGTGCAAGCCTATTGGATGGGGCGGTGTAGCAATTTAATTCGCCCCAAAATGCTTCCCGAATATTTTCCAACGAAAACAGGAGGAGATACAGAAGTGAATGTAAGCATTAATTTAAAATAATAATAATGATAAAAAATAAACTTGGGTCGTCCCTTAAAGCATGGTCAGTGTGCTTCTCTCGTGTCTCTCTCCGCAGATCAGCCAGCAGCCCAAGTCATGCTTCGTGTGTACTGTATGTGTGTTACAATAATGATGACCAGAACAACTCTCTTGCCAAGAACGCTGTGTGTGAGCTTGTTATCTAAGCATTCCTGCAGCTTTATAGCTCCAACTATTCACGTTCCCCGACTCCAACAGGTTACAGATCAGCATCTTCCACCCTGTGCATTTTTCAGACCTTATAATGCCTTATCTTCATTTCTTTGGAAGCAAGTTGAATTAGAGATGGGAAGAAAAGGATGTGTACACCTCTGCAGAGCAGGAGCAAAAGGCTGCAACAGTGACGATCTCAGTGTGCGATGCCGCTCAGCTCAGCTCACGCTAATGCGAACGTGTGAAGAGAAGCACAAAGCCACATTAATGAATTGCACCTGCTGTTAACTCTCTCTACAGGGAGACATGGCCTGGGGCACAGAAACAGATTGCGCAAACAAGACCTCCTTCCCGCATGTACGCTCATGCACACACATGAAACCTGTGCGGTACTTAGTACACAAAAACACACTCTTAGAGCCGGGATTTATTACGTCAATGGAGTATACTAACAAATAATAAATAGAGAACAGGGGTAGCTAAGTGGTTAAGGCATTGGATTATGGTCTAGAAGGTCCCAGGTTCAAGCTCCACCACCACCAAGCTGCCCCTCTGTTGGCTGAGATGTTTTATGAGATAAAAATGTAAGTCTCTCCAGATGAGGGCATCTGCCAAATGCTGTAATGTAACTTAGCTTTACATTATGAATACAGGGTTTTGTGACCTGTGATGTCATCCAGCTTCCTGTCGACTTCCAAACCACTTCAAAAGAGTTAAGAAAGCAGCACAAATACCGCACAACACTTTCGGATTCTGACAAGGTGCTGAATGACACCAAAAGTCATAAAAATGTCATAAAACTTTTTATTTCTGGCAAACTAAGTCAGCAAAAATGAAACATAAGCACTTTCATTTTCAGAAGCTGGGGATCAACTTCAGGTTTTAAAGTTTTTGTTTTTTTTTAAATCAATAACGTTCTTGCTCACCGTAGTGTCATCAAAAATTAGCTCTTATTACAATTGTACCGTTCGGCACTTTCCTGTCCTGCTGTTGTTATTTGATTTAAAAAACCCAGAGCCACTAAATAACATATTTTCACAATTTAGACAATTTTATTTACAAAATGAAAACTGGATTTTATTTTGTGTGTGTGTGTGTGTGTGTGTGTGTGTGTGTGTGTGTGTGTGTGTGTGTGTGTGTGTGTGAGAGAGAGACAGAGGGAGAGAGAGAGAGAGATAGCAACAACATGCATTTTAAGTGTGTTCCTAAAAGTAAATGTGTGAAATGTAGCCTCATATGGGTAATTAGTTTTCTCAAAAAAAAAAAATTGTTTTGTCAGCACAAACAAATATTCAGTTTTACTGGGGGTTTTCTTTTCCCTTAGACCAATTTTACAGTTTTTGTCTTTAATAGACCTTGTTTCACATGTGTGTGTACGTGATATCTGTATGTGCCTTTTTCAATTCAATTCAATTCTATTCAGTTTTATTTACAGTATATACAGGGAAACCTCATAATATAAGCGCCTCGCCTCACGAATTATCGCTTTAAGAATTGAAAGTTCTTGAAAACCGAGCTGAGCCAAATTTACATAATTTTTTGTAAGTTGTTTGGGTTTTTTTTTTTTTTTGCAAGATTTTGTGAAGACAGAGCACCACGGGTCCCAAGAATGTTATCAAGGACAATAGCAAGAAGAAAAGGGAGTCACTTTCAGTTTCGTTTTTTTTCTAAATTTTTTTGATTTTTTTTTGTATAATTAGAGTTGGAAAGTGATAATATTGGTAATAACTTTATGTGGCTGGAATGGATTATCTGCATTTTCATTATTTCCTATGGGAAAGTGTGTTTTGCAATATGAAATTTTGCCTTAAGGACTCGTCTACGTAACAAATTGAGTTGTATGCTGAGGTTCCACTGTAGATCACTCAGAGTGAAATGAGTTTGAAAAGTGCAAGGAAATACATATAAATCTTGTAATGGTCAGCTAAGGGCGACTGTAGCGAGGAAAAACTCCCTGAGATGGCAATACAAAAGAAACCTTTAGAGGTACCAGACTCTACAGGGAACCGAACCTCAATTGGCTAATAATGAATAGCACTGATACTGTGTATTAGGAGGCTGGAAGTTCAGTATAACAGTAATGATGTTTCTGCAGTCCACTTTAGTTGGTGGTCTCGTTGGTGGTTTCTTGGTTTCCAGTCCTGAACTATTGAGCAACTGCGGTCGAAAGTCATCAAACATTCTTTACAGTACAGGAAGTCTGACCGATCCCATTAACTCCCAAAGTAATTCAATCCAATCCCACACACTCATAAAGGAATTCGGACCAATCCCACTCACATTCAAAGCACTTGTCCTCAATCCCATCTACACCTAAAAGAAACCCAACCAATCCCAGCCATTCCCCCCAAAAAATTCTGTCCATTCCCACTAACTCCTACAGGAATTCCGACTACTTTCAACCATGCTAGAAAGAATTACATCTAATTCAATTCACTCCCAAAAGGAAATCCTGCCTGCTCCCTAACTTACTATTTATTAATTTTTTTTAAACAATATAATACACTGTAGGCTTAGCCAAGCTTCAGCAGTTACTAAAGATGAATAAATAAATGAATATATGACACAAGCACCAGAACACCCACAAGCTTCAAATATCACCACTGGCTCCTGACTGCATGAAAGTAAAATAAATATATATTTAAAAAAAAAAAAAAAAAAAAAACTCCCACAACTTTGCGTCCCAGAGGATCCGAAGCCTGATTCATACCACTATTTGAATAGACAGTTTTTGAATGCGCTCTGCTCTGTTTAAACATAGTCTTGGACATTGAAGGAAATATTATTTTACAAAACTGTTTTGTTCATAGATATAATTTCAAATGGTTTAATTACAGTTTGTTAATTTTGTTGATTTTTCTTGTTACATTTAGAGAAAAGTGCAACCTGTACAACTACTGTATATGCTTTGTAGTCAAGGCAACATGATAAGAGGAATCAATATTGATAGCAGCTTTTCTTTTTAATTCAATTTACTAAATAAAACTTTCATATAGTCTACTGTAGATTCAAGTGTTAAATATTATAGATATGAATATCTCAAGTTTATTATTTTGATGATTAAAGCTTATAGCTCATGAAAATTTAAAATTCCAGTACCTCAAAAATATTAAAATATTTCCTAGGATCAACCAAAAAA
>JAOVVA010000004.1:20735668-20749080 GCA_028565275.1 Leiocassis micropogon | reverse complement strand
TGTACGGTTTACACAGACAGATGCGTCTCTGGCACAAGTTGGTGACGGGTCATCCGTTGATTTTCAAGGATCAGGTGTTCGACTCGCCGAATGTTCACGTGAACAACTGCAGTGGGCTCTGAGCCACCTCGGCCCATACGGCCTTCATTAAATCGTTTGCACCATTCAGATGTTTACATGATTTCATTTATTTAGAGAAAAAAGCTGTCCAAATCTGCCTGGCCCTATGTGAAAAAGTAATTGCCCCTTAACCTAATAACGGGTTGTGCCAGTTAAAATCTACAACAACTGCAATCAAGTTTACAGTAACTGGTAATGAGTCTTTCACATCACTGTGTAGGAATTTGGGCTCGCTCTTGTGTGTAGAATTGTTTTAATTGAGCCACATTGCAGGGTTTCCGAGCATCAACAGCATGCGTAAGGTCATCTCAATCGGATTTAAGTCTGGACTTTGACTAGACCACTCCAAAACCTTTTTTTTTTTTCTTTGTTCCATTCAGAGGTGGACTTGCTGGTGTGTTTTGGATCATTGTCCATTTGCATAACCCATGTGCGATTGAGCTTGAGATCAGACTGATAGCTGGACATTCTCCTTCAGGATTTTCTGGTAGAGAGCAGAATTCATGGGCCCATCAATTATGGCAAGTCGTCCAGGTCCATACTGTTGGTATGATGTTTTTTTTTTTTTTTTCATGAAATGCTGTGTAAGTTGTAACAGGGCACAGAAGTTCAGCTTTTGTCTCATTAATCCACAGAATATTTGTCCAAAAGTCTTGGGAATAATCAAGATACTTATTGGCAAATGTGAGATCCTTTGTGTTCTTTTTTTTTTTTTTTTGTCAGCAGTGGTTTTCACCTTGGAACTTTTGGATGCCATTGTTTCCACAGTCTCTTTCTTATTGTTGAATCATGATCACTGACCTGAGTTTGAGTTGTTGTTCTGGGTTCTTTAGGTCCTGAATGAGTTGTCGTTGTTCTCTTGGAATAATTTATTCGATTTTTTACCGTGATTTACTGGAGCCCGAAGCCAAAGCTGATACTTTGTCAATTACTTTGTTTCTCCTCTGTTTTTTTTAGATTACAGCATGGTGTGTTGTGTTCTGAGATCTTTCAGCGCGCTTCACTTTGTCAGTTCGGTTCTATTTAAGTGATTTCTTGATTCAGCAGGTCTGGCAGTAATCCGCAGGTCTGGCTGCGGTTAAGTGAAATTTAACTAAGCTTTCAAAAAAAAATTATCACAGTTCACACAGTTTATCTATGATTTAGCAAGGAATTTAGCAATTACTATTTCACATAGGACCAGATAGCTTTGGACATCTTTTTTTCTTTTTGTCATTTAAAAAACTGCAGTTAGTATTTTCTTGGGTTCCCTTTGTGAAATATTATATTTCATAATATTATATTATAATTCCTTATTGTGAAATATAGTGTAACAAATATGGAAAAATAAAATAAAGAAACGAAGGGGCGCAAATACTTTTTCACAGCACTGTATACACACCATAATAAATTACAAATGATGACTGAGGCACTTTTTGACTCTGAGGACTGTAATAAACTGCATTTCCATTGGGTCTGTACAAGAGATCTAAATTCACTCTATATTTACGGTCTTGTCTTTACAGTAATAATGACAGCAAAACTCCCGACAGATCATAATCAGCAGAAATCCCCATAACAGCACAGTCTGGCCCTCCACAGCTTACTGTACGTCTCCCAGCCAGAAAGTGTGGAGCGACAAAAAAAAAAAAAAATCATCTCACTTACTAAGGTAAGTCATTTTTGATTATGTGCTTGTGTAAATCCCAGTCGGTGTTTGCCAGTGTGCCCGCTGCCAGCAGTGGTGTGTGTGTGTGTGTGTGGCACACATTCAATATCAGAATGAACATACAGCAAATCCAGTCCAGATCATGTGTCTCGAAGAAAGGCACGTTGAACATGAACACACCCGGGCTAGCAGAGTAACCATACTCGAATAGTGTTTGCTGACCTGAGGCTTAAACAAACCCACTGTATCTACACATGAGTGTGTGTGTGTGTGTGTGTGTATACACTTTACGTGCCCGCTTTACACAACCTGTCCTTTTTTTCTCTCCTCCTCATTCTTTGTGTCAATATGAAATATCAGCGTGACATTACAAGGCCTGTTCGGTTCACCTCATGCTGCGAGGCTCGATCGAAATCAGTTAATGAAAGAATGATTATAATGTGCTGTTAATATTTGTTCTAATAGACATCAAACAATGAACCCATGAATACGAAATAATCATTTGAACAGTTATTTTTTTTGTTCTTCTCGGCCCTGGCGGTGTTTGCTGACGCGCGCGGAACGACACGGGTCACTCGGAGTGGCCCACATTAAAACACGATTTATATTTTTTACAGGTGAGGCGTGTGGCGAGCTCCCACCGGTGCAGGCTGGCAGCGGAGTACGGTCCCGCAGGACTTACAATTACAGCAGAGAGGCCAAAGATAGCAGTTACAGACAGACGCACACATACACACACACACTCTGACCTTGAGCATGTGGTTCTCGCACATACTGTATACACACGCATACTGTGTCCACAGGGGTGCAGAGGCAATTAATGTAACAGAGGGGGCACAGGGTGTGTGTTTCCATCAAAGGCCAATGGCAACCTGTGAGCCAGGGGAGATGAGTAAAAGGTGAGGCGGATGAAGGAGAGAGGAAAGACAGAGCGGATAAAACTGATGTGTTTTGTTAAAACTTTAGTCACAGCAGCTCGCAGTAAATAATCTGTAAAAACCCTCCTCTCTACCATGCTTACATTATAAATGTTGGACCAACATACTTGATTATATCTACTTTTGTCAGAGATGGAAGATAACTAGAGTAAGTACACTTACTTAGTTACTGTATTCAACTATTGTGCTACTATACCTCGGCATACGAACGTCCCCACCTCCCACCTTGTAAGAAATTTGCATCAGAACGAGCAAACCATTTTGCATCAGTGGAGAGCCATGTGAAGCGGAAAAAAAAACAAAAAACGTTTTTTTGTTTTTTTTTGCATTTTGTGTGATTTAGTAAAGACATAGCACCATTGGTTCCAAGAATGTTAGCAAGGACAGTAGCAAGAATAAAAGGGAGCCACTTTCAGTTTTATTTTTAAAGCAACGGGGCCAAGAGAAATCATACATTAAGCTTAAGTAAGGTTTAACGTTTATTTATTTCATATTGTGATTCATTAACACGTCTTTTCTAAATGTTTTGATCATTTTTCTATGCAAAAATATGGTTATATTGTTGAACATTTTTGTAATATTGGTAATATTTTTGAGTGGCTGGAACGGATAATCTGCATTTATATTATTTCCTTTATTTATAGGAAAATGAGTTTCGCGATACGAAATTTCGAAAAGAACTCGTGAATTTGAATTTGTATGCCGAGGTGCCGCTATGCATATTTACTCTATCTGTACTTAAGTAGATTTATTGGAGAAAACTTTTTACTTTTACTCCACTACATCCTACTACACAAATCTTTACTTTCTACTCCATTACAGTACCTTTCTTCATGCTCTTGCGTTACATAACCAGAGCGCTGCATAATATTTGAAGCAGTGATATCACAATTTGTGGCTATTATACATGATTGCACGACTTCCCTAATCATGTAGCAGGTGTTTCAAATCAGGAGTGGAGACGCTTGCAGATAGTACATTCATAGTCAGGATGAACACAGAGAGAGAGAAAGAAAAAGACTTTTTTATGACTTTAAGACTATTGGTAGATAATACAAGTCTTATTATTATTATTATTATTATTATTATTATTATTATTATTAAACTTAAGCACTTTTGTACTTCGCTCCAGCAGGAATGAGGACTTCTACTTTTACTTATATAATAATATTTTACCTAGGTTATCTTCACTTTACTTATAGTATATACAGGAGGTGTACACTTCAGTGCCCAACTCTGATTTTTGAGTCTTCATAAATAAAACGTTGTGACATATAAGATTTTGATTTTAAAGATTTAACAAATATCCACATTTGCAGTCACAGATGCTTTTAATAAGTAATCAGTAAAAACTCTCCTCTCTACCATCCTTACCTTATAGAATTTGAAGCAACATGTTGAAATCAGCTGAACATGTTCAACGTGTTCCTGTTGACGAGTCGCCACAGCAGACCAACTGATCCACACAACACGCTTGTCACAGGTTTTATGCTGCATGCCCTTTCTGATGCAACCCTCCCATTTTATTCAGGCTTGGGACCGGCTTTGCGTAAAGAGACTGGGACCCGAACATGAGCATTCCGCATGGCAGGTGACAAACACTGGCAGGTGAGAAACATTGGAGTCTCAGTGTACCACTGAGACACCAATGCCCCTAGAATTTGCACCAACATACTTGATCATATATACTTTTGGCAGAGGTGTAAGGTAACTGAGTGTATTTACTTTGTTACTGTACTTCAGTAAATATTTATTGTATCTGTTCTTTACTTAAGTAGATTTATTATAAAGTATACTTTTTACTTTTACGCCACTATATCCTACAACACAAATCTTTACTTTCTACTTCACTACATTTCTCCACGCCGTTGCATCACCTAACCAGAGTGGTGCATAATATTTGAAGAAGTATTATCCCAAATTATGACTATTATGCATGATTGCACGATTTGCCTTCCCTAATCGTGTAGCAGGTGTTTCAAATCAGGAGTGGAGACGGTTGCAGATAGCACATTCACAGTCAGGAAGAATAGAGACTCTATGACATTAAGGCTACTGTAAGCTACAGTAATCCAAGCTCAATACATTTGATACTTAAGAGAATTTGTAGGTACAGTAAGTACTTTTGTATTATTGCTCAAGTAGGATTGCAAATGGAGGACTTCTACTTGTACTTATGTATAGCATTCTGATTTTTTGTGTCTTCATAAATAAAATATTGTGACATATAAGATTTACATTTTAAGCATTCAACAAATATTCTCACAGCAAGAAAGAAATGTTTTCTAGGTGTGGACCACCTCCACACAGGGCACCTGTCACAATTTAACTTACATTTTAGCTCACATCTAAGCTAAAGCTACTCAAGCTCAGTCGTGCCTCCCAATTTTATGTTCCCATACATTTTTTGGCAAGTTAATGCACTTACTTCCTGTTTTTGTTGATTAGGAGTTGTCTTTGTGGCTTTAATATACTATCCAAGCATCTCGGCCAAGACCAAATGAGCTGGTGAAGGAGTTAAAGGCATCAGCTACCACATATGTAAATTAATCCATTAATTTCCTACAGAGCTGATCCTGTACAACGTCACGGGAGGCCTGGAGCCTATCAGAGGTGAATTTGGGAAGTAGACAGGGTACACTCTGGACAGGGTTTTAATCCATCGAAATCACGAAATCCAGGCAATTTGGGAACGCCAATTAACCTACAGTAATCTGTAGGTCTTTGGACTGTGGGAGGAAAACCGGAGTACACAGAATTGAAAACCCGACTTTGGAGGTACAAGGCCACAGTGCTAGCCAGTGATCTGAGATGCTAATGCACATTGATGAGACTGAGGTTTTGCTGGTGATTTCAATTTATTTATTTAATTATTTAAGTATGAGTGGGTGTTCTCTGGTCAGATCAAACAAAATTTGGACCGTTTAGCCATAATCATAATCAACATCAGTACAGAGAAAAAGTCTGAGGCTTTTAATCTAAAGAATATCATTCTATCTGTAAAGCACAGGGGCGGCAGAATCATGTAGTGGAAGTGTTCTGGTCCACATCACAAAATAGATGGTATCATGGGGAAGGAGGATTATTCAGGACTGCTGAAGCAACACCTCATGAGATCAAACAGAAAAGTAGAAAGTTACAACTTGGTTCGCAATCGTGTCCTCCAGCAGGACGGCTTCGATCCTAAGCGAACCTCCAAAGGTGCTTTAAAGACAACAATGGTAAAGTTTTGAAGTGGCCATTACGAAGCCCTGTTCTGAATCTCAGAGAAATGGTGTTTGCCCAAGCAGGTCCGTAAACCTGACTGATTAACACCACTGCTGTCAGGAGGAAACTATTGTTTCTGAAGCTTGTGAAAGAGAAAAATCAAAGCTCTGGATGATTCCAACCATCGATTGATCCGAAGGCTCTTTTCTGATCATAGAGTCCACTGCATCAGAAACACATCTGAGGACGCATTAATTACACCTTCCACCTCTCTAAGCTCCAGTGCCTTCCCATCATATTTATGACCCACTGAGCCCACATGTCTTATTATCTTCTAATGAAGTCCCCCTGAGCATGTGAGTGTGTGTCATTAATTCATTAACATGGCCAGGTTAAACCCTGTGGATATCCATGCTCAACCTGAGAGACGCTGTGTGTGTGCGTGTGTGTGCGTGTGTGTCTCACCTCTCCCTGGAGTACCTGTCCTGTGTTCCACACACTGGTACAGGACCATGAACCACTTTATATTTATCAAATGATGATGTCATTGCCTGAGGACATGCATGAGTAAAGGTACAGGATTAGACTGAGATTACAAAGAACTATGTAAATGAATGCCTTTTATATGTAAATATGACATAACTCCATGTAAAGCTTGTGTCATGTGGGAGATTTGATGTGAGCTAAACTGAGCAATCAATATTAGCATTTAACAGAAAAAAGTGTGTGTGTGTTTTAGTTTTTGCAAAGTATCACTAGCCTGTTAAAACTGTTACTAGCATGATCTACCTCTATAAAAACAATGAAAACAAGTTCTTTTTTATTGGCAAAGATCATAGACAGCATGGTGACTTAGTGGTTAGCACTGTGGCCTCGCACCTCCAGGATCCAGGTTCTATTCCCACCTCGGGTTTGTGTGCATGGACTTTGCATGTTCTTCCTGTGCTTGGTGGGTTTCCTCCGGGCATTCCGGTTTCCTCCCATAGTCCAAAGACATGCAGATTAGGTTAACTGGTATTCCCAAATTGTTTATGGTGTGTCTGTGTGTGTGTGTGTGTGTGTGTGTGTGTGTGTGCCCTGCGATTGATTGGCACCCCATCCAGGGTATAGCCCGCCTCGTGCCCTAAGACTCCTGGGATAGGAAGGCCATACTCCTGCGATTGAGGATCCCAGCTGAGGTGGCTCGGAGCCCAATGCAGTCTTGAAATTGAAGCATAACTTGTTACCAACTTGCGGAAGAGACGCATCTGTCTGTGAGAACTGTACATACAATCATTCTCAAACGCGTTACAGGAACTCACCTGGGAGTTATTGCCACATCTTCTGTATAGTCCTGACCTCACTCCAAACAATTTCCACATGTTTGGGCCATTAAAGGAATTCCTGGGAGGCCAGTGTTTCAGACGTGAATCAGGATGGACAACTTTCTACTTTGATGGTGTCCAAGCACTAGTGCATTAATGCAGAGGATTATATAGAGAAATAACGGGAGTGTTCTGTTATTCTGCACAATCAAAAGTCCTGGTTTGACTTAAACGCCATAACGGTTTCACTAATTTCCACTACTTGGCCATATCACTGAACAGCTTGCAAAATAAATCCAACCTCTACTTTTTTGTAACAGAGGTCATCCGGCCAGCCTGCTCCTGCAATACACACTGCACCGATGTGACCTTTTAAATAACAGAAGAATTTGGATTTTATATGCCAGCTCTGGACGGGATTGTGCAGGACAGGGCTTAGTGTTCATCTACAGTGTTTGTCATCTGCATGGATTAACAGATTACCATCGGCATCAGTGTACGTCTCCACTCCACAGCTGTGCTCATGCTCTGACTGTCCACTCATCCCTCTTGGGCAAAACTACCTGAAAAACAGGAGCAGACACAGACAATAAAGAGAGAGAGAGAGAGAGATTAAATGGATTTTTTGGGACAGTGGTTAGTATTTAACTTCCACATCCGGAGATAATACTGTGTGTGTGTGTGTGTGTGTGTGTATACACGTGTATGTGTGCTTTCTACCTCTGATAACAGAAACAAAGATGAAAAAACTTACCATAACTTGTAGAGAGAGAAAGGTGAAAGAAAGAGATTTGCAATAACAAAAGGTGAGACAGACAGACAGACAGAGAGAGAGAGAGAGAGAGAAGTGAATAAAGATTGCTTGGAGACGGAGTGAAAAGCCGAAGGGTGAAGAAAAACGGTGTGAAATGAAAGCGGACCAGTCATCTCATCTTCTCTTGTTGAAGTGTGCGTTGGGTTGGGGGGGGTGGAGGGGTATTAGGAGGAGGGGGGGGTATCAGGATGAGTGGTGTTGGGGGGGGGCTTCTCAGTTCTAGCCGAAGACTCCAGTTCCAAAGATTGCCTTAGTCACTTTAATAGTATGAGGGAAAGCTGCAGAACACACATCTCAACCCTCATCTCAGACAGACACCTAATTAGATCTTAGAGGAGGAGAGGGGCCTTTCTTCCTCAGTTGTCCTTCCCCCCCCGCTCCTCTTCTTCTTTTCCTGAGAGCAATTTCTTTGAAATTTACTTTAAACTAGTGCCAAGCACTGAATAGATAAGACTGCAACACAATTATGAATGCATTTGCGTTCTCCTTTTAATTAGCAGTGCTGTAGTTGGGGCAGCTAACCTATTTCGCAGTGACAATTTCAGAAGTTAAATCAGTTTAGGCTGAACAAGTGAGAAAGGGGTAGCTGCCAAGACACCGGGGGGGCACAAATATAATAATATTAATAATAGGCGGCATGGTGGTGTTGTGGTTAGCACTGTTGCCTCGCACCTCCAGGGTCTAAGGTTTGATTCCAACCTCGGGTCTGTGTGCATGGAGTTTGCATTGGTGGATTTCTGCCAGGTACCCTGGTTCCCTCCCACAGTCCAAATACATGTAGATTAGGGTAATCGGTGTTCCCAAATTGTCTGTAGTATGTGAGTATGTGTACTGTATGTGTGTGCACGTGAGGATAAGATAGATTAGCACCCTGTCCAAGGTGCCCTGCCTTGTGCCCAAAGTCTCCAGGCCCCCGTGACCCTGTACATGGGACATAAATGAATAAATGAATGAATAATTAGGTGGCATGGTGGCGTGGTGGCTTCCCGATGGAGTTTGCATGTTCTTCCTGTGCTTGGTGGGTTTCCTCCGGGTACTCCAGTTTCCTTCCATAGTCCAAAGACATGCAGGTTAATTAGATTAGGATTAGTGTTCCCAAATTGGTGGATAGATGGATTGGCACCCCATCCAGAGTGTACCCCACCTTGTGCCCAAAGTCTTGTGCCTGTATAGGCTCCAGGCTCCCTGCAACCCTGTATACAGGATAAAGAGGTATATATAATAATAATAATAATAATAATAATAATAATAGTCCAAGTTGAATTTAACTGTATTCAATATAACTGAAAATAATTGGAAAAGAATGCAGGGAAAGCACATAAATAATAAGACTATCTCCCTGGATCATAGTTCAAAACCTCTACAATTCAATGCCACCTACACAGATCTACAACCATGAACCCAAAATTACACACAGAAGTGTTCATTTTAATCATCAAAAGCATTACAGTCTTCATTGTTGGTCAAAATGTGTAAAGGTTCGTAAGAAACATCTGGTTGGAGATGGAAAGGAAACTGCTTCCATTCAAACCCGGCATGAATGTAAAGACGTGCACACAATCACACAGCGTTTCTGGGAGGAGGAAACACTGGGAGTAGAGATAAAAGAGCACAACAGGAAGTGAGTAAGTTGCATAAGTTGCGTGTCCTTCTCGGTTAATATGCCCCCCCTCCCCAAACACACACTTTCTGGTGGCCCCTACGACAGGAAGGTTAAAGAATATTTCGATATGAAAAATGACCTCCTCTGAGTATAACAATAGTCCATTAGGTGACTGTTCTATTCCTGTAAAGTGTGGCATGCCGGCATCCAGTCCGTTCCTAAGTGTCGAGCCCGATCATGGTGAAAACAACTCGGCTTACAGCAGTGAAATGCATTATGATAGACAGACTTATGTGGGATGTTCGGCTTGCATAATTCATTATTTCGAATCGATAGGAAGCATTTCACTTAGACAGTTTAGTTTTCTGATTCAGCCTCCCGGGTTTATTTCAGAACTGAGCTAGTTCAAAAATAACCTATTGATTTGTGATGGGGATAAGGAATCCACACAAATAAAGGGCCTCTGGTGATATCTGCGGCTGACTCAATGAAGGCCAACAGAGGAAAGGACATTCAAAAGACAGACGCAGTGCCAAGACAATCCTACGCTCATATTGCACCTGATATTCATTGACTTTCCATTCAGGATATGACTCAGATGAATGTCCTTCAGAAGCTGGCGGTCAGACGCCTTGACCTGAACAAGAAGAACTTCGGAACAAAGCAGGAATCGAACTACATAACAGTTTGGAAATAACCTTTGAAGTGATCGATATACACTTTCCCATTTGCTAAAATAATGTACAAGACACTAAACTGATACGTGCAGGTTTATATCTGATCTGTACAAAAAAAAAGAACAAGCACGATCATGGTGTCCACCCTGTGAGTCCACCCTGTCAAGCAAGGACTTTATGGTTGTTGATGACACTTTTGGTCTAGTCTGCGTTAAAAATATCAATATCAGATCCACCTAATCAATCAGCCCCTTCCAGTCAAACCCCTGGGTGCGTTTGGCAATCCCTGCGCCCTCGTCTCATTATAGTGTAATTGGTGAAGAGATTAGAAAATGTTGTACGAGTAAAACAGACAAATGACTAAGCATATGCTGGAATCGATAAAATAAAGAAAGCAAAAAAAATTTTAAAGGATAGTAAAAGATAAATGAATGAGTAATGTGAAAAGGTTTTTTT
The DNA here is from genome assembly GCA_028565275.1 of Leiocassis micropogon. Classification (NCBI taxonomy): domain Eukaryota; kingdom Metazoa; phylum Chordata; class Actinopteri; order Siluriformes; family Bagridae; genus Leiocassis; species Leiocassis micropogon. The sequence continues at coordinate 20,738,313 of JAOVVA010000004.1, read as the reverse complement.
TTTATATTATTGACTGGAAATAATGTCAAGCTTTTTTTAAATTGCCGTTTAATCATTTTCTGTATTCAGTTATATTTTTGACACATTAAATTGCCTATTAACTTCTTCTGTTGACTGAGTCTGTAAAAGAAAAAGAAGAAGGAAAAAAAACACTATTGACTACTGTATGGCTGTGAGGCTAAAATTGTAATTCAGGGTCAACAATGGCAGATCAGATTTTTCTTTAGAAATACACAGATCCATTAAAAGCAAAATATCATGCCCAAGTATTGTGTGGATTCCCCTGGTGGCCTCCTGGACAGCTCTGGCCCCACGGTGCAAGACTCTACAAGAACTCCAGGGGTGTGCCCTGGTGTCCTGGGATCATTAGAGGCAGATCCTTTGGCTTTGTCCGGTTAGGTGTACAAAAACTGTGTACTTTATTTTATAACATTATTGATATTAAACTTTCGTCTGCTCCCGTCGAGGGGTCACCACAGTGGATTATCCGGTCTGCACACAGCTTGGCACAGGTTTTACACCAGATGCCCTTCCTGACAAAACCCCGGGACTACATCTAGTGGCTGGGTAGTATGGAATGTGGCAACCCACCAATTGTGTGGCTCAAACCCTAATCCTTGGATCCTCAAATCACCAAACGTGAGCTTGAAACACCACTCCTCTTACTGACATTACATTGGCTAATTCTTAACCATTTCATAATGGAAAGTAATTGGGGATGGCTATAGCATTCATACATGTTCTCTTTCATTCTATTTCAATTGTAATCCAACCACAGTCTATCACCTTCACTGGCTTCTTCAAATTCCTACTGTAATACTTGTTTTCTAAATTCAGAAAAAATAAACAGATTCACATAGTAATTCAAAGGTCAGATCTTATTTCTATCCTTTCTGCTGTAAAGGGCATAAACCAGAACCTGGCATCAGTACCATCAGGCATGGGCCCTGCTAATCAACCTCAAACAAAATGACACTATTATTTTTCACAAGAGATCCAGATGTCAAGAGCCGCATCGCATTTCACACAAATTAGAAAATAAATAAAAAAACAAATTTCAATTCCATCAGTGAAATTCAATTTAAATTCATCCCAAAATATGCAAATCAGTAATGGATTTCTACTAGGAAATTTGTGTAGTTGAAAATTGTACACACTAAACAAACAAGAAACTGAACTCCATTTAAAATATCACAAACCACTGTCCTATCACCACTCTGCCCTCACCTGGCACACCATGGAGGGCATCGGCTCATTTGTGCAAGTCCACCTACATCTTTTTGAGCTGATACCTTCTGGTTGTGTGAACTCACTGACACCCATCAGTGGCCGGCGTCGCTATAATTGATGTGGGAGTGCTGAGTGACATCCCTCCTCCCCGAGACAGCACAGTCAATCTGCTCTCTAGGCTCTGGATAGCTGTGGCTTCACATGGGAATCGAACTCATGATCTCTGGATGTTAGTGGTGAGCACTTCACTGCTGCACCACTCTGGGATTTCTGTTCCTTCAGCCAAGTTCTTCCACTCCAATCTTGGCGAATCATGTCTTCAAGGAGCTCATTTTATACACAAGGGCATGCATGTCATGCTGGAACAAATCTGGGCCTCTTATTTCCACTAGGAGAAAAATTGTGTGTAAGGGCATACAAAGGCATTTTATACAATTGTGCACTTCTAAAAGTTTGGGAAGAACCACATATGGGTGTAATGGTCAGGTACAAACGTATGGCTATATGGCATGTCTAGTTGTTTATATACACTGGTTATATATACTAGTAATTAGTCCTATACTGTATGTGGCAGCAGTGATGAGCATAAATTCATGAGGGCAGAATGTACCGTTTAAAATGGGAAAATTGTGTTTCGGTGGGGAAAATGTAAACAACAAAATACACTGGCAGCTGAAAATTGGAAAAGAAAAAAAAACGTTTCAATGCTCATCCTTGCAGTTTTAATGAACCCGTGTCCAATGGCACCCTTGTTCTTGACTGAAATCGGATGTGATCATCTTCTGTTGTAGCCCATCTACCTTAAAGTTCAGTGTGGTGTCCAGAATGAAATGCTTTTCTGCTCACCACGGTTACCATAGCCCTGCTTTCACTATTGAATCAGGATCCATGAAGTTGGGAGAACACTACTTTGATACCCTATGTTTCAATACTACTACTATTATTACTACTACTAATAATAATGGTGGCACAGTTTGCACCTCCAGGTCCTGGGTTTGATTCCCACAATGGGTCTGTGTGTATGGAGTTTGCAAGTTCTCCCCTTGCTTAGTGGGTTTTCTCCGGATTCTCTGGTTTCCTCCCACAGTCCAAACAGCATGCAGATTAAGCTAATAGTGTGTGAACATTAAGGTCCTATGATGGTTGTACAAATGGGAATAAATACAATGGTCACCATTGGCCTCCACGGTCTCTAATTGGACTGTAACTTCTTCCACTTACGGATGATGGAGGCCACTGTGCTCATTGGGACCTTCAAAGCAGCAGAATTTTTTCTGTAACCTTCCCCAGATTTGTGCCTCGAGACAATCCTGTCTCGGAGGTCTACAGACAATACCCTTGACTTCATGCTTGGTTTGTGCTCTGACATGAACTGTCAACTGTGGGACCTTATATAGACAGGTGTGTGCCTTTCC
>JAOVVA010000004.1:20702878-20715493 GCA_028565275.1 Leiocassis micropogon | reverse complement strand
ATTGTAAAAATAACATAATAATAATAATAATAAAAATGAAGATTATAGTAAAAAAAGATTAGGAAAAAAATTTTCAGTTTCAATTTATATGTATTTAATTACTTTATGATTGTTCATGTTTTTTAAAGCATGTATTAATCTATATTATACGTTTACTTTCCTGATAAACACCATTGAAGTGAGAATAGCGCCATTGCTGTTATAATAAAGAGCTGGAACGGGAAGAGGGCAGGTAGCCATTTTGGTTCCAGTGCGTATCATGTGCAGCAGGTGTGAAAAGATTTGCACGCCATTTAATGGTAGCATTCAAGTGAAAGTCGAGGGAGAGTTCATGGGAACTGGCAAAGGACCAATTTCTATTATGGTTTGGCAAAAAAAAAGAAAAAAAGAAAAAAGCCTTAGAATGGCTGCTACATGCTTTCCTGGATAACGATCACAGTGTGGCGTTGTATCAAGTGCTTGAAAAAGTGCTTCAGCTAAAACACCCTGCTAGCAGCAGCTTTTAGGATCACTGACGTTAAAGTGCTTTCACTAGTTTGAAACAGAATTTCTCAGTTATTGCGAGAGAAAAAAAAAACTGTGGTAAAACCGCTGCATTAGAGCAGTCAAAACAGCCAAGCAAGAAGACAGTACACATTCTCACCATTCCTATGTTACAAATACTTGACTATATAATTTTTTTTAAAAACAACAAGAACGTCTGGCTCTTTGGAAGCAAAATATAAAAAATATAAATAAAAAAAATAATGGGAGGGGGCCAAAACTTTTGCACAGAACACTTTATTTGATGCACCTTTTCAACTGCAAATATCTAATTAACCGATCACATGGTAGCAACTTGATGCATTTAGGCTCGTAGATACGGAAGCTGAAGTTCAAACTGAGCACCAGAATGGACAAGGAAGGTGACTAAAAGATTTAAGTGAACACAGCATGGTTGTTGATGCCCGATGTGCTTGCCTGGGGATTTCCGAATCTGCTGATCTGCTGGGATTTTCACTCACAACCATCTCTAGGGTTTACAGAGAATGGTCTGGATAAGAGAAAATATCCAGTGAGTGCCAGGTCTCTGGATGAAAAGATCCCAGAGGTCAGAGGAGAACGACCAGACTGGTTTGAGTTGATAGAACGGCAACAGAAGCTTAAATAACATTGAACTGCGGCAATAATTCACATGGGCGCACACAAAAAAAAAATAGAAGATTGGAAAACTGTCACTTGGTTGAGTCTCGTGTTTCTGCCGCATCATAATAATGGTAGAATCAGAATTGAGCGCGAACAATAAGAAAGAATAGATCTATCCTGCCTTGTATCAGCGGCAGGTGTAATGGTGTAATGTGTACATTTTTTTTGAGGCCCTTAGTAGCATTTTTTTCCCCATTTTCTGCCTTATTTAGTCGTGTCCAATTCCTCCCCGTCAATAGGGGGCTCCCACATTAAGGCTACTACTACCACTTAGTCGGGAGGGCCACATTTCCTCCGAACCACATGACGCCAGCCGACCGCATCTTTTCGAACTGCTCGCTCACGCACAGCGTTATCCGCTCCTTCCGATTACGTGAGCTCACAGACGCACCTGATTGGCTGTAGATTCGTGATTAATGTGGGAGCACTAAGTACCTCGTATCCCTCCCCTCTGAGAGAGAGCTCAGCCAATCAGCTCTCTCTAGGTCTCCGGCTGCGAGAGGTTACTGCTGACTGTTACATTGCTGACTGTATCCATCACTTTATGATCACATGATGATGCATCTATATCATCTCAAACTGGTTTCTTGAACATGACTGTACTCAAAATGCTTCCACAGTCGCCAGACCTCAATTCAATAGAGCACATTGTTGAGGAATTAAGGCAGAAGGCAAAAGGGCGTCCAACCCAGTATCAGCACGGTGTACTGTATCTAATCAAGTGACCAGTCAGTGTATATCATACACAATAAAGGTAGAATAAAGCAATAAGTAACCCAAAACGTACTGTAAATTACAGTTGTAAAAAATAAAAAGGCTAAATCTCTAAGACTAGGTCATGCTGCTCTCCAGAGAGAGACAGAGAAACAAATCGTGTAATCCTCTCCATTTCAATGACTCACTGGTTTAAATGTTGCTGCCTTATTTTTTTCTTTATTTCTCCCTTCTAAGATCTTTTGTTCCATGCTCCTCTCTTTTCCCATCGTTAAGCAACCGATCTACCTTAATTGAAAACTGGAATGAGCACACCAGTGAAAATGGAATAACTGAACACATGCAGAGCAGACGTAAGCCTTTAATTCAATAATATGGCAGATTAAGGGTTTGGATTCTACCTTCACTGGACGCTTTCCTAATATGAACTGGTTCCACTTGGACGGAAAACGGCTAATAGCAAAATGAAAAACTGGAAGGTAGTAAGTCGGAAATGAAGACCTCCACACAAAAACACGACCAATCGTATAAACACGCAGGTGTGAGATAGCACTTATTTAATATACACTTGGCCAGACACAGGTCTTGTGATTTCCGAGCTGAAAGCTTTATTATGCAAGAATGGCTGGTTAGTACTGTACACCTACGTTTCTTTAAGCTGGACAGGAATAACGAGAACATATGTTAATGTAGCCACCTATGAATTTTCCATCTGCAGAAAATGGAGCTGCCATTATGCCACATGGCTGTGTTAAAAACATTATGATCGTTTGCCGATAGCAGGGTACAATTGCTAGGTTTAGCCCTCAGTCATCCACTCTCGGGGAAGGGAAAGAAAAAAAAAAAAACCCTGCTGATGTAGCACACGGAGCAACGGCGATTAGAGAAGGAAATAAATAAATAAATTTAAAAAACTGGCACTATCTTTCAAAAAGGCAGTGGTGGAGGAAAAAGTGCACAGGTGAGTGCAGCATGCTTTAAAATGTGCTTGTAGAGGGCATGTGCTTTTGAGTCAAGTGCCTTTTTACTGTACAGCACAGTTAACTGCGCCGGCAACTTACCTTACCGCTCAGCTCGCTCTTCACAAATGTTTATCTCTCAGCTGGAGAAGACTCTTCATTCAGCACCAAGTGGAGAGCCAGTGGGTTGGAGGTAAGAAAAAGGTACGTAGGAGGAGTTTTTTTTTTCTACTTCTTCTTCCTTTCCACGTTTTACTCCTCCTATCTACCTCCCAGGCCTATATTTGTATTCCAGTACAGTCCTGTGGAAGCAGAAAGACAAAAACAGATACAACTGCAGGGAGATAGAACTGATCTGAGTGTGTGTGCGTGTGTGTGTGTGTGGTATAAAACTGTAGTTTAAGGGTCTGGAAAAAATAGACAAATTCCAAATAAAGATATGACACAGTTATTATTTTTTTTAAATATTTGTACATCATAGACAAGGTGCTAATTTGTCACAAGCGCGCGCTCGCACACACTTGGGAACTCTGATTAGCCTGATCTGCATGTCTTTGGACTGTAGGAGGAAACCGAAGGACGTGGAAGAAACCCACCAAGCACAGGGAGAACATGCAAACTCCATGCACACAGACCCGAGGCTGGAATCGAACCCGGACCCTGGAGGTGCAAAGCAACAGTGCTAACCACTACACCACCATGCAGCCTCGTCACTAGAGGAAATGCCACGCATACACGCCCATTGTCACATTAATGGTTCCATATTTGACTATTTTCCTAACAAGGTGTTAGCAGCTCTGCCAAACTGTGTCTGCTGAAATACCCACAGGTTGGAATGCATTTTTCCAAATTCCAAAATTCCTTCACTTCTCTTCATTTATATGAATGACTGAGCCACACCCATCAGAGAACAGCAGAGCCGAGCAACAAAACACCTTAAACAAGCTAATTAGATCCCCCCCCTAATGTGAACTTCCCCGACTTGTTGCTCTGAATGTCAATTCTTTTTTTCTGAAGGCCTAAAATGAGTGAAGGTTATAATAAGTTAATAGGTTCCCTGCTGCCCTTAAACCTCAAAGCATTTTAGCCATTTTATGTTTTTTTTAATAAACACACACACACACATAGAATATATATATATATATTCTAAGTCATATATTTGACTTTGAATTGTGCAGTATACTGTATAGTGACATATCCTTTTTTTGAGTGTAACCTGGGCAATATTATGAACTACATTTTCTCTTCTTTTAACCAACTATACATACATGACTGAGCAAAAACAAACTTTTAGGAAATGCACAGATAGTGTACACTATATACAGTATGATCACATGGTTTTATTGTTGTTTCTATGGTCAAATTATAATAATATTATGCTCATTTCGAGAGTTCTACATTTTTGCAATGTCATTCCCATATTCCAGCAGTGGTCAAATTTACACATTATAAAAGTGATGATAAGTAATGTGCATATCTGAAAACTAAAACACACAGTTTGATGTCTGAAGCCTCCTTGTTAACACACTTCCATGTAGGCAGATATTTTTTTCAAATCATTCTTGACCTACTGTATGCTGTGTTGCTGGCAAGGATCTGTGCTGCTTGGGTTTTTAGGGACTACTGGAACCACCATTTCCTTTACCAAAGGTTACGCTCTCATTACCAGTCTGAAGTGGCTCAGATCTTTTTTTTTTTTTTATGGCAGTCTGAATGCACAAATCTGGACCAGTATTCACAAAGCTTTTTAGAATTCTCTCAGAGAGCTCCTATCTTAGCTTAAAAAGTCCTAGCTGGGAGTCCTAGACTAAAAGTGATTTAGGAAACTTCTCAGATCAACTCTGAGCAAGGAAAGTACAAAAACCTGTCCTGTGATTGGTTGATAAAAAATCTGTAAAGGTCTTAAAATGCGCTCTTGGTGAAAATAGAATATATGATTATAGAACAGACAGTGAACTCATAATGTTGGTATATAAACAAATTTATTTGTATGAACCAATTTACATGATTGCAGGACAGTATATATACTGTAAGGTGCACTTTTGGATGGTATGTAGCAAACAATCCAAGAGAGATGGAAGGAAGTGAAACAACAAGAAAAACCAACTTGGACAGAAGAGCAGTGTTTACTTTTATGTTTAGTGTTTGGAGAATATTTCTTCTTTCCACCATTTTGTTATCTGCTATAGAAACTCCTAAGCCTCTTAAAAGTCTTCCTCTCTACTGTTTTTTTTTTTTTTTTTTACAATTTTTACCTTAGGAGCTGTTTTTAGAGTGTTTCGTGAATAATTTTTATTTTTATTAATATTTATTCCTAAATTTAGGGGGAACTTTTAAGAAAATGTCATAATTCTAAGAATTTTCTTAGAATTTCGTCACTAGGAGCAACTTTTGGGCTTAAGAAGCTTTGTGAGTACGAGCCCTGATGTTTTTCAGATTGGCTCCAAGTTACTTTGGTATGTATGTGGTGCTGCAGTAGATTGGACAAGTATCCGATATGTGATCATGCAATGTGATTGTGTACGCAGTGCTAGCAATAGCTGCTAAAAAAGTCAAAGCGAGGCTCACTGAATACCATCCTCCAGATCAAAATCCCCAAATTTCTTATTTTTTTCCCCCTAAAATTCGCAATGTGTTTCGATGGCTTGGGCAAAGACGTATCGGTGTGAGCAAGTGTGCCGTTTCAGAGGACAGACGAGTCTACATCAGAGATAAATGTCACTTTTATCTGCATTTTAATCGTGAACCGTCATGATGTGACGCAAACCCTGGAGAGCTCAGGATCAAACTCTGGTTTCTATATCTGTGAAGCAGCAGTGCGATGTGTAATACATGAGCAATCCAAATATGCAGACGGATAAGGAATGTTTGTTCAACTCTGGCTTTATTGTATTTTTTTCTTTTTATACTCCTGAAGGCCAATGTGCTGTAAATCCTATGACTTACAACAGTAGCCTTGAAGGAAGAGAAACAGGCAAAATGCGCGCAATGTACATTAATAAATAACGGCTTGGGAGAAACAGCAGTCTGCAGCCTCTTCCGGTCACACAGGGCTTCACCTGACCATCTGACTGCAGTCTGTTCGGCACCTCAGGCAAGGTTAGGAGAAGATTGAGGTCTCCTTTAAGTTGCTCTGCTTTGTTGTATCTCCGGCTCCCATACCACAAGCCCCTGTTGACCCGTGGTGTGTAGCTGGACATATTGCCTTCTTGGTGTTGTCTGGGACTCTGCTATCTGCTCTAGACTGGGGAGATAAAGACCGCAACCCCGCAGCACGGGTCCACCATCGCAGCCGGTCCAGAAACGCCTCGTACGTATGGCAAGAAGAGAGATACTGAGTACAGCACTGATTTCACTAAAGATAAACATGGATATATATGTACAGAAAGAAACGGACACACGTACACACACCAGCGGACACGTATCTGACACTGTCTGCTTCTTAACATGGCTTCAGACGGGTAGCTTATCAAAATCTGGACCTTCGCTCTCCTCCTACTCCCCCTGCCCTGATCTGTCAGATACAGCAGCCATCGCGCGCCGAGGCAAATAATAACAACTATCACTCATTTCTGCATCATGTTCCCGAAAAAAAAAGTCAGACGTGAGAAAGCTTTCTCCTGGAGTATCAGATATAAAAAATGTGTTTATTTTTTTTTATTTATTTTTTTTATGCATACGTGGGAAAGCCAACAAATCAACAGGTGGCCTATTGTGCATATATTAAACGTGATTCAGGAGGCAAGGCTGCTCCAAAAAACATGCCACAGATCTGCATCATACACAAACAGCAATGCTCATGAGAATTGTCGTATTCATAACAAGGCTAAACAAGCGTATGGGAGGAAGTAAACTTTTGTGTGTATGTGTGTGAATATGTCAGACAAAGTTTTAATAAATTATGGTCATGTTGTGTGAGATCCTATAATCTAATTAATCCAATGGTATGAAGTACATACTGTACCTATATGACAAGGAAAAAAATTCAAAATTATTCAAGTCAAACTGAGACCTTTGAATAAACTTCCTTTATTTCTCTATAAAATCCCCTGTTACACTAATGCACTTATCCAAGTGTTTCACTGGTGCTTGGACACCATCAAAGTGTCCATTGTACTGCTTGCTTCACGTCTGAAACCCTGGCCTCCCAGGAACTCCTTTAATGTACCAAACATGTGGAAATGGCTTGGAGTGAGGGCAGGACTGTATGAGGGATGTGGTAATAACTCCCAGCCAAGTTCCTGTAATGTATAAGTGGTGTTGGTGAATAATTGTGTGTACAGTTCATACAGACAGACGCGTCTCTTCCGGAAGTTGCCCACCAGTTAGGCCTCAATTTTCAAGAATCTGGCGTTCCACTCGCTGAATGTTTACTGGAACGACACTGCAGAGTGGGCTCCGAGCCACCTCGTCCGGGATCGTCATTCACAGACATATGGACTTCTTTAAAGCGTTTGCACCGTTCAAATGTTTTACTGCAGCTAAGAGTCTCAGCACTGTACTGTGCTTGAAGTCTTCTGTGCTTGTAAATGTCAATTATTTTTACTCCTTCATTCACCAGATAATCCCAATTTGACATGAATGCATCTCTGAAAAGCACACTACACTTTTTTTCAATTACACCTTTAAAAGAATGACTACTTTCTGCTGCAAGGTCTTACAATTATCTTATCTGTTTTAGTAAAGAGAACATGTACTCAGGCTCTATAAAGCTGACAATGCAGATAAATTCTCTTCTGTCATCATTTCCTCATATGCATATGCATATGAAATCAGGTCACCTCTTAAATAAGTAAGTCTCTATTGTCTCCTGTAATGACCACGCACATAATGAGAGACCAAATCAGCAAAATCTTCATCTGACAACAAATATACTTTCAGATGCTAAGAAGAGAGTGTCTTATCAGACTCCTGAAACAGCGACTCCATTAAAACTGGATGCATTCTCTAATATTATATTAGCATAATAGAACAGTGGTGGTATTGAAGGTAAGTGTCAGAGGCCTAATAAAAATAAACAACACATTGAAAGGTGTGGTGTATCTGGGAAAAAAATGATATTGGCTCTCACATGGATCAGAACAATGGCAAGGTTGTTAAAAAAACAACAACAAAAAAACCTATTTTAAATTTTTTACTTTAAAATGAATGAAGTAAAAATGTGTGAAGTAGGCTGGCTAGCAAGTCATAGTACAAGGATATATAGTGTATAATATTTGGTGCAAAGTGCTACCAAGATCTGGCCCTGTGTTTATCCAGCATGTAAGTGCAGGAAATCGCTTGTAATTGGCTAAAAAATCTCAGAGTGGTGTAATTTTGGTTACACTTTTAAAAGTAGGAGTAAGAGTAATTTATTAACATTTTTAAAACAGGAAATCACTCCTATCTCCACCAAAATGTAGTGTCCAAACTGGTTAGGAGCAGCGAGAAAATGGCGTTCAGGCAAAGACATGTGTAGATTTATATAGGAAGTCCTCGACTTATGACCATTCGAGTTACAGATACGAACAGAACATGGTTCTATGAAATCACAGAAGTACAGTAGGTCACGTGTATTGTACAAAAAATAGACACTGCAGTGCACCAGATCACAATATTTACAATTATATACAATATTTTCAGTGTGTAAGTGAATGTATAAAATGTCTAAAGTCTGGTATATTGTATGGGTGTGCGCGAGTGTAAGGGTGCGGGAGAAATAAGTCGGCCTCACCGGTTTTAATGAATCAGCCCGGAAGCACAATGATAGAAAGCTTTGTAAAGCTGTCCAGATGGTGGATAATTCTAATTTCGGAAAATCCTCAACAAAAGAGTCCTCAGTCCATTACAGTGGAAAACAGCTCTGAGATAAAATGTCATCCAGGATTCCCCTTGCAATTTAAAGGCGCAGGGACAACACTGTTACATTTGACATGTGAGATTTCTTAGGCGTGGTTACAGTTTTGATGGCAGTGTGGGGAAAGTGGACAGAGATTTAGTCAAGTGGATTGTTAGGCTTTACATTGTATATTCATGTCAAAGGCATGAATAAGGCTCACATTGTCAGACTTAAGAGCAAATCTGACTTACGAACGTGCTCCTGGAAAAGACCCTGTTCATATGTCGAGAAAAACCTGTATATTCTCCACCATGCAGCATGAATTCATATGCATCATTGGTTTCCCTGGAGTTGTTGGTGTCACTCATGGTACACACAAATCAATATAATCCTCTTGAACACCAAGGAGGCTTATATGAACCAAAAACATTATTCTGGCACTTAAGTGGTAATGGATGCAACAAGGTCATCGATTAAGTGAGTGTTTACAAAAACACAATGAGATTCCAATATAAGCTGAAATTTCAGTGTTCACAGTGTTTTTCACCTTTATCAGGGGTGTGTGAGAAAAACTGACAGGTAGCACTGATGCATTTTAATTGCAAATTGCCATCTACTCACTTTTTCTCTTTAGAGGTAAAAGTAGGGCAGAATGTTCCTTTAAATATTTCTTTATATTTTACTACTACCTCTGCAAGCAAAATGGTTGTGAAGTTTAAAAGTTGCATAGTTTAATAAAAGAGTCTGTCTTTGATAAGCCTACTGATGCTTGGAGAGACATGATCATACATGCAAACACATTGCTGCTGTGTAAGATGTAAGAGCAATTGTTAAAAGCGCTATTCAAATAAATTGAATTGTCCGTCTAAAAAGGCTCTCTTTATTAACAGCAAAATACTTATATGTTTATATGCTTAGCCAAACGTCTGGTGTCATCTACATTTGTTACTACAAAGGACATAAACCATTTTAACATGTCCTGATGAAATCCTGAAGAGCGGAAAGTTGGGCAGATTGAGAGAGAGGGAGAGCGGTAGAGAGAGAGAGAGAGAGAGAGAGAAAGTGAGAGTGGAAGAGTTACAGTAGCACCTTAAGAACAGATCCAAAAGGAGACAAGAAGTAGCAGCATGGAAGATTTAACACATTAACGTCAGATCTACGGGAGAGTAGAATTAACTTATTTTATATCAAAAGTCTCTTACAATGGTCTAATCTTCTCTCCAGCTTGACTTTCATTTCAAAGTCATTTTGATCAGATTATACAGCTCTATTATAGGGGCTTGAAACAGCTGTGATTGGAGCCATCTGATTAAGATAACTTCATGCAGTCGAGTCACGCATCTGCAAGTTCTGTAAGTAAAACAAACAAAAAAAAACTGTCAAAACTACAACGCCGACTATAATGTGAGGCCTACTTTACGGCTTTCAGTAAGCAATAGTGTCACATGTTTTCCTAGGAGCTGTCCTACTCCTTGCTGAAAGTAAGAGTAGAAGGCTTTACAAATAACCTTTCTGTCCTACTCTGAGATAAGAGTATTTTTAGTCCTGAATTAACATTAAGTGCGATTCCTAGGAGGGATTCTGAGTTGCTTAGTAAATACAAGCCGTGGCTTGTTTTGTTCTACAACCGAAATCCTTACCGTACAAAGTTCAACCCCCCCCCCTTAGGATATGGTGCAGAACATGTATGCAAATTTTATCATTGATAATATCCATTCAGTAACTAAAGAGCAAACCTTATACTGGTACTGGATTGCCAGGATTGGTATTAAAGATATAATAAAGTTTTCCCTGAGCTAGGATCGAAACTCCAATGCTGATTATTAGCTTGAGTGTCACATCAGGCATCTGTTGGCATTTTGAATAGCTGTTAGTGTTAAACTCAATGCTGGTGTGTTTGCCGTGGCCTGCTCTGACCTGAACTACAAAGCGAGAAAGATGGCAGGGACACATGGCATCTGCGTACCTCTGAAGACACGAGACACATCTCCCAGCGCGCACACACCTTGCCTCAGGACAGATTGGCCATATGTACAGTAATGTCACATGACAAGATCTGTTAGCAACAGGAGAAAGGGCACTTGGCTGTGACTTTCATAAACAACCAATGTTGTCTCTTAAAACAAAACAAAAAAAATACACTTTCATGGAATGCTTGTTCCAAAATGTCCTTTTATGGAGTAGTAAAAGAGTCGCCAACTCAGAAAGACCTGGTTTCAAAAAGGTTTTCAAAAATTGCTGAAATGACTGGAGCTGTCCGACATACTGGATTATTAAAGCCTGGAAGGACGGTGCTGAGCCGTCAGCTTCACAGAAGAAGTGTGGTCAGAAAACAAATCATGATTAGTCATCACAATTTAAACATTTGGTGACTAAACAGCTCACAGGATTGGCACAAAACAGCTGTGTGTCCATAAGAAAACCACTTGTTAGTGAGACTAATATGAAAAAGGCTTCAGGTTGCTAGGGAGAACAAAGCGGACTTTGGAGCGATGGAAAATCTAGTCCAGATTGACCCTATTCCAAAGCGATGGGTGCATCAGGGTAAGAAGGGAAGTGTGTGTCCACTGTACAACCCTCTGGAGGCAGTGTTATGATCTGGGGTTGCTTCAGTTGTTCAGGTCTAGGCTCAGCAACATTATGTGGCAAAAAAAATAAAGTCAACTTGAATGTCCAGGTTCTCACCTCTATATCATTCCAGAATTTCAGAAAGTATGAAAGAGTGGTTCTGGGACCATCGTTTTAACATATGAACTGGCCACAAAATTGCAAAAATGTCAGTGTGTCTGAGACTTTGCCAGGCAGTGTAGAATAGAGATGAAAACTAAACAATGAAATCATTATCTTAATGACATTTTCCTTCTAGTTCGGCTTTAATCGCGACACATTAACTCATCTCCTCGGTCTTCCATTTCCCATTCGCGTGCGCTATATCAAGAGCTTGTTTTGACTTCTCTAAGTTTCACGGCGCCGTTCTTTCATCTAATGTCATCAATCTGAGAGAACTGAAAAAAAGAGACCATTTTATTAGCTTCAACAAGAAAACGTAATATGAAAGCAACTGACATTACTTCCTGAATGACAGGCTTCTTTATTGTCTTCTGAAAAGTTAACCAATTAGAAGGAACTTTGTCGAGCACCTCAAGTGTGTATTGTTTGCGTAAAACAAAGGAATGGATTTTTTTGGGATACAGTGCCTTGCAAAAGTATTCACCCCCCTTGAACTTTTCCACATTTGGTCACGTTACAGCCACAAACCTTAATGTATTTTAATGGGATTTTATCTGATAGACCAACACAAAGTGGCACATAATTGTGAAGTGGAATGGAAATGAAAAACAGTTTTTTTTACAAATAAATATCTGAAAAGTGTGGTGTGCGTTTGTATTCAACCCCCCTGAGTCAATAGTGAAAATTTGGGGTATACTGTACTGTTTGTCTCCACCAGCTGTGAACATCTGGAGAGCAAAATTTTTTGCCCATTCTCTTTTGTAAAATAGCTCAAGTTTAGTCAGATTGGATGGAGAGTGTCTATAAAAAGTAATTTTCAAGCCGTGCCACAAAGTCTCAATTAGATTTAGGTCTGAACTTTGCTCATGAATAAATACTTTTCAGATATTTATTTGCAAAAAAAATGTTGAAAACCATTGATCATTTTCCTTCCAATTCATGATTATGTGCCACTTTTTGTTGGTCTATCACATAAAATCCCAATAACAGACATTTACGATTGTGGTTGTTACGTGACAAAATGTGGAAAGTTGTATACTTCTGGAAGGCACTGTAGATGTGAATCGATGCTTTTGGTGTCCTTCCTTTAACTGTAATCATTTACAGTTTTATGTGTTATGTTATGTTTTATGCTCACTCCTGTTCTGCTATACACCCTTCTCCTCCATCCAAATAACAAATAAAAGGGATGGCATCATCTGTTGATCT